>MU968359.1:83544682-83633144 GCA_034641835.2 Pinus albicaulis | reverse complement strand
CGATCTTTTCGTGGCTCTTTAAAAAGAGAAGAGATCATCAAGCACTTGTCCTTTCACGACCGTTTAAAATTGGAAGTGACTAGAGTCATCTTTTGTCTTTTTCTTGAATCTTAAAACATGAAACATAAAATTTTTGTGCCAGTGTCATAAAATTAATTACCCATGATCACATGCTCGTTAAAAGTTCTTTACTTGGCTTGTTTTTATTGTTCGTTAGATTTTGGTATTGAAGCCTTGAATTGGCTATCTCATTTTCCTTCCTGTGTTCAAATACTGTCATAGTGGCGGAACCACCAGTTTCATCATCTTCTTCACTGCCTTCTAGTGGTAGTTCTTTTCCTGACGTTTCTTTTGAAAACCCTCCATCCATTAGGTCTGATGAGCTTGCGCAACCTATTCTCTCGAGTGTTCAACGTATCGCTACTCAATCTCCTCCTAAAGAGTCAATTGAATTCAATTGGCCTCCTCAGGGTGCTTGGTCTGGTTTTGGGAGTGAGGAAGAGTTCCCTCCTCTTACTTCGGGATCACCTTTTATAGCTGCTATTGTACCTCCTAGTCCTCGTCACTTTTTTGAAGATCTTATAGCTTCGTCAGACATAGATTCTTCGAGTCCTGTCAGGAGTGAAGAAATTCCTGTGTTTACAAGAGAATATCAACTTTTCCTTTAAGATCTCCCACATGTCTCTAATCAATATTCTCCTCCATCGGTGTCACTTCCACTCTGTTATCATATTTTGAGTCAGATTATTTATGGTGTTGCATCCATAGCACATTACAGTACTTAGACTCCTCCAAGGAGTTCGATCGTTCCTTCATTAGGACTGTCACCTTTGACACCTATTTCATCGGTCATTGTTACATCTGTCCCGGTCCTACCTACCATTTGTGTGGCTTCATCTGCACCGGTTGTTACACATCATTCATCGGGATATTTTCACACTTGAAGGTCTATCTTTCATAATCATATGTGGCCTTTCAATCCTAGCTACGACTTCCTCTGCTATTCCTGACGGCCTTACTTTTGAAGACTATCTGTTGGCTATTTAGCAGTAGAACTCTCAGGGTTCTCAGTAGCCCCACGCTCCTGTCAATCCTTTGCATCACTATGATTTCTACGGTAACCCCATCTATTTGCGTCTTATTAATCCAAATCAGGATATTTATCTACCTTCGGTCGATCCTTATCGGACCGTCCCTCATAGAGGGCTAGTAATACAAGGAAAACCATATGGTCTACAAGGAAAACCCTTACAGTGAAAACCTTTGATTCAACAGGGAAAACCTTATGGTCTACAAGGACAACCCTTACAGGGTCAACCTTGGGTCCAACAACCCTACGACCCTTCTGGTCAACCTCAATATCAATATCAATCAGGAGCATCTTATGTTCTTGAGGGGAAAATGTATCCACCACAGGGACAACCTTTTGTGTAACAGCAACAACCTTATGTCCAGAAAGGCCAAAACATTTTGCAACAAGGACAACCCTACGGCCCTACTTTGAGTCAACCTAGTTACCGGGGACAACCTGGTCCATTGCAACCATCGGGCCTACCCCTTCCACAAGGGCAACCCGGTGGCCCTTAATATCCAGACCAACATGCTCAGCAAGGATAGCCTTCCCAGCCTCAACAGCCGATTCAACCTGCTCAGCAGCCAATTCAAATTGTTCAACCAACCCAATAGCCAGTTCAACCCATTCAGTAAGCTTAGCAGCATGTTCAACCTGTTAGCCACCTATAAAAATTTGTCATAGCAAACAGGTGGCTAAATTTTTGTTCAAGCCTTCAAGTGAACATTTCCTTTGAAAATCTATCATCCTTGAAGCCTTGTGATGTCTTTATCCTTCGAAATTGTGCCCCCTGCTGTTCATATGGAAAACTATTTTTAAAGGTCTCCTTTTCCTTCATTCACCCCTCATTTCTTCCAAAAAATCCCCTTTGAACCTTTTAAATTCCCTTTATAAGGTTTAAAACCCCATCCTTACCCCTATTGGAACCTCCAAATTCCTCAAAAAACTCTTTAAAATCCTTGAAAATCTCCATTTTCTCACTAAGGGCTTAGGCCTGTTTCAGCTTAGCCCTTAGCGTCTTTCTCCGCATGTGACCTGGAGCCATAACCAGGTGCTAAACCTCTTCGCCCCATCACAATCGAAGTTTTTCCCATTCCCTTGTCTTCCTTTGATTTCCCTCCCCAATGATTTGATAAGCCCTTTCTCTTTGACCCCTAGTCCCCTTACCTTTCCATGGGACCACACCCCTTCGTCACATCGCAAAAAACATAAGTATTTTTCCCAAGGGATGGTCCTCCAATGGCCCGATCCGCCGATTTGATCTCAGCCGTTGAACCCACAAGAACCAATGGCTGAGATTGCATCGCACTCTGCCCATAGCCCCCATCATTTCATTCGCAAAAATCTATTTCCCTTTGTTATTTTCCCATTCCCCTGATCCCCTGACCATGCGATTTAATCCTGGCCTTTGATCTGAGAAGATCTATGACCATTGCATCACCTAGTCCCTCGACCTTCGTCCGCTCCACAACAAAGAAGATCACGTCACCGCATGGCCCACCAAGTTTCCCACCTCGTGTCTCTGTGCCCATTGCGTGCAACCCACACCGTCCGATCAACACCCCATGATCCGATGGTTTATCCTCCATATCACAAAATTTCTGTGCCCGAGGTTTAACGTTTCAAAATTTTGTGAAATGGTTAGTTTTGAGAATCCACATGTCGACCAGTGTATGGAATCACATTCCATCCGCCCAAAACTGCCTCCGCCCATTATTTTATGCGAAAACCGTCCCCGGTTTTTCGCTATATCACTACCCTCTGTAACGTCGCTCCCAATTTAATCCTAGCCATCGATCTCTGAGATTGCACGGCCCATATTATATTGAAATTCCATTCTCTTTCCTTTCATCTTGCTCCTGAAATGCTTCATCGGAAGATCTCCACCGTAGATCACTTGGATGCAACAGTCCTCGTCCCTCATCCCACCCAAACCTCCATTGGACCTGGTTAGCTGCTCTGCCAGGGTTTTCTTCCCATTTCTCTGCTGCAATCACCATCTGAATTGCTCCTCGCCCCCCCATCTTAGCCTCTGAAAAGTTGTTTAACCCCAATTTGTAGGATTTATTAACATGTTTGCGCTGTGTTGCAGGTTCAATGGTGATCGTTGTCAATTTTCCCACAGTCATAGACAGGTGATAGAGAAGGTACAGGGTGACAATCCTGCAGCCTAAAATCAATGCAAATGGATGGAGGGGGGATGAATTACATGTCTCGGCCTTGTATCATGAGCACTGGCCGAACGAAAAAACCCTCCGAAACCAAAGCCACTTGTACAGAAGAGCAAAGTTAAAGGATTAAATCATAAGATTGAAGATTAATATTTTAATCCACTGTTTATAAGGATAAACACAGCCAAAGACAAAGATGATCGAAGAAGGCTTAATGAAGCCTGAAAAATCACAGTACATTGCCAAATCAATGCTTTATGAATATCAAAGAAAGACAGATCAGTAGAGAATCCTCTGCACGCCAAATCAGAGAGGCTAGTTACTTCACATCGACCCATTCTGCCACCTGCAGTCCTATTTCACATCAAAACAAGGCACAGTTAAGGTAGTCAGAGATATTAGTGACATATATAGCTTAGAAGTAATTGCCAGCTTACCAAAAAGCCCCCAAAGTCAACAAAAGCAACTTAAGTTGATGGAATTTAATGTAATCATCAATTTACAGAGTTAGTACATGTCAAAACTTCTCCATATGGCCCTTCAAAGGCCGAGAGTCACTAACTCTGCATTAATTGAACAGATAGAACCTTCTTACACTCCACCTCCTCATTCTTCTATAAATACTTCTGTAGAGGACATTGTAGATGTTGGTCTCTAGATATCTGTTGCATGTAAATAGAATTTTGAAGCTGTTGTAGCTCTATTTTTAAGTGAAGACACATAAGCTGAGATGAGAAGTTTGAAGTTGTAGAGGCCTATTGGACTTGAAGATTGTAACTGGTTTGAACATCAAATACAAATAACTAATTTATGGGATCCTGTTCTATGTCAATGGTGATGTGTTTCTTATTGTAAATTGTTATTTTCTTTTTGTTTCCATTTTTTCCACTTTTCTTTGATAAAGAACATCAAATATAGATTAGGATTTACTACTGAAGTACCCTAAATCTCACTGAAAATATTTATCCTTAATGTTTTCTGCTGATTGTTTATTTAAAGATGACTCAATAGAGTATAACCAGTAAAGTGTTGGTGAGCCCATATTTCCTGAGTACAACTTGAGATATTGTCTTTGAATGTGCTTGATAAGTCTCCTAATTAAAGATTGAGCTAGAGAAGTCTATGGTTAGCACTATCCTCTAGTTTCTTCTCCAATAGTTTCTTTGAAAATTTCCCTAAGAGTATGCCAAAAGCAGGATAGGTTCAAAGTCCTTACCTAATATTATGCTATTATTTGTTTGTCTTAAATGTTGTCTTGAAAATTTTGCTAATTAAAGTTGAACTAGGGAATTCTATGGTTAGCCCTGTCCTCTAATTTCTTCTCCAACAGTTTCTTTGAAAAGTTCCCTTAAGAATATGCTAAAAGCAGGCTAAGTTAAAAGTATTTACTTGATCTTCAGCTATTCTATGTTTTAAATGTTTTCTCTTGAAAGTATATCAAAAGCAGGCTAGTTTAAAAGGACTTACCTGATCTTAGATTAATTTGTGTCTTTCCTTAAGTGCATGCCAAAAGTAGGATAGTTTCGAAGTACTTACTTGATCTTAGGTTGTTCTTCGTTTCTTCATCTGTTTTATTTCCCTCACTCCACTTTTTAATGTTCCATCCCATAAAATAAACTTAAAGAGATCCTTTGACATAGATGACTTGCCCCATGGACCACTCTTGAACCTTGTTGTCTCAATTAAACCCTATTATGACTCCATAGCCCAATGGAATGATGCTGCTCCTTGCCTATCTTATCAGTTGAACCATTCCTTCACCTACTCACACCTTCACCCTTCATAAAGAATTCCTTCATCTTCGTTATATCCTTGCCCAACCAAAACAAACAAAAACCCCTGTGCTTAATAACTAGCCTAATACCATAATCTAACCTTAAAGATATGTCATTCTTTACATTTATAGAGCGATCCCTCTCTGGATCCAGGAGGGCTAGATCCTAGGATCCCAAAGTGGTTTGATGTTGTCTTGTCTTTTGGTCTTACCAATCTGGCCAAAACACAGGAACCCCAACACAACCTGCTTAGCAGGGCCCACCTACTCAACCTCAAGGCGCTACTTACCATCCTCATGGTCAATATCAAGTGGCATATAGTGCACCCCAATGTTTTACCTATTACCCTCAAAATCAATCCCAGATGGTGTATAATCCACCTCAAGGCCATGCTTACATTCCGCAATAGAATCCTTACTTTTCTCGACAAGGACCTCAATGGTATGCTTAGAATCAGTATCCCGGTCCTCAACCCCAGTATAGGTAGAAATATTAGGTTTATAACCCCTATGGTGAGAATCCTCCAAGAAAAAACATATGGGGGCATAATTTCTCCCAAAATAGGTGGAATGTTAACACGAGTCCTTATCATAGGCCTCTGATGCCTTTTAATTCTCAATTTCCGTTTCTCACTACGTTGGAACTACCAGATGTGTCAAAGTTAATGAATGATCTGATTCTTCATAACCTGTATTGGCCTCTAGTTCCAACTAAGATTCCTGGTGATTGTCCTAAGTTTGAGGGCAAGTCCGAAGAAGACCCCCAAGTGCATGTTATGACATACCACTTATGATGTTCCTCTAAATCTTGGGTTGACAATTCCATCTGACTCCGTCTTTCCCAACAGACTCTTATTGGTGCCACTGCAAAGTGGTACATTGAATTATCTCGTGGAATTTTTCAATATTTCAACTCTTTAGCCATGGCATTTCTTACCCATTTTCAGTTATCAGTTCGCTACGAGACCGAGACACACCTCACATCCTTGAAATAAAACTGAGCTACTCATATCTCAGATCATATTCATGAATGGAGGCATCATCGTCACTTGATCAAGTTTGAGATTCCTGATCAACTTCTAATTGATTGGTTCACCACATCTTTTGTCAATAAAATAGCTAAAGACATAGCTATGGGGGCATGTGTAACCGAAGAACAAGCCATTGCTCATGCCCAATACCTCAATCTTGTGTACTCTCAGTCTGGCACGTTGTAAGATATCTTACCTGATTCTCCTCAACCTAGAACTTCCAAAGCACTGACAACACCATCCATCGACGATATCATAGGTTCTGTGTCTTAGACTTCTCGAAAGTCTTCTCTTTCAAATCTTGGGAAGCAAAAATCTAATCCTTCCAATGATATTGCTTCTCCGTCTACCCTGAATCCTAGTAAAACTGCGGAAGTAAATGTTGTTTAGTCCAATCCAGTGGATAAGAATTCCAAGGTAAAAAATAAGGGTAAAGGTAAGGCCAAATCCGATACCCAGAAACCAGATTCATCTAAACCTTGTGTTGATGATGGTTTGCAGCGTAAGCCGAAATACCCTTGTTTGATTTGTGATGAAGAGCACTACACCAAGTACTTTCCTCGATAGGCTGAAGTAAGTAAACTGCTCAAAGGCACCCAGGGAACTATATTTGTCCTCAAGGAACCTTTTCCATCATAGTAGACCCAGATGGTAGAGAAACCTCAACCCTCTACCCCATTTGGCTCTCAGGTTTTCATGATAAATAGTTCTACAGCCATTTCTATTGCTACTCGGTCAAAATATTATACCAGATTGCATTAGGAAGTAGGGAAAGAGATCACTGATGGTCCTCCTCCTCCACCTACTTTTGGCCCTCTTCAGATTGAAAGGCCCAGTACTGAGCGCATTGTATGACCACCTTCCAAAGGTGTACTCCATAAGTATTCTTACAATCCCAACGTCCATGCTGCCCAACATTATAGTATTGTTGAGGATCTAGCATAGGCACCATCTGCAATGTCTACATTAGAAGTACTTCAGGGTTGTCCTTCTCAACGTAAAGCTTTGTTATCTGTGATCGGCAGGGTTGATCCTATTGATACTAGAATTCTCACTTTCGACTTGGAGGATTTCGTCCCACGACTCGCACACGAAATTGCACTCATCATAAAGGTTGGTGTTAATGTTCTGAATATCCATTGGGCAGTTGTGGATGAGGGTGTGTCTACATGCATCATTTCATCTGCTTGTTGGAAAGCCATTGGTTCTCCAGCTCTAAATTCATCACCAAATGCCCTTGAAGAATTTGATGGAAGAGAATCAAAACCTCTTGGTGTTCTTGCTATTTTACTAATTACATTAGAATGAAAGAAAGTCAATGTCTAGGTTGAAGTAGTTGATGCCAAGCTCAATTAAAATCTTATCCTCGGTCGCAGTTGGACTAACGCCATGCTGTGTGTTCCTTCCACTCTTGTTCGTGTTTTGAAATTCCAGCACGAAGGAAAGATTTTTACTGTTGATCAATTGTCATTATTCAGTTATTCTTCCAAGAACAACATTCCATATGTGGATCAGATTCCTACTTACACTGGTTCGAAACCTTTTCATCAACGTCTTCATCCCATCCACCCTAGAAAGGCTACCACCATTAAGGGTGAAGTTGAAAAACTTCTCAACGCTGGTTTTATCTACCCGATTCCCTTAACAGAATGGGTGTCCAACATTGTCCCTGTAGATAAGAAATAGGGTACCATTCGGGTCTGTGTTGATTATCATGACATAAATCAGTCTTTTCCTAAGAATAATTATCCTACTCCCTTTATCAATCAAATCATTGATGACTGTGCTGGGAGTGAGGTATTTTCCCTCATGGATGGCTTTTCTAGCTATAACTAGATTAACATCCTTCTGACCAATCAACATATGATTGCCTTCATCTGTCCTTGGGGTACTTTCGTGTACAAGAAACTCCCTTTTGGCTTGAAGAATTCTGGGGCCAAATTTCAGTGGGTGATGTCATATGCTTTTAACGATATTAAGAACACCATTCAACCTTATCTAGATGACCTTCTTGCTCATTTAGCCAAATGTAAGGACCACCCTGACCATCTTGGTCATATATTTCTTTGTTTTCGATGCTATAACATCTGGTTAAATCCGCATAAGTGCGTCTTCTGCGTCGATTCTGGTACTCTTGGGGTTTATCATTTCCAAGGACGAGATTCACCTTGATCCACTCAAATTTGAGGCTATCATCAATCTCCCCTCTCCATCCTCATTACAACAGCTGCAGAGTCTGCAGGAGAAGGCTAATTTTTTGAACCGTTTTATACCTAACTATGCTGAAGTGGCTAAAGCATTCACGTGATTACTAAAGCAGGGTGTCTCGTTCCTTTGGGATGAGATCACCCAGAATTCTTTCGATGCTCTCAAGACATTGCTTGTCAATTCTCCTCTGTTGTGTCCTCCAAAATATCGTCACGATTTTTCCCTCTATTTAGTCACCGCTTTTAGTATGATTGCCATGGTTTTGATGCAAGACGATGATGATGGTGACGATCATGTTATTTACTACCTCTATCGTAACCTTCTCGATACCGAAACATGATATTCTCATGTTGAGAAATTAGTGTTGGTTGCAGTTCAAGAAGTTCAACGGTTTCGTCATTACATTTTATTTCGTACTATTACTGTGATTTATGACTACAACCCTATGACTTATATATTGTCTCAAAAATTTCTTGGGGGCAAGTAATTGAAGTGGATTTTCATCCTCGAAGAGTTAAATTTGGTGTTTACTACTGCCAAGTTGAAGAAATCACTAGTCTTTTCCGATTTGATCTGCTCC
The DNA here is from genome assembly GCA_034641835.2 of Pinus albicaulis. Taxonomy (NCBI): domain Eukaryota; kingdom Viridiplantae; phylum Streptophyta; class Pinopsida; order Pinales; family Pinaceae; genus Pinus; species Pinus albicaulis. Next base: position 83,624,308 of record MU968359.1, on the reverse strand, counting down.
CTCCCCTCTGACTCCGCTCCATTTGGTTCTAAGGAATGCATTCCAGATGATTCACTTTTTCTAATTAGCACCCTTGATCCTTGGTATGGTGATATCATCATATATCTTCATACTTCTACTTTTATATCTAAGTTGACGAAGGATGCTTGCCGACACATTTGTCATCAATCGCAACCTTATCGTATAGTCGTAGATACACTCTATCGCATCAGAGTAGATTCCATTCTCCACCAGTGCTTGACTCTCGAGGTGGCTGAGAAAGCTGTGAATGATTGTCACAGTGGCGCTTGTGGTAGTCACATGTCTGGTTATGCCACTACACAAAATATTCTTCGTGCTGGGTATTTCTAGCCCTCCATCTTCAAGGACTACATTGTTGTTGTTCGAAAATGTCATGATCTCCAGATATATTAGTGCAAGATGCGAGCATTGCCTGCACATCTCCACCCTATCGTTATCGTTGTTCCCTTTGCGAAATTCTGAATTTATTTTATGACGTGTAACCCTCACTCGGATGGGAGGCATGCTTATATCATCGTAGCTGTTGACTACTACCAAATGGGCCGAAACAATGCCTACACTTGCCGTCAACGGTAAGAAAGTAGTTTAGCTCATATTCAATCACATCATTTCTAGGTTTGGTGTCCCTCAAGCCATCGTTACCAATCATGGTTCCCATTTTTGGCATTATATGGTGGCAGAGTTGATTTTCAGGTTGGGCTTGTGTCACGACAGCTCAACTTTGTACTATCCTTAGGCCAATAGCCAGGTTGAAGATGTGAATAAAGTTCTTGTCACCATGCTTCAACGTACGATTGGGATGCACAAATCCAAATGGAATCTCATGTTATTTTTGGCTCTTTGGGCATACCAAGCCTTAGTTAAGGATGTGATCAGATTCACTCCATTTCAGCTTGTTTATAGTCTAGAAGCTACTCTTTCGATTGAGTGTGAAATACCTTCGCTCAAGTTATTTGTTGAATTTCTTCTGAACACTACGCCAGAAGAAGAGCGTCTTCTCTATTTAAAAAGGTTGGACGAAACTCGCCGCTTTGTTTCTTTGGTCATCGAGGCACAAAAGAATCGGGTCAAATCTCATTTTGACCAGTTGGTTTCCCCTCGCTCCTTCATAGAAGGAGACCTCGTCTTCCTGTATGACCAAGCTCATGATAAGATGGGGGTAGGAAAATTTCAACCCATGTGGCATGGGCCCTACATTGTCAAACGTGTCTTGTGGAATGGGGCCTATGATCTCATTGATTATGAAGGCCATCCTCTGGATCAACCCAGAAATGGGTTGTATCTCAAAAAATATTATGCATGAGTCATTCGTGCATGTTTTGTGTACATAGGTATTCTTTTCATTTTTGTACATTTTTTGGCTTGGTGTGCTTTGCGAACATTTTCATGCTTATTGGGTCATTGATTATTATGCAAATGTCTATTACCCCTTACATTGTTTCGCGGATGGTGCTTCCCGGAGTACCCAGAACTTGTCCTCGGCAGCCTGGGTGATTTATGATCCTGTTGGTGAGTTGGTATATCTATAAGGTATTTTTCCAGAACAAACTAAAAGAGTGTCGTTGAGTATAGTGTTGTCATTGAACTATTAGCCGAGGCTATTACCCTTGGCATTCATGCATTGGTTTAAATCTGGATTTGCAACCTGTTGTTCTTCAACTTAATGGACATTATTCAGTTAGAAACTATCATATTTTAAGGTTGTATTTACATGTTAGTTTGCTGGAAAGACATTTTGATTATATCACATATCAACATATTCCTAGGCAAATGAATGCATTAATTGATACAGTGGCTAACATTGTATTAGATATACATTTGTGTAATTTGTAAAATCATCATCACATGAAAATCATCCATATAGGAAAACAAGAGTTCAAAAAAGCAAGAGTCTCGGCAATATTTTCAATTTTAGAGAGTCAGAAAAGAGTTGAAAGATGACTCCAGCAGTGACTTTTTGGTGTTTTTACTGAGTCTGAAAAAAATATAAAATACAACTCGTTATTTCATCACTATATCATTAAAAACCTGTCGCTGCACAAAAGACAAATGTAAAACCCATTTCTCAAAATAACATAACGTAATAATAAAAAAAAATGTCTTAAAACTTAAGTAGGGCTCTGAAAAGTTATAAAATGCCAAAAAATGGTAAAAAATAATTACTTGTCAGTTTTACCTCTTGTGGAGCAATAGTTACCCATTTTATATTGTGATTTTGTGGCGACGATAGTGGGTGACACAACAGATAAATCTTGAATCCGTCAATTCCAGGTAAGAGCCGACATCCTTCCCTGTATTTTAATTCCTCTTTCATTACCTGAAACCCCAAATTTGGAATTCTGTGGGGGAATTTGTAAAAAATAGGGCACATTGGTTGGCGTGAGTATCAGGCATGGACTCGTGCCAATCGCTCAGATTTCTAAACTGGGGCGCACCCATTGGCACAACTGTTTCCCAAACAGTCGTGCCAACTACGAAAACAATTTTAAGCTTACAATGCAAGCAAGCAGGCCCAATTTCCACAAATTCAAAGCTTTTAATTTGGATAATGAAGTTCATATGAACATGTTTGCAGTTGTAAAGCAGAAAAATGGTGATCGAAGGGAAAGAACAGGAACACAACGAAGAAGATGAGCTTGCCATGGAAAAAGAGAGATGCATGGAAGCTCTCATAGACTGTGGACTGAAAAAATTCTTCATGACACCATGCTATAGAGCTAAACCAGAGCTATTGCAATATTTTTTTAGTATCTAGGATGAGGATCAGGAAAAATTCATTCTTCATGATCAGGAAATCGAAATTGATGTTTCAGACATTTACTTTATAACAAGACTGTCGCGGAGGGGGGTAATACTAGTCTTGACTAGCACCCAACCCACCATGGAGAACATGAGCATGGTTATCGACAGGGTATGTCGAGGGGCACGAAAATTAGGATCAAGAAGTGAGAATGTGGATATCCAAACTATCCCGGACTTGGCACTAAAAGTAGTGCTACACACCATGATGCAAGCTGCGGGATAGCAAGCACTGCAGGAAGAAACAAAAACACAGCTACTTCTTGCAGTATACTGTCTAAAACTGACCCTCTATGATTGGGTAGAGGTAGTGACGATCAATATGAAGCGTCAACTGATGAAATGTAAGAAGATGAAACTAAATCAGTTCGGATATGGGAACATCCTAGTATCGTTCTTCTTTTTACGACTACCAATCTTCCATCGACAGGAAGTGATAGTACCAACACCACCAGCATAGGAGATATGAATGGCCCATTGGGTAGCGTTGATGCCAAGGTCAGGTGGCGATCAAAATATTTCCTAGAGACCAAAGTTATTTTATTGGCTCCGCCAACAGCTGATTATCATGGAGGATTGGACATACTCTGACACAGATTTCACTGGTGATCCGGACCTCCCACTCCCAGAAGGAGAGGATTCGGATGAACCATTTGGTAAGACTCATTTATTATTTTTATGCATATTATGAATTTTTTTTATGTATCTTCTAAAATTAAATCCATATGTTATGCATATGCTGGACCAGAAAGACCTGCAGGCATGTCTCCGTTAGCGAGGTGAGTCCCTCGTGACTTTGATATTTCCCCTCATGGTGAGGGAGGCGAGGAAGAGGAAATCTTGCACAACCTAGAGGGAATATTTATTGGAGTCCCAGAATATGTGTGATTCGACAATATTCCATGTGCATACTAGAGACACACTATAGGGGTGTCAAACCGAGCTCACCAGTTGCTGAGGCAGCTTGTACAGGTAGTGGCATGTTATCATGAGAATCACGCCGATTAAACACCAAAGATTAATTTATGCATATTTTGAGAGACATGATGTCGCATGATGTAACAAAAGCACACATATTTGTACTTGCAGGTCTTCCTACAGTGGTGTTTGGTTTGAACACGTTCTCATAAAGCATTTCACCCCTCCCTCTCTCTTGGACCTCATGCTTTAGGGGGCATCTGTTACACAACATTTTGTCACTGTCCCTATAATCCCTATCCCACAAATTGGAGGATCATTTCTGTGACTAAAAAAAAGTTTCATGTCTTGCAAAGACCATCATTTCATCCCTTTCCATGAGGAAAACATTCCTTCTGTTGAAAATTTCCTGAGCAGACAATCAGAAACACATTTTTTTGCCTTGGCACTAGTAGACCATTATGCCCTCACGCCAATGAGGAAGATTAAAACTAGGCCCTATGCCCATTGGTGCTCTGTCCTAGTGAGCTACCCATGCCAATCTGTTTATGGAATGATTTTTAAAAATAGAGGCAAATTTTCCATCATAACAACTTCATGGACGAGTCGTCTAGAGTGGTTTGACTGAATAACCATGGCCTCCCTCATTTGGCCTCTTGTTTCCACCTTTTGGGGAAACCTACCAAGGGATAAGGCCTCCCTTCCACCATTGTAGGGATCCCAACCTCCTCCTCTTCCTCTATAAATATAGCCATCTTCTATTGATGAGCTAGTTGAACATATTATAGCTGAAACCCTAAAGAGGATTCCTGAACTTTTCGCTAAGAAGATAGAATGGAAGATACCTTTGTCAAGAGAGCTTAGGCTTGTGTCCTTACCTCGTCCGAATTCCCCGACGATCCTTCAAGACGTGCTTGGAATGAACCCCATTGAAGGAGGCTACGACATCAAGGCTCTGGTTGTAACCCTTTCTTCTTTTTATACATATACATGACTATTGTCTAGTTCCCATCTTGCATTAATGTGTTTTATTTGATTCAATATGCTTAACCCTACTTGACTGGTTAGTTTATTATGAATGAAATCATTGTTTTGTATGCTCTCTTATTTTCTGATCTTCGTGCAGGTATCTGCGCATTGTTGCAGAAGGATTGTGACCCGTCGAGACAGAGATCAAGTGGCCACCACAACTACAGCGATGACAAAGCTGTACTCTAGGTAGGTCGATCTACCCTTTCCTTTTCATTCATTAATTAGGAACATACACTTTATCTTGTCCCTTTGTTTCTATACCCACTCTAGGGCTAGAGGAACCGTCTCTCTCTACACAGAGTATCTACCTTCCCAACATAGGGCGCTCGATGAAACGCGTTCGGGTCGAGTCATTTCGTTTGAGGGAGGACATATCAAATTTTCTAAGTTGTGACCACTTGGGTGCCTTGTGCACATTCGTACAACCCATTTTTTGTTTCCTCCCTTTTTCTTTCATTCAGTCAGGTATGTCGTTTGGTGTCATGTGAGGGCGCCTAATGAAACACGTTCGGGTCATGTCGTTTCATTTGACGACGTCCAATGACAAATGTTCAGGTTTGTTTGTTTCCTTTGAGGGCATCTGTTTGCTCCCTTGTGCCTTCATTCAGTAAGGCACGTCATGTCACACAATTTGAGGGGGCTAGAGGAAATGTGTTTTGGTCGGATCCTTTCATTTGAGGGCAGCTATATCAAGTTTACTAGGTTGTGATCACTCGGGTGCCTTGTGCATGTTCATGTGGCCTATTTTCCATTTTCTTCCTTGTGCCTTCATTCGTTCGGGCATGTTGTGTCGCGCCATGCGAGGGCGCCTGATGGAATGCGTTCATTTCAGGTCATTTCGTTTGAGGGCGGCCATATCAATTTTGTTAAGTTGTGATTGCCCAGGTGCCTTGTGCACGTTCATGCGTCTCGTTTGCCATTTTCTCCCTTGTGCCTTTGTTCAGTCAGGTGCGTTGTGTCACACCATGTGATGGCACCCGATGAAACATGTTTAGGTCAGGTCGTTTCTTTTGAGGACACCGGATGAAACATGTTCGGGTCATGTTGTTTCGTTTGAGGGAGGTCATATTAAATTTTCTAAGTTGTGACCCCCCGTGTGCCTTGTTTGGTCGGGCGCGTCATGTCACGCCGTGTGAGGGTGCTCAATGAAACGCATTCGGGTCTGGTATTTTCGTTTGATGGAGGCTGTATCAAATTTTCTAGGTTGTGACCGCCCGGATGCCTTGTGCACATTTGTGCAGCCTGTTTTCCATTTTCTCCCTTATGCCTTTATTCAGTCGAGCGTGTCGTGGTGCGTCGTGTGTGGGTGCCCGATGAAACGCATTTAGGTTAGATAATTTTGTTTGAGGGCAGCCATATAAATTTTGCTAAGTTGTGAGTACCCAAGTTCCTTGTGCATGTTCGTGCAACCTGTTTTCTGTTTGCTCCCTTTTGTGTATGTTCGGTCGGGTGGGTTGTGTCATGCCAGCGAAGGCACCTGATTGAACGCGTTCAGGTCGAGTCATTTTGTTTGAGGGCGATCGTATCAAATTTACTAAGTTTTGACTGCCCACATGACTTTTACATGTTCAAGTGGCCTATTTTCTATTTGCTCCCTTGTGCCTTTGTTCAGTCTGGTGCACCATGTCGCGTCGTGCGAGGGTGCGTGATGAAACGCATTCTGGTCGGGTCATTTTTTTTTAGGGCAGATGTATCAAATTTGCCAAGTTGTGACTGCCCGAGTGCCATGTACCTGTTCATGTAGTTTGTTTGCCATTTTCTCCCTTTTGCCTTCATTCAGTCAGGCACGCTGCGTTGCGCCATGCGAGGGCGCCCGATGAAATGTGTTCAGGTTGGGTCATTTCGTTTGAGGGCGCTCGTATCAAATTTTCTATGTTGTGACTGCCCGGGTGCCTTGTGCACATTCATGTGCCTCGTTTGTCATTTTCTCCCTTGTGCCTTCGATCGATTGGGTGCCATGTCATGTCGCGTGAGGGTGCAAAATGAAACACGTTCGAGTCTGGTCGTTTTGTTTGAGGGCCCCCAATGAAGCATGCTCGGGTCGAGTTGTTTCGCTTGAGTGCGATCTTATCAAATTCGCTAAGTTGTGACAGTCCAGGTGCCTTGTGCATATTTGTGCGACCCATTTTTGTTTGCTTCCTTATGCCTTCATTCGTTCATGTATTTTATGTCGCATCGTGTGAGGGCGCCCGATGAAACGTGTTCGGGTTGGGTCATTTCGTTTGAGGGCATTTGTATCAAATTTGCTAATTTGTTACTACCCGGTTGCCTTGTGCTTGTTCATGCGCCTCGTTTCCCATTTTCTCCCTTACGCCTTTGTTTGGTCAGGTGTACTATGTTGCACTGTGTGAGGGCACCCGATGAAACGTCTTCAGGTCGGGTTATTTCATTTGAGTGCAGTCATATCAAATTTGCTAATTTGTGACCACCCGAGTCCCTTGTCCACGTTCGCGATGTAATATTCCCAAATGGGAAAGCAGGAATATAGCTCATAATAATGGAAATAGAAACAAATGTTAACACATTATATATGATCCAAATAATAGATCCATGGTATTATGTATAACAAAAATAAATAAGTACAAGATCTTGGGGATCCATCCCCTCAAGATAGGAAAAAGAAGCCTCCAATGCCAAAATTTACCCAAAACATGCAATACACTGCTACACAAAGTACTGAAGCAATAAAAATGTAGTTTTAGTGACTAATACTGTAGCTGTAACATATATATAAATGGATCTGATAAGATCATGCTCATACAGGGCTGAAAATGGAGATCTATGCTCTTCAACACTTTTCCAAGACAACCCAGGAAGGGTTTTTGGAAATGCACAAAATATGAATGGTGGATCTAAAGCCCTAGGGCTGAAGATGCACTACAACTAAAGCACATAGAAGGTGGTGGCTGAATCTGATGTAGATATGAAAGAACTCTGTTAGGTCCCTATATCACTAGTATAGTCCCTTATTATTGTTAGTGTAAACTCCTTATTGTTATAATTGTACCCTTGTAACCCCCATTCTGTTATTATTGTGCCCTTAAATTATTATTGTTAGGCCGGCTAGGATTACATTGTGGCCCACTAGGATTACATTATGGCCCCATGGACTCCTATATATAGAAAGGAGGTTTTGTGAATTGTATCATCAAAGAATTGTTTATTTATGTAATGTATTGGAGGTTTCCCCCTCGAAGTGGCTCATTTCTAAGGCGTTGATATCTCTTTTCTTCTCTTTTTGGAGCTGGTTACACAACATTTGGTATCAGAGGGTTGGGATTCTAGGGTTTCGCTGCTCCAAACAGGTCATCGTGGCATTTTCGCTATAATTGTTTTTCTACGAAGTTTCAGAAGCTGAAATTTTTAGGGTGCGAAGCTGAAATCCCGAGGAAGATTGGCTAAAAATTTCAGAGCTTGGTTCACAATATGTTCGGAGATATCATCTGTGGAAGTTAGGTCTTTTTTCAAGCTCCTAAACAGGTCATCGTGGCATTTTCACTATAAATTTGTTTCTACGAAGGTTCTGTTGTGTAACCAGCTCCAAAAATAGAAGAAAAGAGATATGAAAGCTTTAGAAATAAGCCACTTCGAGGGGGCAACCTCCAATACATTACATAAATGAACAATTCTTATATGATACAATTTACAAAACCTCCTTTCTATATATAGGAGTCGATGGGGCCATAATGTAATCTTAGTGGGCCACAATGTAATCCTAGTCGACCTAAAAATAATAATTTGAGGGCACAATAATAACAAAATGGGGGTTACAAGGGTACAATAATAACAATAAGGGGGTTACACTAACAACAATAAGGGACTATACTAGTAATATAGGGACCTAACATGCCCCTCTCCTTCAAAAAAGTGTTGTCCTCAACGCTTGAGTAGCTCTGGGTGCTTCTGTATAAAATTCTCATCCTCCCATGTAGAATCTTCGGTGGGTAAGTTCTTCCACTTGATGAGATACTCTGAAATTGATCGATTCCGTAGTTGTCGAGTTCTTGTTTCCATGACCGCTTCTGGTTCCAATATGATTTTTACTTCCTCATCAAGTTCTGGCAATATTGTTTGAACTGGAAGATTTTCTCCTATAACCTTCTTTAAGCATGAAACATGGAAAACTGGATGTACTCGCGAAGAAGCAGGAAGCTCCGATTTGTATGCCATAGTACCAATCTTTTGCAACACCTTGTAAGGACCATAGTACTTTGGCGATAATTTATTATCCTTCTTAGCTTGCTTGAGGGACATTTGTTTACATGGTTGTAGCCGTAAAAATACCCAATCTCCTACATCAAAACTTCTCTCGCTGCGATGTTGATCTGCCTGTTGTTTCATTCGATTTTGTGCCAAATTCGGGTTATCCTTTAAGAGTTGGAGAACTTCTTGCTGATGCTCGATGTGATCTTCCACTGCTTGAACCTTCGAATTTTCCCTTAAAGATGATGTGATCGATGGTGGATGATATCCATAAAGTGCCATAAATGGGGTCATTTTTGCTGCAGTATGGAAGGAAGTGTTATACCACCATTCGGCGAGAGGTAACCACTTGACCCATTGTGTTTGTTTATCAGATACAAAACAACGAAGATATCCTTCCAAAAATTTATTTACTATCTCTGTTTTACCATCAGATTGAGGATGATAAGATGAGCTATGAGCTAATTGAGTACCCAAACAAGAAAATAACTCCGTCCAAAAATTTCCCGTAAAAATGGGATCTCTGTCGCTCACAATAACCCTTGAGCTTCCATGTAGCTTTTGAATTCTGTCCACAAATGTAGTAGCAACTGTACTTGCTTTAAATGGATGAGATAATGCACAAAAGTGTGCATACTTGGTAAGTCTATCAACTACCCCATGATGACATTCTTGCCTTCGGACTTCGGTAAACCTATGATAAAATCCATTGAAATCTCCTCCCAACGTTGACTTGGAAGGGATAAAGGTTGTAGAAGTCCCGGGGTCTTAATCGTCTCCAATTTATTCTACTGGCAAAACAAACATTCCGCCACAAACTTTTGAATATCAGATTTAAGGCCATCCCAAAAAAAATCTTTCTTCACCCTGTGGTAAGTTTTTAAAAATCCTGAGTGTCCTCCTAAAGGAGAAGTGTGCAATTCTAGAAGAATCTTTTGTTTTAGTTGGGAATTCTTACAAAAATATAAGCGATCTTTGTACCATAAGGAATCATTTTTCCAACTAAATGTATCAGATGTACTAGGATCTTGCTGCAACTTTTGGATGAGTGTCCATACATCTTTGTCCTTCTTCCATTCATCTCTTGCTTCAGTTATCCAATCTGGTTCGATAATAGAAATGGCACAAAGCAATGCTTCCACCTCTTCATTCTTTCTTGAGAGTGCATCTGCAACAACATTAAGCTTTCCTTTTTTGTAGATTATTTCAAAGTCATAACCCAACATCTTTGTGACCCATTTTTCCTGCTCTTCTAAAGATAGTCTTTGTTCCAAAAAGTGTTTAAGACTATCATGATCAGTTTTTACCTTGAAGTGTCTTCCCATTAGGTAAGTTCGCCATTTCTTTAGTGCATGCGGTATTGCTAACATTTCCTTCTCATAAATAGGTTTCTGTAAATACTTTCCTTTGATTGGACGACTTTCAAAAGCAATGGGTCTTCCTTCCTGCATTAAAACTGCACCAATTCCATTTCCTGAGGCATCACATTCCACAATAAAGGTTTTTGTGAAGTCTGGCGTAGCTAAGACCGGTGTTAGGCACATTTCCTCTTTAAGATGTTCAAAGGCCTTAGTTGCTTCAGGAGTCCATGAAAATGCATCTTTCTTCAATAATGTTGTTAGAGGTGCTGCTATTCTCCCATAATTCTTAACAAACTTGCGATAATAGCCTATTAACCCAAGAAATCCTCGCAACTGCTTTATCGTCTTGGGGACTTTCCATTCCTTAATGGCTTTAATTTTTTTAGGGTCTACTTTAACACCCTCGTGAGATATAATATGACCCAGATATTCCACCTCTTGTACTCCAAAGAAACATTTGGATGTTTTTGCATATAATTGTTTCTCCTGCAATAGTTTGAGCACCCTGCCAACATGTTCAACATGATCCTTCCAAGACCTGCTGTAGATTAGTATATCATCAAAAAATACTAGCACAAATTTTCTAAGGAAGGGTTTGAAAATGGAATTCATCAACCCTTGAAATGTAGAAGGTGCATTGGTAAGGCCAAAGGCATGACCAAAAATTCATAATGACCCTCATGAGTTTGAAATGATATTTTTGGAATATCTTCAGCCTTCATTATAATTTGATGATATCCTGAACGAAGATCCAACTTGGTAAAATAAATTGCTCCATGTAATTCATCCAATAATTCATCAATCACAGGAATGGGAAATTTATCTTTAATGGTGAGCTTATTGAGCTCTCTATAATTCGGACACATGCGCCATGATCCATCCTTCTTGTGTACCAATACTACAGGAGCAGAGAAAGAACTTTGACTAGGTTGAATTATACCCGCCTCTAACATTTCTGCAATCATACGTTCAATTTCGCTCTTTTGGACGTAAGGATATATATAAGGCCTGATGTTTGGAGGAACACTTCTGGAATCAAATGAATAGCATGATCATGATCACGAATAGGTGGGAGTCCTTTGGGAGTTTCAAACACCTTGGAATGATTGTCCAAGACTTGTTGGAGATCTGCAGAAATAGATGATTTTGATTTCGGAACTTCTAGTGAGCATAATTGTGCAATTACGCCTCGTTGTTCTTTCTTTAGAAGCTTTGTCATGACATTAGAGCTTATTATCCTTCCTGGCTTCCCTTCAATACCCCGTAATTCGACTTCCTTTCCTTCTGAAAAAAATTTCAAGAAAAGTTCTTGAGAATTAAAAGCTATCGTCCCCAAAGATTGTAACCATTGTACTCCTAGTACAACATCAGCACCTCCCATAGGAATGGAAAGCATTGGACTAGTCAATACATATTCCCCCATGGTTAGCTTGATATTATGGCATTTTCCCGAGCAATTTATAGTTCCTCCATTTGCAACCATCACTTGACATTCTGGTGCTGGGTATAGGAAATAATTTAATTCCTTGGCTACCTTACAATGAATAAAATTATGGGTGCTACCTGAATCAATCAACACTATTACCCTTTTCTTCTTGATCTGTCCTACTATATTGAGAGTTTGAGGAGTGGTAATTCCGGCCAATGCATTACATGATATGGTCGGATTCATTTCTTCCTCTTCTATGGCTGGTTCCTGGTGTATATCCTCTTATTTTTCATTTTCTTCTTCTTCTTCACAATCTATGTAAAATAATTTCTTTTCAGCACACTTATGACCTTTAGTGTATTTTCTATCACAACTATAGAAAAGCCCTTTTGCTCTTTTTTCTTCCAATTATTGTGGTTTCAACCTTGTAGGTTGTGGAAATCTAGGCGTAGAAACACTTCCTTCTTTATAGAATTGAGTGGTAGGCTTCCTTGTCGCCATAATTTTACATTCAACTTTTCTTGCCAACTTGAATGCCTTCTCCAATGAATCAGGTTCCAAAACATGAACTTCATGTTGGATGTTATATCATCTGTGTTTATCCTTTGAGAGCCTAAGAAGAGATCAATCCTATGTTCCTACGGAATATTAGTTACCCATATATTCAATTTTTGGAAGTCCTCAATTTGCTGCCCCACTAAACCCTTTTGTTTGAGATTTATCAATTGGCTAAAGGTGTTGCTCTTTGTATCCTCATAATGTGCTATCATTTCCTCAAAGTAAAAATTGACCAAGTGTGAGATTTTTTTACGAACAAAGCCATTGATACCATACAAATTTATTTTTCTAAATGTAAAGTTGCCATGCGTACCTTTTGTGTGTTTTGTACGTTATGGAGATCAAAATACTGCTCCATCTGTAGTATCCATGTTACAGGATCCTTTCCATCAAACTTCCTCATATCCATCTTTGGAATATGGTGGTTCTTCCAACCAACATTAGAGTTTATGAAATCACAATTAACATTTATTTTTTTCTCATCATGAGGATCTTCTACTATCTTTTCACCATTAGGAAACCTTTCTTGTATAAACTTTGTCAAACCTTCCATGTCTGCTTTTAGAAAATTCTTCATGTTTTCCATTTTCTCATCGATCTTAGCTTCCATGTCATCAATCTTATCTTCCATGCCCACTTCCATGCCATCCATCTTAGCTTCCAAACCATTCATCTTAGCTTCCACGCCTTTCTTCAAACCATCCATCTTAGTTTCCATGCCTTTCTTCAAAACTTCCATTTCATTTTTTGTTGTTCTTTGCGAGAGCGAAATTTGTTGTTGCACTTGCTCTTGTAATTTTTATAGATCATGTTGCAATTCTTCATCTTCATGAGTCATGGTAGAGCCTTCTGAAGGCTTAATGGGTGTTGAATTCTTTTTAGGTGCCATTTTAGAATCCAATATTGATACCTTTTACTTGCTTTGAGGAGCTCGATATTGAAATTGAATTATCTCTGTAATTAAAAATCTTAAATATCTGAAATTCAGCTCTGTAGTAGCCCTCTAAAGCGTCTTTCAAATTCCACAGGTCTGATCTAATTTGGATTCCCCAAGGCAAAGTTGTGTCCAATCTCCCACAATGACCTAATTCTGGACTGGTTCAGTAGAGCACACTTGTAGTACTTTCCACGTGTCACTGTTTCATCCTTTGTCTCTGAAATTGATAGCCAAGAAACTACAGTCCGTGTACTTGCGACCACTTTTTACGGTACTCAAATCCACTGCCCAGAGAGAGAGTTATTGAGATTTTCCCACGATCACCTCTTTGAGATGCAATTCAGGAGCCTGAAAAAGCACTACCTTCCACAGATCATATCTCCAAAAATATTGCGAACCAAGCTCTGAAATTTTTTGACGAATTTCCCCAGGATTTCAGCTTCGCACCATACGAATTTAAGATTTTGAACCTTCGTAGAAAACAATTTATAACGAAAATTCCACGATGACCTGTTTAGGAGCTTGAACAAAGACCTAACTTCCACAGATGATATCTACGAAAATATTGCGAATTAATCTCTGAAATTTTTAGACAATCTTCCTCAGGATTTCAACTTTGCACCCTAAACATTTCAGCTTCTAAAACCTCATAGAACAAAAGTTATATCGAAAATTCCACGATGACCTTTTTGGAGCAGCGAAACCCTAGAATCCTAAGCTCTGATACCAAATGTTGTGTAACCAGCTCCAAAAATAGAAGAAAAGAGATATTAACGCCTTAGAAATAAGCCACTTCGAGGGGGAAACCTCCAATACATTACATAAATGAACAATTCTTGGATGATACAATTTACAAAACCTCCTTTCTATATATAGGAGTCCATGGGGCCATAATGTAATCCTAGTGGGCCACAATGTAATCCTAGTTGACCTAACAATAATAATTTGAGGGCACAATAATAACAAAATGGGGGTTACAAGGGTACAATAATAACAATAAGGGGGTTACACTAACAACAATAAGGGACTATACTAGTAATATAGGGACCTAATAGGTTCAGAATCTCAAATTCGTATGGTACGAAGCTGAAATCCTGAGAAAATTCTTCAAAAAATTTCAGAGCTTGGTTCGCAATATTTTTGGAGATATGATTTGTGGAAGGTAGTGCTTTTTCAGGCTCCTGAATTGCATCTCAAAGAGGTGATCGTGGGAAAATTTCAATAACTCTCTCTCTGGGCAGTGGATTTTAGTGCCGTAAAAAGTTGTCACAATTACATGGACTGTAGTTTCTTGGCTATCAATTTCAGAGACAAAGGATGAAACAGTGACACGTGGCAAGTCCTACAAGTTTTCTCTACTGAACCAGTCTAGAATTAGGTCATTGTGGGAGATTGGACACAACGTTGTCTTGGGGAATCCAAATTAGATCAGACCTGTGGCATTTGAAAGAAGCTTTAGAGGGCTACTACAGGGCTGAATTTCAGATATTCAATATTTTCAATTACAGAGATAATTCAAATTCAATATAGAGCTCCTCAAAGCAAGTAAAAGGTGTTTATTTGTTTTTTCGAATTTCATAAATCTTGTTTGAAAAATCAGTTTGAAGTGATTCCAAGGGCCTATTGAGCATATATTTCAGTATTAGGTTCTGAGATGCCTCCTAAAAATAATTCCATACCCATTACTCCCTCAAAAATCTATACTATGACGCATGAAGAGGAAGAGTTATAGTATGAGATATCAAAATTATGGTACCAAGTGGAACAAGTTTCGATCTTACGAAGAGCAATTGAAGATGAAATAGATGGTTTAAAAGCAGAAATGGAGGCTAAGTTGGATGTTTTGAAGGATCAAATAATAGTAAATATGGATGATAAATTAGTGGAAGATCACATCGAGCATCAACAACAAGTTCTCCAACTCTCAAAGGATAACCCAACTTTGGTGCAGAATCTAATGAAACAACAAGAATATCAACATGACATCGAAAGAAGTTATGAAGCAGTCACAAAAACAAGAACTTGACAAGTACGATCAATTTCAGAGTATCTCAGCAAGTGGAAGAACTTTCCTGTAAAAGATTCCACATGGGAGGATGAGAATTTTATACAGAAGCATCAAGAAATAATCAAGCGTTGAGGACAACACTTATTTGAAGGAGAGGGGCATGTTAGGTCCCTATATCACTAGTATAGTCCCTTATTATTGTTAGTGTAAACTCCTTATTGTTATAATTGTACCCTTGTAACCCCCATTCTGTTATTATTGTTCCCTTAAATTATTATTGTTAGGTCGGCTAGGATTACATTGTGGCCCACTAGGATTACATTATGGCCCCATGGACTCCTATATATAGAAAGGAGGTTTTGTGAATTGTATCATCAAAGAATTGTTCATTTATGTAATGTATTGGAGGTTTCCCCCTCGAAGTGGCTCATTTCTAAGGCGTTGAACAAACCCCTCCAAAAGGACTCCCTTAATGAAGGGTTGGCCCCTTCAATGGAAACCAAACTAATGCTACTGAGGAAATTGCTGCTGCTGGAAACTACTACTTATGAGGAGAAGAACTGTGTTCAGAAATCTATTAGAGTGCTCAAAATTATCCAACATTTTAACCATGGATTCTACTCAAAAAACCCAGAAAAATTTAGAAATGGTTTGGCCATATTTTAACTTTGGATTTTTGGCCCTTTTTGGGTTGCCCACTGCAACAACTCACTAAAATAACACAGATCTAGACTGCAACTGTGATGTAGGGGATAAAATCATCTTGGACTAATGCCAAATATGTAAAATAAGCCCAAAGGGCCCCTTTAATGGCCTCCTAATGGAAGGAAACCTTCCTCCACTACAAAACTAGCTCAGAAAACACCCAATAAAATTTTCCACTGCTGCACCCTGCAAGTCAGCACATCTCTCAACAGAAACTGTGTTGTACCACAAGACTAAATCTTGGTCTAAAACGTGAATGTGGAAATATATTGAAAATCTATACTAAGATTCCTCTCAAGGATAGAGTTGGGATTCCCGATCAGGAACACCCGGTGCTAAACAACACTGTAATCTTAGCTAAACAACTGAAGAAATCTTATATGTATAAATAGACCATATAATAAAAAACATAACATATCATAACATGCCTAATATGGCTACCATCCTCCTCCTTTTATAATAAATGAGCTTCCAAACCCTAAGCCCCATAAATTAATGACACTACTTCCATGCAATGTGTCTCCATCTAAAATTGCGTTGTCCCTCATTGAATGCCACTCCTCCATGAAATCGCTATTGATTTGGTCAAAGTTGACCCAGTCCACATGCTCTAGCCCCTGTTCACACCTTAGGGTGCTTTATTTGGCTGAAAATATGATCCACTTTCACATGAGAAGTGGTTTTATTCTTAATAAAGAGATTTATGGGTCTCCCTACCCACTTATTCATCAAACAAGAAATCAAAATTAGATTTTAATGTTCCAATTAGCTACATGATAATTTAAGAATATTACAATACTCCCCTCCCAAATGTTTCTTTACCTCAAGCAACTACAAGGATAGATCTGAGAAATATAGGGAACCTTCATCCCCATGTGAAGCTCCATCCTCCAAGCTATCATCCATATAAAATGAATCACCCTCCATAATGGTAATTCATAGAAAAAATCCTCCCATATACTCATGAGAGGCACCTCCCAAGTGCTAAAGTTACCCAATTGACTCATCCCATAAGGAAACAAGAGACCCAATGTAACAATATTGGATGGTCCAATGCTCTCCCAGAAATATGAAACATAAGAACCATGGAGAATCTCTTTCCTAAAGGGCACATCCAATCCTTCCATCCTCCCTCCAATTATTCCCATAAAAAGAACAGGTACATCATCAATATATGGGATCAAAACTAGTGATACATAAAAAACCAAATCTAATAATGGAGGTGGATCAGAGTCCCACATGTGGAACCAATGTAGTATATCTCCTGACTACCTCAGATCATGATATGGTAAGTGGTTTCCCCACTACTTACTTTCTGCCATAGTTTTCTCACAAGTTCTGAAAGGTGAGAAATGTTTGGTGCGTTTGGTGCACACCTGAAATGATATATCATCTCCCAATATCCTCCTTGGGAGTGACCATGTTCAGAAATGTTTGTGTCCCAAAGTTGGCCATGAAGTTTGTAAGGAAGAATTCTCTTGCTTGGAGCAATGGCCGACATATACATGGTAAAGGAGTGCAAATAATCATGAATTAAAACATCATGCACATAAATATGTTCCTTACCATAATCTTTGCTCATAAAAATGGAGTGGTCCATAGGTAGATTCCCTCTCATTCCAAAAGAGGAAGGAGGTGGCTATGATAACTCCTCCATAGAGTTATGTATCTCTACCATCTCCACATGGTCCATGCATCTCCTCAAATGTTGATATACTTCCTATTCAAGGCCTTCCCAAGTAAACTCCTCCATGATAGTGTTGTATGACTTCATGGAATAAGTGTGGCTGAAGAGAAAATATCCATGTGCTCTTTGTAGTAGCTTCTCCTTGAGCTTGGAATCTCTAGACAAGAATATCCTACCATGATAGTAGATGACCTCATCTATGACTGAATATCCCTCCTCTTGTAGCTGGTCATCAAGTATCATACAAGTGAAAAGATCCTTGGAATAATCCACTAATAGCTGGGATTTCCAATATGAATCTATCCTCTAAAGTGACAACGCTGATGATCTGTCATAGAAAGCATCTGTCATGTATTTTTCCTCCTATTTGACATCTCCTATGCCAAAGTGACATAGACATATTGGAAGGCTTCTATCATCCCCTTGATTCTCCTTTCTTAGAATAGAATCTAAAATGAGAGTAGGTAATGATGATGTTGGGAGAATGTCTCCCATATCCTTCAATCCACCCAAGGCTCTCAGCGTTGTAAAATTATCTCCTAATGCTCCCACTTCTCTTGGATCTATGACTAGTGAAACATGTTGTGAGAACTCTTTGATTTTCCTCCAATCAGGGGGTCTACCTAGTGGAATGCCTCCATGTAATGAAATATCGAGGCCTATAGAAGGATGTATATGTGAGTGGACTGATTTTTCGCTACCCTCACTGTGCAAATCATCCTCCTACTTCTGTGCATAAACCTCCTGAAAAGGATGGATGTATATGTTCTCAATCATTTGGTGTTGGCCCTCCTTCTCATCTTCTCCTACCTTCTACAAGATCTCACAATCTAAGGTGTCTTCATCAGATGTAATCAACCCATGTACACCCAACATCTCATTGGTGTCAGGAGTCTTGATCACAAAGGAATGATCTATCACAGTGTGTGCCCCAAAGACTACATTCAATGTTGTAACACACTTCCTCCATTGTTTTGTCACATTGCCTATCAATATGGACACATGCTGCTCATGACATTTATATGTAAGATCCTTTGGAACTTCTGGCAAAGATACAAGAGCTCCTCTAGTTGAAGAAATTTCTTTATTTCCATCTCTAAATAGAATTATATCTCCTCCTACTATCACAACACTGGAGGATCTTTCTAGCTCTTCCTCTCCCTTCTCCTAATCAATGGAGAATACCTCATCATTAAGATATCGTTTGTCTTTATCTCCTCTTGAAGGAGGAATCCTCAAGTCTTCTTCTTGATAAGAAAGTTCTTACTGAAGTGGGGCTTTTTCCTTAGGCAAAGCATGTTGCAGATATTTAACCCCCTAAAAAATGTTCTAAAATGGAGATGGATTCATAAATCCTTCCTGCTAGTCATCAATATTTTCCACTATCTTTAGATGACTATAGGATGGTTATAGTTTTTTCAAAACAATATTCCTTGAATATCTTGAGTTTTAGAAATCTCACTGCCTTCATTATCCCCATAAAATTTTTTTCACTATTATATTAGTTTTCCATCTCAAAGTCACCATGTTGCTCTTAAAAGACTCATTATCGGCTTGTACCTCTCATTTTCATCTTTGTTTCCTACCTACAACCTCATTTCCCCATTTTCCCCTTGTCAATAAATTCCACCCTCCCTCTGGGGTTTCTTTTTGCTAACTCATTCCCATGTCCCTTTAGGCATAATAACCTATAACCATGATCTATTTTCACTTGAAAATATCTAAGCCAAATTTCATTCAAAATTAGGCCAAAAACCACTCCCATTAGGTTATGAGGGTTTTGTATTTTTTCAAGGTCATCCTTGGATGTTTTAGGCACTTCTTTTCCTTTGCTAGAATCTATCTCAGATGTAATATAATGTCAAGACATGGCTATTCAATAAATACCTAAAACTTTCAAAGAGGGTTGCATTATCAGTTCATAACCTATAAGTGAGAAAAATGGACAAAGTTTGGCACTTTTGCACAGGTGTTGAATATTTATCAGCAAAAATTATTGATGATGTAGACTGTCTACTCCTGAATGAAAACAACTTACAGCAAGAGAAAAGGGGAAAAACCTGGTCTTGTAGATGACAAGGGATATAAACTTGTTAGTCCATTTGAGTGCCAAAGTAGTGATTACTTGTAGGAAAATGACATGGAGGAATCACACAAGACCTAACATGAAGAAATTCTATCAAAAAATATTGATGGAATATGGAAAAAAGGTAAGGTGAACTAGACAGAAATGAATGAACTTGAAAGGGATATAGACAACTTAGAAGACAACATTGATGATTGTTGTAAAGAACTGTAGACACTTAAGGTTTTGAAGAGGTGGCTAGATAAGGTGGAAAAGATGAGTTGAACTTTAAGGTGGAAACTACAGAAGATTTTGAAGATGCTACTATGTGATTAAATCCCAAATTTTTCAAAATGAACTTATCATGCCTCAATGAACAAAAGAAAAGCCAATTCCATGATTTCAACAACCTGCAAGGCAAAAGTGTCAAAGAGTGTTAGTGAGAAAAGAAAAAGGACTTCAAACATTAGAAAGTGGGTTTTTCAAATTAAATCAAAATTCCATTTGCCTATAAAGTCCATTTAACATTTCAAAAGAGCCATTGTTTCCTTGCAAAGCATTAGAAGTTTCAAGAAGAGAATAATTTGTGAGTTTTCTGAGCAAAATCGGGCTAAGTTCCTTAGCACTGCGCATTTGTCTTGGCGTTGTGCCCTTGCCCATTTTTTTTAGCATGATTTACAATGGCGCCGCGTACCTGGGAGTGGAACTGTGCCCTTGCCAAAGTGCTATGCCCTTGCAGAAAGGATCCCGTTAATATTTCCTTGGCGTTGCGTGCTCAGAGGTTGGCGCTCCGCCATCAGCTACTGGTGCTGCGCGGTTATAAAGAAAGGGTTTATGAGTATTCCAATAGCCCAAATCACTTCAAATCACTTTTAAATATTTTCCAAAGTCCTCCAATCACTCTTGAGGGGTAAGTACATGGCATAAACCTTTCTTTGAAGCTATTTTGGTCATCATTTAATCAATGGAAATGAAACCCTAATAAAACCCTAGCTACAAATCAGAGATCACTGTCTATATACTTATTTCATTCTGCTAAACAGAGTATTAGTTATAGACAAAGTAATTTCATTGATTTAGGGTTGTCATTGAGTTAGTTTTCCCCTCACTTATTTTCCTACACCTAGACCCCTTCACTCATTCCCTTCATTTTTTCAAGCTTCCATTTCATTCCCTTTCCCTCATATCATTTCAATTGTAACCTAGGGTTTTATAAAATAGAGTTTAAAAATGTTAGAGGAAGAAGACATTGGCAGTGGTTTTCAGGCACAAATGCCAAAGAGACATGATCACAAGGGAGGGAAGATAAACATATTTGAACCACTCACTACAAAGGAACTCATGGCTTCTCCTCTTATTGTTTCTTGCTTTAAACATGTGGGTTGCTTTGAGTTTGTGAGAAGGTGTAGCAAGTCCAAAATCACCCAGAGCTAACAAGACTATTCATCATTAATATACATGAAAAGTAGGTAAATCTTGCTAGAGTTACATTTGAAATTTCCACTGATGCCATTGGAGCTGCTACAGGGATACCTATTGTGGGGGAAAAGTGGTTCAAACAAGCAAACCTGGACATGAGTTATTTTGAAACATTCCTCAAACCTAGGTATAAATATCATCACAAGTCCATCTTCCCTTTTCCTCATCTTCTTCATAGATATGAACCCATTATGAGAATAATGATGAAGTACTTCAGTTGTGAGGGAAGGTTTTCCCTCCTCTACACATACCATATCCATATTCGTATGAATTTCACTAGAGTTAGGATGTTGCATATACCATATTATTTTTTCCGTAGCATTTACAAAATGGCCTACATTGTTAAAAAGAGAGATTATAATCAGAAAATGCAGAGCCTATTTCATCATTCACTCATCAAGATGGTGGTCATGCTTCAACTATAACAAAAAAACATTCCATGGGATACCTTCATTGCCAATGAGGTTTTCACTACCCCACCTAGCCATCATCAACAATATATTCCTTCATCTTCTCATCCTCCCATATCAACTTCTCCATCACACTCCATTGTTCATACATCACCATCCACTCACATCCAGTCACCTCATGATTACTCTTCCTCATCACCTTTCCACCACCCTTCACCATCACATCATGATACCATAGCCTCAAGCAAGGAAAGAAACATTGAGACAACTGGCACTAAAATGCATGATATTGAGCCATTTCCTTTGAACTATCAGAGAGGCCACATGCATGTGTTTACTTCAATTGAGGTGAAAGGGGCCATGCCTTCTTCTTCAGGAGGTGAGGTTGATAAGGGTAAGGAAAAGGTTACATAGCATGTCATTGTTGAAGAGGAGGATAAACATGAAACTGAACAGGAGTTTCACCTGATTGACCTTGATGATGAGGATGAGGAGAGAATCACTAGTATGTTGATAAAGAGAAAGGATGCCAAGAATAGTGAGCTTCAAGCTAATCTTGGTAGGGAAAAGAATGTGATTAAATTTTTTGAGCTAGAGAATCAGCAGTTGAAGACAAAGTAGGCCATCAGTGAGGTCAGGGAAATTAGAGCTCAGAAAGAGGTCAGAAAGGCCAAGAATTTGCTAGATGAGACCTTGGGCAGTTTTGATGATAGTGAGGATGAGTAATATCAGCTTCCTATACAAATACCAAAGACCATTGGGCTGAAGAGGGCTTTAGCCTGGGAAAGGCAAAAAGAGGCAGAATTGACAGAGCAGCTCACTCCAAGTGAGCTTCTTACCATAGAAATTATCAAGGGTAGAGAGTCCTAGCTAGAGGGAGCCAATTTTAACCTAGAGGGTCAACTAGATAAGGCCAAGAGAGACACTGACATGCAGAGGAAGATGGCAAGACATTATGCCATGAGAAACAAGATTGCAAGGGCGAAGCTCAAACGAGCCCATGCAAAGATTTGAGATTTGACCAAGGAAAAGGAGAAATAGAAGCTCAATAGCCTTGCTGATGTGTCCCTCCAAGCCTCTAAATCTTAATAAGCAAGTTAAATTCCAATTTTGGCACATTTTTGCACATTTTGAATTTTTGACAATTTGACTTGCAGAAGTTGGGCCAAATGAACAGCGCCACTAGCACCGC
Organism: Pinus albicaulis; assembly: GCA_034641835.2. Lineage (NCBI taxonomy): Eukaryota > Viridiplantae > Streptophyta > Pinopsida > Pinales > Pinaceae > Pinus > Pinus albicaulis. The sequence continues at coordinate 83,601,504 of MU968359.1, read as the reverse complement.
GCTATTTTTTTGGGCACTCAAATGCAAAATGGTTTTCATATTCATGTTCATAATAGAAATTATATCAAATTCAGAAATTTTTAGAGGATTTGGAGCAAAAATGGTCCCTCAAAAGGGCCAAAAACTACCAAAAAATCACCTTTCTGCCCTCTTTTTTGCACTGGCGATGCACGTTTAGTAGTATTGGGAGAAGTAGTTTTTGACAAGGAAAATGGGAACCATTCTATAATGTGAAAGCATATTTCGAAAATAGACTCATAGAACGTTCCAATGAGCCATCATGGAGCTCATTTGGACACTGGGAAGGCCTCCAAAAGTTAGCTACAAAGTAGGCCATTTTCTCCGTCTTGGCTCTGCATGTTTGCACTAGTGGTACGCCCCTGTACCTTGGAGCTATGCCCTTACCAAGAGTTACTGAAAAATATATTTTGGAGCCTTAAATTCAAACTTTTTCCAAAATTATCCCAGTATTTATGTTAGAAGTTATTATTGCAATGAATGATTTTTAGATATTTTGCCTTAGGCCTTGCATGGTCTCAAAGGTCAAAATGCATTAAATATGTAATAAATGACATTTTAAACCCTATATAGGGTTCACCTCCTAATTTTTTAGATAAATACTGCATGTATGCTTCATACTTTTGTTGGTTTGATTGTTGCGTTGAATGCCTCATGGACTTTGAGTTGTGAAAGAAGTTTGGCTTTAGAGCTTTGTAATTGTTTTGGACTAAATATCAATGCATCAAGCATATTCATAGGATTCATGAAATTTTTTAAATGGTTATTTCGTTATGATATTATCTTTTTTTCCTTCTATTTTCCATATTGTTCATATTTTCTCTTGCAATAGAACAAAAAATTTAGGTTAAGATATGCTGTTAGAGGCACCTTAAGTGTCTCTGCTTTCTGTTACTCAAATGTTTTGCTCTAATATGTCTATTTGGAGAATTCTTCATTTCTCTCTAATTCCACCTAGTTTTTTGTCTTGAAAATGAATTAATAAGAGTCAAACTGTAATATCCCAAATTGGGACTGTCAGCAATGCATGTCTGAAAAACGCATTTTTCAGAAATGGATGCTATAGATGTCAAAATCAACTCTTGGATCCATTAGATCTAACAATCTGGCATCTAAATGCAAGAGGAGGTCTAAAACAAATCATTCTAGGTGAGGTAAACAAGTCTCCCACACCTAGTATGGCTACAAAACTCCCAAGAATGGGACTGCAGCAATATATGAACAACACTGCAATAAAATAATGCAGTTTAACTAAAAAATAGTAGGAGGCCAATATGGAGGTTCATTAATCACTTATAAATCATTAAATCAGATCTATAATGTGGCCCATTCAATGTACAAGAGAAAAATGGAAGACTTTTATGAAGAAAACCCTCTAAAAGAGGTGTTGCAATACATGGATTCACTGAAAAAGGCTTAACAATGTTATTTTATAGAGCATACAGTAGATAAATATTACAACTCAGATCTAGAGCAGATTTGTGTACAAAATATTAGATATATATAAGATCTTGTAATATTCCTACTTAGCCTAAGCTAAGAGGAATATACATTTTTGTCTCATTTTATGTTGCATGAATAAATGAATAAAGGAGGACATGTAAAACTCCTAAAAAGAAGGAATAAATCAATACCCATATGAACAGGGATAAATTTGGGCTATGTAAACAAATCACTTGCAGGTGTGAAAGGGGTTTGAGCTATGAGACTGGGTTAACCTTGACCAAATCTATCGTGCTTTCTAGATGCAATGTACCTCATGGATGGACAACGCAATTCTAGATGGAGGCCCCTCATGTAAAAAGATCTAATTCATTGAAGTGGTTTAGGGTTTGACAAGGCTTTCATCTTATAAAAGGAAGAGGAGAGAAGCAAGAGAAGGTTTTTTATTATGCATATTTTCTGAGTATCTTGTCTGTTTAGACAAATACCATTCTATGTTGTTTAGCTGAGAATAGTGCTACTTAGAACTTGGGAGTTCCTATGCAGAGATCCCACCTCTTCCATTAAGGATTTCTTGGAGGAGTCTTGCTGATTTCATCCACTATTAGGCATTTTTCCAAGTTCACCTTTCAACTACAGCGCTGATCCTATTCAGGATTAGGTTTTCCTTGGAAGCTGCAACAAGTGGAGGTCAGATCTACTCAGATCTAGGCCATTTTAGGCCCTATTTTCACTGGGAAAGTCTTCTATCCCAAGGGCAAGAGAGTTATGAATATTTGGAGCTGATATTTCCCATCTTTGCATCAGGTCAACTCAGTGCTTCAGGCTACAATGCAGTTTCCCTTCTAGGACTGCGTTATTTTCAAAGGAATATTTGCAGGGTGTTTTGATCCCCTTTTTGAGAAGAGATCTCTGGTGCTGGGCTTTGCCTTTCACTTTGGTGATCCATGGATTAGCTTGCTGATACATGTTATGTATAGATCTGATATATTCCTAATGTAAAACATCTTTAGAAATTCCCGAATAATATTACATATCTGCTACTTTAAACTCAGATCTACTCTTTGTATTGCATGATTTGATCCAAACCCCAAGGGGATATTGTAATAGAGCCTCTCTAGTGTACATATATGAAATGGATCTGATCTTTTGTACATAGATATACTCTAGATCTGAAGTGTAACATACAACTGTTGTAACTCCATAAAATAACATTGTTAAGCGATTTTGTAGTTAATACATGTGTTGCAGTGTAATGTTCCTTTTTCAGGAATTTCAACAAGGTGCTCAAGAGAAACACTGTATAAGTAAAAATGTGCAAAAATAGCATAGATCAGGACTTGATTCCTCTTATTTATTCTGCATGGGATTTATATATGGAATTTCATAATAAAAAAATTAGTTTAGATACATTAAAAAGCTCTTATTTATGCTGCATGGGACTTATATATGGAATTTCATCTAAAAAAAATTAGTTTAGATACATTAAATAGATCTCCCAAAAACTAGACTAGCTAAAAAGCACCCAAAGAGGAAGGTTGTAGCCAAATGCAAACATTGCTTCAGAAATTGTGCAGTTTTATTAGATGTTCAGTGGAGATTATAAAGGAGGTTTATATTTCAGTAACACAGCAGCAAATCAGCATTAATATTAAGCTCTTTCACTGTACAGTAGAAAGCATGAGATAATACAACAAGAATCTTCAGAAAAGAGAGCTATAACACATGTATATTTGTAGAAATGGCTCAAAAAAGTTATTTTTGAGGAGCTTCAATAGCTGGAAGTTACAACTCAGATCTAGGACATATCTATGGACAAAAAATCAGATCTATTTCAGATCTGGAAAATATATAGTTTTCTCTTCAAGATCCCCTTGGAATTTTGACATAAGCATGCATGAACAAGAGTAGATCTGAGAAACAAGTTGCAGAGCTGTAAGATGCTGTAGTAAATTTTTGAACATAACATTTCATTACAATGGATAAGATCTAAACAGAACATGGATCAGCTAGATAATCCATGGATCACCAAGTGGAAGGCAAAGCCCAACACTAGAGATCTCTGATCTAAACTATGAGCAAGGAACCATGAAAACCCTCATATAGAAATAATTTAGTCTACTCATGGGAAAAACGTTGTAGCTCAAATGACATAGAAAAATAATGTAAAATTTCAGATATGAAATACAAATAAATGAGACACTCTTCTAGGAGGTCAAAGGACCCACTCCATGAGAAGAGGCTCTAAAAAATACACTAGATCTCTACAGATCTAGACTCCCACTTGCTGTAGCTTGCAGAAGCAGCAAAACCCTCAATGGATCAACACTGCTAATGAAAGTAGATCTTGGCCTCAAGCCTGATAGTGGTTCAATTCAACAAAAAATCCTCTAATAATCCTCAAAGGAAGAGGTGAAATCCCTGCATAGGAATTTCAAATACAATCCTCCACTAAACAACAGAGAATGGTATTTGTCTAAGCAGACAAATACTCAAAAATATGATCAATCAACAACCTTATCTTGCTGCCCTCCTTTTCCTTTTATAAGATGAGAAATATTTTGCAAACCCTAAACCACCTTAATGAGTTATCCCTTTTCACATGAGAGGCTTCCTTCTACGACTGCACTGTCCCTTTTGGAGATGCAATGAACCTAGAAAACATTGTTGATTTGGTCAAGGTTGACCCAGTATTTAGCTCAAACCTCTTTCACACCTGCAAGTGATTATTTACATGGCCCTGATTTGTCTTTGTTCACATGGGCATTGATTTATTCATAATTTTTAGGAGTTTTAAATGTCCTCCTTTATTCATTTATTCATGAAACAAAAATTAAAACAAAATGGGATGTTCCTCTTAGCTAAGGCTAAGTGGGAACATTACAGTCCTCCCCTCCAAAAAGTTGCTTTTCCCCAAGAAACTGATCGGGTAAGAGTTGTAGTTATTCTCCTCCTCCATTAATGGCACCATCAAGGATCAAGATTTCATCATGGGCCAAGTGCTCATTAAGCCAATACATCCCTTCAGGAGTGTAAAACTCAACAAAAATAAACATGGGTGAAGCAATGTCACATATAAAACATGTATCATGAAGTACAAGATGAAATTCCATCCCATGTGGTACACTGCCCACTCTTTTCCCATACAAACCCATAAACAATACCAATATATCATCTATGTATGGGAGTAAAATTACCTATATGCAAACTAAAATTTGCACTTGAGGACGTGGGTCACAATCCACATAAGATACCAACGCAATGCACTCCTTGTCTTGAGTATATCTAAGTGTGGTAAGTGGTACTCCCACCACACCTTTGCTGCATGGGTCACTTTGACATGGCTAAAAGTGATACCCAAGTTAGGTGCCTTTGGGAAGCACCCATCATGAAAGAGAATCTCCCTTTGCACCTCAAGGGAGTGACCAGATTTAGAATTTTTATTGGTCTCACCAATGCCATGAGATATACATGTAATATCACTCCTTGTAGGAGCCATGGCCTACATACATATGGTAAGAGAATATTTAAAATCAGAAAAATAAACATCCTCCATAAGATCAGATTCTTTATCATTCAAGTCTCCCACACACATGGAGTTGGGCATGGGCATTTCTCCTCTTTTAAGAGAAGGAAGAGATGGCTGAAATTACTCTTGCATAGATTCCTTTAGTTGTCCCAACTCCTCATAACTATTGCACTCTTGTAAGTGTTGATGTAGTTCCTCCTTCATACCCTCCCAATCAAAACTCCTCATGATTAGGGTGTAGATATTTGCTGACTGCATATAGATGGAAAGGAATTCTTTGTGTGCTCTTTGGAGGCTTGAGACAAGAATACTTTACCAAGATGATAGATGACCCCTTCATGGACTAGATAGCCTCCCCCTTGATTCATGCCATCTAATATCATTCTGGTGTGAAGATCTTTGGAGTACTCCACAAGGAGTTGAGATCTCCAATATGGATCCACACAGCTCAACAATGACAGCGCTGTTGATACATATATGGTGGTGCTTTCCTTGTTGTTGATTGCTTCTTTGACATTACACATTCCAAAATTGTTTGTTGGGAGGCTGATCTTCCCCTTTCCTTCCTCCCACAGCACTATAGCTTTCTCTCTCATTGCTCCAATCCTTGCTTGATATATGTTTGGAGAAGAAATTTGTGAGGCTTCCCCCACATGATCAGAATCTAATGACATTCCAAGTGGCTTTCCATGAGGTACGAATGTTCCTTGAATAATTCTCATAAACATGAGAGAAGGAACTGTGATATCCTTGCTTCCACTACGCAAATCCATCTCTGTTGTTTGTGTGGAAACATTAGGTGTAGGATAATTGTGCATGCCTTGAATTATTTGTGGTTTCCCACTCTTCAAGTCCACCCACTCCATCTGCAAGGCTTTCCAATCAGTGGTAACCTTCCCTAAGGTAATTAACCACTTGACACCTAAGATGATATTGGTGTATGATATGTCAACTACAAAGAAGTGGTCCACCAAAGTGTAGGATCCCATAGTGACAGAAAGTGATGGAACATATTGTAGGCATTGCATGGTTCTATCTCCTGGGACCAAAACAAAAAAACAATCAAAAGTGTCAGTGGAGATTCCTATCCTCTGCACAAGGTGAGCATCAATAAAGTTGTGGTTTGCCCCACTTTCAATCAGAATAGACACTCTCTGGTTCATGAATGAGCCTTGTAATCTCAAGGCCAAGTACTTAGGAACTCCTCTCAAAGAGGCAAGAGTCCCACTTGTTGGAGCAAAGGCTGCCTCTTCATCTCTGGATGGTGATTGATCTTCCTCCTCATCATCACTAGTGCTATGACCCCTCCTAGGTCCATCATTCCCATATTCCTCCTCAAAATATGAGAAGACTTCTATATAGTGTGCCCTTCTAGCAACACATCTATGTCCCAATACCCATGGCTCTTGACAAGTGAAACACAATCTCTTGTTCCTCAACTCCCTCCGGAGATCAATGTCAAGAGGTTTCTTCAGTGAGCTCTCCTTGGGTGGAGAAAATTTCCCTTCTTTCCCCTTAGAAGAGTGAGGGGATTTTCTTTGGAAAGTTGCCTTTTCTGTAATGTTCCCAATTAGCCATAGCTACTTGGAACATTATAATTACTCCATTTTTGAAATAAGAAGTAAGAAACACAATAAAATATATCCCAGTGTGAAAATGGATTGAGATAGGAGGATAAAATAAAGCCCCTTGAGTGTGAAGAGGAGCAAAATCAAGGAGCTACTATAGTTGACCAAGTCAACCAGCGCTGTAGAAAGGGAGGGAAAGCCTCTAGGGCGACGCAGTTTTGAAGGAGAAAGCTTCTCAAGGAAGCTACATCACCAATGTGTGGGGCCCGGGATGGAGAAGCTCACTTGGAATAAAAAGGAAGGAATGGCAGCAAGGGAATTCATTCATTCATAATTCTTCTTTCAGTCTTATGACTGATTGCAATCTTCATCTATTTTGTCGGAGTTGCAACACTATTTAGTGCAAGGGTTCTCATGCGAGAATTCTAGTTCCATTGTTGTTGCATATTGATTGGGAGATTCAAGGAGGAGGTCTTGAGTTCCATTCTCATTATATATCTTGAGGAATCCATCCTCTAACCTTGACTACACAATCACTCTTAGTGAGTGCATTATTTCTGCAGTAGCTACAGTAGCTGGCGTTAGATCTACCCATTTGAGCTTATTTCAGGAGAGGAGGCGGTGATTTCCACTCCAAGAGTTCTATTGAGGAAGGTATTGAGCCTATTTTTGTATTCTGTATTATTCTTTGAGCATATCATATATTTCTTAATACATAGTTGTTGGGTACAGTGTTATTTCTGCAGTGTTGTACATTCTATTGCTATTTTGCCGGAAACCCCTTGCCGGGAGGTCCCAATGTGTTTGTAAAAGAGGTAAATCCTCTCATTTATGATCTAATAATGAATGAAAGCTCCATATATATTTTATTCCATATATTTATATAGTTTAAATAATAATAATAACTTTTTTGTTGCCTCTGGAATTTCAATTTTATGATGTACTGGGATTATGATGCCTTTTTCTACATTTGAGTTGGAGAGATCTGTTTATTATAGCTAGAGTTATTTGTTTCTGATGCCATTCCACATTTAAGTCACATACAAAATATTATTGAGGTTCCAAGCCCTAGACTATGTTATTCTTGCACTGGTTCAATTATACAACATCCTCACTAGAGAAAGTGCTGAAATTCCCGAAAAGGAATATTACAGTGGTATTAGAGCTTTTCTCTTGGCTAAGATTGTGGGGGGGAGATTTCTCTTTAGCATGGAGAAGGAATAAATCTAAAGGCTCATACTTCAAACCCTGTAGAACATTTCAAGGGATCTCAAGGAGATGAGGCAGGAATAAGACTCTTTAGGGTTTTTCCCTAAGGCAAGTACCAGCACTGCAAATGGCATGGGACATTAAAATCCATCACTATGCTCCACCATGCCTTCATTTTTAACTGAAGGAGATAAGGAGGGTTCTCTAGGAGAATATTTTTAAGAATATGAGCTCCAGTCTCAAAGGTTCAAGGAGCATCTGAGCTTTCAGAAGTTTTTCCGGATCAGGGATGGAAGGAGGAATGATTCTTCTCATCAAAGGGAAGGTAACTTGATGGAGGGATCAGCCCTACAACACATTATGTTGGGGCTCTTCTTTCCCACATTTGATGGGACATCTAAGCACACAACAAAGGCATGGGTAGAGAAGTTGGACACATACTTCCAGCTTCACAAGGTTTCTAAAATGGAAGCTATGAAGATAGCTGCATTGCATCTATAAGGGGAGGCTCAAGACTGGTGGTTTCATGGACTAACCACACTTGGGCATCATCATATCACTTCATACTCAGCTTTCACCAAGAAGTTAGTGGAGAGATTTGATCCAAGGGATCCGGAAGCCCACTCTGCCAAAATAACCAAACTCAAGCAAGAGCGAGATCTTAAGGATTATATTGCTAAGTATCTACAGCTTTCAGTGATGGTCTCCAACCTCACTATGAGCAGGAAGGTATGCATTTTTTTGAATGGGTTGGCTGAACCATTACAAGGGCTGGTCAAGTCTACAAAACCAACTACACTCCTTGAAGCTGTGGAGAAAGCTAGAGATCTACAACACATCTTGCCCAGGGCAAGAACCTTTTTACAGCAGAGAACCCATTAAATGCCAAGGGAGACACTCCCTGTTAAGGAGAAATGTGTTATAGGGGAGACACATCCTATCAAGACCTTCTCCAAGAAGGGTGCCATCACTGTACAACCCATAAAAGACTTTGCTCCAAGAGGAGGAGCTGTTGCAGCGTTAAGAGGGGTCCCAAAATATCTTACCTTAAGAGTAAGAGGCACCATCATGGGGCAAAGAGTTTCTGTATTGATAGATAGTGGAGCCACTCACAATTTTATTTATTCATAGCTGATACACAAGAGAGGAATTCTCATTGAGGAATTTGAGGGATTTTTAGTTTTGGTCCCAGGAGACATGACTCTACAATGTGCCAAGTATGTTCCAGCGCTGACCATTACTATGGGTACCTATACCTTGACAGACCAATTTTTTGTGGTAGGTATTCCTGACACCAATTTCATATTGGGAGTCCAGTGGTTAGTCACTCTTGGGAGAGTTACCACTAACTGGAAAACTCTGGAGATAGAATGGACTAGAGAAGAGGATGGCCAGCAACAAAAGATCAAGGGTATGAACACATATCCTCCTCAAGTTGTTTCAGCACATAGGATGGAGGAATATCTATGCAGAGGAGACATTGCATGGGTAGTAGAGCTACATGTATCCAAGGTGAAGGGCAAGAACACACCGATGCATCCAGATGTTAAATCCCTTTTGGACCAGTATTCTACAGTATTTGGGGATATCCCACCAGGGAGACCTCCTGCCCGAGGGTTTGAACACACCATTGAGTTGGAACAAGGGGTACAAGAAGTGATCAACACTCCTTATAGACATCCCAAGGCCTATAGGGATGAGATTGAAAAAGCTATCCAAGAACTGCTAGCCCTAGGGCACATCCGGCCTAGTACTAGTCCTTTTGCTTCCTCAATGGTTTTGGTAAAGAAGAATGAAGGCATATTGAGGATGTGCATTGATTATAGGGCCTTGAACAAGAAGAATTTGAAGAACTAGTACCCTATACCTAGGATCGATGAACTCATGGATGAGCTGAGGGGATCCAAATATTTCTCCAAGATAGATTTGAGGTCCGGGTACCATCAAATCAAGGTGAGGGAGCAAGATATCCCCAAGACAACGTTTAGGTGTCACTATGGGAATTTTGAGTTTCTGGTAATGCCCTTTGGATTGACTAATGCTCCAGCAACTTTCCAATCCTCTATGAATAATATCTTCCGAGGTCATTTGTGGAAGTTTGTATTGGTCTTCTTTGATGATATTTTGATCTACAACCGCACTTGGGAGGAGCACTTGCAGCATATTGAGACAGTCTTACATATCCTCAAGGAGTAGCAATTATATGCCAAGCTCTCCAAATGTGAATTTTGCCTCACATAGATGTTGTATTTGGGGCATATCATAGGGATAGATGGAGTAAGGGTACATGAGGAGAAAATTCAAGCTATCAGAGATTGGCTTGAACCTAGGAATGTGACAGAACTCAGAGGGTTTGTGGGCATATGCACATATTACCGGAAGTTTGTGAAAGGGTTCTCACAACTAGCAGCACCTCTTACAGAATTGACAAAGAAGGGGGATTTCTAGTGGACACCCAATGCGCAGAGGGATTTTGATAAGCTTAAAGAGGTAATGAGTAGTTGTCCTGTTTTGGTTTTACCTGACTTTTCTCAACCTTTTGTGTTAGAATGTGATTCATCAGGTGAAGGTATTGGGGCAGTATTGATGCAAGGAGGGCATCATATAGCCTTTGAGAGTAGAAATTTTCTCCCTCATGAGAAGCTATACCCCATCTATGATAAATAAATTTTGGCTATCATGCATGCATTAGCCAAATTTCGGAAATATTTGGTGGGGAATAAGTTCAAGGTGAAGACTGATCACAACAGCCTTAGATTATTTCTTGAATAGAGGCAGCTTCAGGAAAGACAACAGAATTGGGTGAGAAAAGTATATTCCTATGACTTTGACATAGAATATGTCAAGGGGAGGAGCAATACAGTAGCTGATGCACTTTCTAGGAGGCCTACAGCGCTGTCCATGAGGGGCATGGACGCAGATTGGAGGGCTCAACTTTTAGTTGAGTACTCCAAAGATGACCTTGCATGCAGGATACTTTATGGGGTGGTACCGGATGAGAGATTTAAAGTGATGGATGAGGTTATCTATTACAAGGATCAAATCTACTTGGCTAAGAATTATAAGCTCAAGGAGATGATCTTAGTGGCCTCACATGATTCCCCACTTTCCGGGCATCAAGGTTTCACAGAAACTTGCAGATCTATTAGGGAGAGATTCTCATGGAAGGGTCTCAAGGAGGATGTGCTCCAGCATGTGAAGGAATGTACCACTTGCAAACAAAATAAGGGATAGCACACTTATCCTGCTAGGTTGTTACAGCCACTACCTATTCTGGATGGGAAGTGGGAAAGCATCTCTACGGACTTCATCACCGGCTTACTGATAGTGTAGGGTAAGGACTGTATCTATGTTGTTGTTGATAGACTAACAAAGTATACTCATTTATTTTCCATATCTGCACATTATACTACTTCACAAGTAGTTGAACTCTTCTTTAGAGATGTATTTAGACTCCATGGTCTCCCTAGGACCATAGTGAGTGATCGGGACATCCGCTTCATGGGTGGCTTTTGGCAGGAAATTTTTCGATTATTGGGAACTGATTTGACCCCCAGCACTAGTTATCACCCCCAAACTGATGGGAAGACTGAGATAGTGAACAAGTGGCTAGAAGGCTACTTGAGAAACTATGTGGCTAGGTAGTAGAAAGCTTTGTTGCGGTGGCTCCACTTGGAGGAGTATTGTTACAACACTACTCACCATATCTCTATTGGCATGACACCATTCCAATACTTGTATGGATATGAGGCACTTTCATTTGCCGATGTTATGTTTGGGGCAAGTAAAGCTCCAAGGGCAAGAGATTGGATTCAAGAGAACCAAGACATACTCAGGGCCCTCAAAGATAACATTGCCACTGCTCAGAACCAGCAGAAGATGTATGCAGACCGTGGTCGGATAGAGAGACAGTTTGAGGTGGGGGATCTTGTCTACCTATGCCTTCAGCCTTACAAATAGTCCACACTCAAGGTGAAGGGAGATGAAAAGCTCAAACCACATTTCTATGGGCCATACAAGGTGAAAAAATGTGTCGGTAAGGTAGCTTATGTGCTCGAGCTTCCTAAGGGGAGCAAGATCCACAATATATTCCATGTATCTTGCCTCAAGAAGGCCATAGGGATGAATGTAGTTGCTAACTTGGAACTTCCTCCAATTGATGATGACGGTCATTTGGTCTTGCAGCCAGAAGCAATCCTAGACACAAGAGAGAGGAAGTTGAGAAACAAAGTCATCAAAGAATATTTGATTCGATGGAGGAATCTACCAGATGAGGATGCCACTTGGGAGGGGGAGAAGATATTGCAGCATCCTTCTTTACTGTTGCTTTTGGGTGAGAAAATTTTGAGCGGGAAGGACTATAATGTTCCCAATTAGCCATAGCTACTTGGAACATTATAATTACTCCATTTTTGAAATAAGAAGTAAGAAACACAATAAAATCTATCCCAGTGTGAAAAGGGATTGAGATAGGAGGATAAAATAAAGCCCCTTGAGTGTGAAGAGGAGCAAAAGCAAGGAGCTACTATAGTTGACCAAGTCAACCAGTGCTGTAAAAAGGGAGGGAAAGCCTCTAGGGCAGCGTGGTTTTGAAGGAGAAAGCTTCTCAAGGAAGCTACATCACCAATGTGTGGGGCCCGGGATGGAGAAGCTCACTTGGAATAAAAAGGAAGGAATGGCAGCAAGGTAATTAATTCATTCATACTTCTTGTTTCAATCATATGACTGATTTCAATCTTCAGCTATTTAGCTGGAGTTGCAACACTGTTTAGTGCAAGGGTTCTCATGCGGGAATTCTAGTTCCATTGTTGTTGCAGATTGATTGGGAGATTCAAGGAGGAGGTCTTGAGTTCCATTTTCATCAGATATATTGAGGAAGCCATCCTCTAACTTTTAATGCACAGTCACTCTTAGTGAGTGCGTTATTTCTGTAGTAGCTACAGTAGTTGGGGTTAGATCTACCCATTTGAGCTTATTTCAGGAGAGGAGGAGGTGATTTCCACTCTAGGAGTTCTATTGAGGAATGTCTTGAGCCTATTTTTTTATTGTGTATTCTTCTTTGAACATATCATATATTTATTAATACACAAATTCTGGGTACAGCTTTATTTTCTACAGTGTTGTACATTGTGTTGTTATTTTTCCAGAAACCCCTTGCCGGGAGGTCCCAATGTGTTTGTAAAATAGGTCAATCATCTCATTTATGATCTCATAATGAATGAAAGCTCTAGATATATGTTATTCCATATTTTTCTGTAGTTTACATAATAAGAATAAATTTTTTGCTGCCTTTGGCATTTCTATTTTATGATGTACTGGGGTTATGATGCCTTTTTCTACATTTGAGTTGGGGAGATCTCTTTATTATAGCTAGAGCTATTTGTTTCTAATTCCATTCCATATTTAAGTCACATACAACATATTATTGAGGTTACAAGCCTTGGACTTCGTTATTCTTGCACTGGTTCACTTATACAACGTCCTCACTAGAGATAGTGCTGAAATTCCCGAAAAGGAATATTACATTTGCTCTTGGCAAGGCATACTGGAGCTCTCTAGCTCTCTCAATGGAATCATGCAAAGTTATGGGATGGGTATACTTAACCAACCCATGCAAAGGTTCCTACAAGACATCAATGAGCATGTAGACTCTCCTTGCTATAGATAGATCAGGGAACATGACCGATAATCTCAGAAACTCAGAGATATAGGCCTCTGCATCTCCTGTCTGCTTCAGCTTTGCAAGGCTTATGAAAGGTGCCTCGTGATCCTTCTGGTCAAATATCTCCACCAATATTCTAGTGAACTCATCATAGGTAGACACATTGTTGTGTCCCAAGGTAGATAGCTCATGGAACCACCAGTTGTGGGCTTCACCCTCAAAGTGCAGCGCAGCAATCTTGATGGATTGTACTTCGGGGACTTTGTTCAACTGAAAATAGATATCCAACTTTTCCACCCATGCTTTGGCAGAACAAGAGGATGATCCATCGAACTTGGGAAAAAATAATCTGCCCATAGTGTGGTGTGTCCCATGAAAGAAACCACCATATCTATACTGCTGCCATGGTCTCCTCCAGTCCTTGAGATGGAAAAAGTCTTGGAAACTCAAGTTATCCTTGAATCTCTAACTTTGAGAGTCATATTCCACAAATTAACCTTCTAGGGAGGTTGGCCCTTGCGGTCCTTCATTCTCTACAGCCAAGAAGGTAGGCATAGTAGAGCGTTGTGAGGCCTGTGGAGCTTGTGGCAAGCTCAGAAGTTGACGAGTCCCATAATGAGACATGTCAGAACTTTCTCCTTGATGGAATCTCCCAAGAGACTTCCTCATTCTATCCACCCTCATCTCTTTGATCTCCTTGGCAATATCTTGCATGGTCTCCAAGATATTTTTTTCAAACTCCTCTGCTTCCTTATCATTCACAGATTTAGGGGCTTTCCCCTTGTCTTGACCCTTATCAGCGTCATCATTGGTGTAGTCATATTTTTTATGACTTCATTTTGGTACCTCCTGTCCCTATCAGTGAGAGGATCATATTATTTGTAATGTAGCATGATTGGTGCTCCAAGGCAAGCACAGTCTGCGCCAAGAGTGGAGCTCTGATACCATTGTAATGTTCCTTTTTCATGAATTTCAACAAGGTCCTCAAGAGAAACGTTGTATAAGTAAAATTGTGAAAAAATAAAGTATATTAGGACTTTTTCCCTCTTATTTATGTTGTATGGGACTTATATATGGAATTTCATATAAAACAAATCAATTTAGATACATTAAACAGATCTCCCAAAAACTAGACTAGCTAAAAAGCACCCAAAGAGGAAGGCTACAGCCAAATGCAAACACTGCTTCAGAAATTGCGTAGTTTTATCAAATGTTTAGTGGAGATCAGAAAGGAGGTTTATATTTCAGTAATACAACAGCAAATCAGTATTAATATTAATCTCTTTAACTCTACAGTAGAAAGCATGAGACAATACAACAAGAATCTTCAGAAAAGAGAGTTATAACACATGTATATTTGCAGAAATGGCTCAACAACATTACTTTTGAGGAGCTTCAGTAGCTTGAAGTTACCACTCAGATATAGGATAGATCTGTGGACAAAACATTAGAACTGTTTCAGATCTAGAAACTATATAGTTTTCTCTTTAAGATCCCCTTGGAATTTTGACAAAAGCATGCATGAACAAGAGTAGATCTGAGAAACAAGTTGCAGAGCTGTAAGATGCTGCAGTAAATTTCTGAACATAACATTTCATTACAATGGATCAGATCTAAATAGAACATGTATCAGCTAGCTAATCCATGGATCACCAAGTGGAAGAAGGCAAAGCCCAGCGCTAGAGATCTCTGATCTAAACTATGAGCAAGGCACAATGAAAACCCTCATACAGAAATAACGTAGTCTACTCATGGGAACATCGTTGTAGCTCAAATGAAATATAAAACTAATTTAAAATTTCAGATCTGAAATACAAATAAATGAGAAACTCTTCCAGGAGGTCAAAGGACCCACTCCATGAGAAGAGGCTCTAAAAAATACACTAGATCTCTGCAGATCTAGACTCCCACTTGCTGCAGCTTGCAGAAGTAGCAAAACCCTCAATGGATCAGCCCTGCTAATGAAAGTAGAGCTTGGCCTAAACCCTAATAGTGGTTCAATTCAGAAAAACTCCTCCAAGAATCCTCAAAGGAAGAGGTGAAATCCCTGCATAGGAATTTCAAATACAATCCTCCACTAAACAGTAGAGAATGGTATTTGTCTAAGTAGACAAATAATCAGAAATATGATCAATCAATAAACTTCTCTTGCTACCCTCCTTTTCCTTTCATAAGACGAGAAAGATTTTGCAAACCCTAAACCACCTTGATGAGTTAGCCCTTTTCACATGAGAGGCTTCCTTCTAGGACTGCGCTGTCCCTTTTGGAGATGAAATGTACCTAGACAGTGCTGTTGATTTGGTCAAGGTTGACTTAGTCTTTAGCTCAAACCTCTTTCACACCTGCAAGTGATTATTTACATGGCCCTGATTTTTATTTGTTCACATGGGAATTGATTTATTCAGAATTTTTAGGAGTTTTAAATGTCCTCCTTTATTCATTTATTCATGGAATAGAAATTTAAACAAAATGGGATGTTCCTCTTAGCTAAGGCTAAGTGGGAACATCACAGGAAACCCTCTTTTTTGAATGTTTTCTTCTCTTTTGTCTTCTATTTTCTACTATATAATTTAAGAGAATCATTATGGATCTGATTTGCTACTGTATATTCAAAATATTATCTTTATTATTGGCCTCCTACTCATGCTCATCAAAATTGTGTTATTTCTGAAGTAGCTTGTTGCACATAGCTACAACCACTCTCTAAGGGTGTTTTTCAGCTAGACTAGGTGGTGGGAGATCTGTTTACCACACCTAGTTTGATTTGTTTTTGCTCTCCCTTGGGATATAGACCTCACATCCACTAATATAAGGGATCCAGGAGCTAAAAAATCATTTTAGTGCATATATTTCCAAGAAGTGCGTTATTTCAGGAGGCTCTGCTGTGAATTCCCATTTTGGGATATTACAGTGGTATCGAAGCTCCTTTCTTGGCATAGCCTGTGCTTTCATTGAAGAGCCAAAGCTAGCATGCTTTAAGAAGAATATTAGCCTCTTAATGAGAGGGATAAGAGGTATCAGAATAGAAGTCACAAGAAATTTGATTACACTACTGATGATCAAGACAAGGGTAAAGCCCCTGAAATTGGAAGTGATCAAGAAGGAGAAGAGTTTGCAAGAACTCTTTTGGTAGCCATGCAAGATCTTGCTCAAGAGAGAAAAGAGATGAGAATAGATAGACCCAAGGAGTCTCCTAGAAGGACTCATCTTGGGGAAAGCTCTAGCATGTCTCACCACTAGAATGATCAACCAGTGAACCAGCCACAAGCTCCGCAACGTTCTACTATGGCTACCTTTTTGGCTATGGAGAATGAAGGGATTCATGAGAAAGCATCCCTTGAAGAATATTTTGAAGAGTATGAGTCCCAAAATCAGAGATTCAAGGACCACCCAAGTTTTCAAGAGTTTTGTCATATTAAGGACAAAAGAAGACCAAGGTATCAGTATAGAGATGGTGGATTCACTCATAATCATGATCGACATCAATCTATGGGCAGATTCTTCTTACCCAATTTTGATGGGTCATCCACTAGTTCTACCAAGGAATGGGTAGAAAATCTGGATATCTATTTCCAGTTGAAAAAAGTCCCTGAGATGGAAGCCATCAAGATTTCAGCGCTGCACTTTGAAGGTGAAGCACACAAATGGTGGTTCCATGGGTTGTCTACATTGGGCCATGCCAATGTGACTGCCTATTCTGAATTCACTAGAAGACTGGTGGAGAGGTTTGACAGAAAGGATCCGGAAGCACCTTTCATGAGCCTTGCAAAGTTGAAGAAGTCAGGTAATGCAGAATCTTATATCTCTGAGTTTCTGATATTATCTGTCATGGTTCCTAATCTATCTGTAGCAAGGAGGGTGTACATGTTCATCAATGGCTTAGATGAACCTATGCATGGGTTGGTTAAATCTACCAAGCTAATCACATTGCATGATTCCATTGAGAAGGCTAGAGATCTTCAAGATGCCTTGCCAAAAGCAAAGGCAAATTTCCAAAACAAGCCCTCTTACCTCTCTAAGGGGAAGGAAGAGAAAGTTGCTCCTTCCAAGGAGAGAACAATCAAGAAGACTCTTGATATTGAAGACCGGAGGGAGCTAAAGAAGAAGAGGCTATGTTTCACTTGCCAAGAATCATGGGCACTAGGACATAGATGTGCTGCTAGAAAAGAACACTACATAGACGTCTTCTACGATGCTGAGGAGGAAGGAGAATATGAAGAACCAAGGAGGGGTCACAGTGCTGACAAGGTTGAGGGAGATCCATCAACATTCGGAGATGGGAGTGGAGATTTTTCTCCTATTGGAGGAACTCTTGCATCTTTGAGGGGAGTAACTAAGTACTTGACCCTAAGAGTTCATGTTTCAATCATGAATCAGAGGGTATTTGTTCTTATTGACAGTGGGGCCACCCACAACTTTATTGATGCTCACCTTGTGCAAAGGAGGGCCATACCCACTGATACCTTTGAGTGATTTTCTGTTCTAGTCCCAAGAGATAGAACAATGCAATGCATGCATTATGTTCCGTCACTTATAGTCACCATGGGATCCTACACTTTGGTGGATCACTTCTTTGTAGTTGACATACCAGACACCAATGTTATTTTGGGTGTTCAATGGCTGATTACATTGGGGAGAGTCACCACTGATTGGGAGGCTTTGAAAATGGAATGGGTGGACAAGAAGAGTGGGACACCTCACATTATCAGAGGCATGCATTCTTACCCCACATCTAACACTTCCACACAGAAAATAGATATGGATTTGCGCAATGGAAGCAAGGATCTCACTTTCCCTTCTCTCATGTTCATGATATTCTTACAAGGTACAATTTCATCTAGTGGAAAACCACTAGGGAGGCCACCATATTCAGTTTTAGTGGGAGATATCTCACTACCTAGTGCTCCAAAATAAAATCTAGGAGGGAAGGGAGAATTTGGAGACACAGCTACAGTGCTGGAAGGATTATGGAAGCACCATAAAGAGGGGATTTTTCCTCTCTCATCATCCTCACCATCCTTCATTTATGATTCTGTGCTATCCTTGTCAGGGAGTGTAGATCTATATTGGAGATCCCAGCTGTTGGTGGATTACTCCAAGGATCTCTACACTTGTATGATGCTTGATGGCCAAGTGCATGGAGAGGGTTATCTAATCCATGAGGGGGTCATCTATCATTATGATAGGATCTTCTTGCCTAGAGCCTCCAAGCTCAAGGAGGAGATGCTACAAAGGGCCTTCAAGGAGTTTTGTTTCAGCCCTACCTATTCTATGAAGATATATAGCACTATCATGAGATGTTTTGAATGGGGATGCCTTGAAGGAGAGCTACATAAACATTTTCTAGAATGCAAGAGCTATGTGGAGTTGGGGCAGGCAAAGGACTCTATGTAAGAGCCATTTCAGCCATTTCTTCTTTCTTTTGGGAGAGGGATAGTGCCCATGCACATATCCATGTGTATGAGTGTTGTAGAGGTAAATCCCCTCTGTGAACAAAGGCGATCCCTACTAGCCCAGATCGGGTCTAGTAACAATCATATCATGCTAAGGTGCAAGTCCCTAATTGCAATAGACCAAATTGCGAAGAAGGCCTACCTTAGGTCCAACACTATGATTTGTAGAGAAGATAATGCTCCTGTTTCCTTGCTCCAACAGATCACAATCCTCACGCTTGTTGTGATCTAACACCTACACACACAAGAAACACGAAAAATGCAAGCGTAAAACCCAATATATGCAATTATGTATCAGTCATAGAAGACACAACTCATGATCATAATGAACAATACGAGTGGAACCATAACCAAAGTCACTTATCATTAATTAATACAAAGGAAAATACAGCCTGGTTCTGATGCTGAATCTTCCTTCGGTAGGTTGACAGTGGAATACGTCTCAATAAAGCTCGTCGGGAATGAGACAAGCCTCTTTCTTTGGTCGTCAATATCCTTGCTACTGATTTGGCTCTATGAGGACTATTAAGGCTCGTGCAGCATTCTTTAGGTTATGAAGGTTCTTGGAGACTAGCTTGCAAAGGAAAATGGAAAGCTTATATAGATGGTGGAAGGGGGGTTGGGATCCCTACAATCATGGGATTGGCCCTATCCTTAAGGAAGCTTCCATGAGAGGTAGAAAACCACTTCCTCTACATGAAGATCTGGAGCCAAACCTCCAAACTCAATTTAGAGACTAGTTCAAGAATTGGTTGGAGTCAATCTTCCGACATTTATTTTTAAAAAACACTCCTTATTAAGCTTGGTGCGGGTGCAACACTGGGACAGAGTTCCAGTTGGTGCACCCTCTTTGGAGGATTTCCCCCATTGGTGCGAGGGCTAAACTAGCTAGTCGCTCCAAGGAAAAAAGGCTATTTTTATGGCTTTTCACAAGGAATTGTCTTCAGGGGAATGAATGTCCTTGTCCAGGGGGATGCCATGAAAGTGGTTTCAGGTCATGTCACTACTCACAGGTCATGGAATAAGCCCTCCAATGTGCGGGATGGGGGATTGCAGGGACAGTGAAAAATTGATGTGTGACAGATGCCCCCTAAAGCATGAGGCCCGAAAGAGAGAGAGGGGTGAAATGCTTTACGAGAATGTGTCCAACTGAAAACACTGCCATTAGAAAAATTGCGTAGAGAAATACAACTGATATCTCAAATACATGATATATATGTGGTATGGGAACAACCATCCATAATAGAGTATACAATAATCTAGATCAAAGGAATGGACGCAGCCATCCAGTAAGGATCAATAAAGAGACTCAGGTATGGTCGCAGCCATCCAATCAGTGAGTCATGTAACCAATCATAATAATCCACAAAATCGCAGCCTGGATTCTAATAGAAAAAATCCACGGTCTTGGGCTCCATCTCGACCCGAACAGAGTACAAGTTCAAGCATGTGAATAAGTGAGCTGAAGTCGAACATGCAAGAACATCGTCTGATTACCAGCTAATAATGAAAGCTGTTAACAGAAGCGAGAGGTACCACCAATAATGACAATGGTCCTCAAGGTACTATAGGTACAATCTACAGCATGTGAATCAATGAGCTGGCATCGAACATCCGTATAATCACTCAATCGGAGGCCAATGATGAAAACATCACGTCGAACATGAAGAACCTGCCATTGAGGCATGCAGGCTCCAAGGTACCAGAAGGGAGTCGCTAGATCAGCTTCCTAGATAATGAGCTGAAGTCGACAAGAAGTGACCTTGATCGAAGGTGGGCCATAGTGTTTCCCACATCATCAACGTGAGACAGAGGAACATAATGTCTTCGTGAATCAGGATCAGATGAGAATCAGAGGAAGGTTGATACTTGCAAAGGTCAACTTCTCTTGAAAATATGGGCAGCACGACAGTGGATTTCGACAGTATTTGACATCAAAAGATCTGTTACACAGTAATTTTTCACCGTCCCTACCATTCCCCGTCCCGCACAATGGAGGACCCATTTTGTGACCTGTGAAAAATGTCATGCCTTGAAACCATTATCAATGCATTCCTCTAAACATGAGCTTCAATTGCCCTAAAGACATATCCTTGCAAAAAACCATGAAAACATCTCCTTTTTCATTGGCGCGGGCAGACAGTTCATCACTCGCGCCAATGGGGAAAATCCTACAAAGAGGCTGCGCCAACTGGCACTCTGTCCCAGAGTCGCAGTCATGCTAGCCAATTTAAGGAGTGTTTTTTAAATAAAGATGGCGGAAGTTGTGTTTCAACAAACTCAGAAACCATTGCCTATCTTGAGTTGGGAGGTTTGGGTACGGGAGTTCCATGGAAGGGAAGTGGTTTGCCACCTCTCATGGAACCTTCCTTGATGATAGGGCCAATCCCACAATAATAGGGATCCCAACTCCCTCCTTCCCCATCTATAAAAGCTTGCCTATTGCCATTGCAAGCTAGTCTTGAAGTGCCTAAGCTTTGAATCTCCAAATTCCCAAGAGCCTTTGTGCTGTAAGAGCCCTCTTTCTTCCCATAAGGCCGACTCAAGTAAGGAGACTATCGTCGAGAGACTCTAGAGAGGTTTTCCCTTTCCCTGGCGAGCTTTGTGAGACGTGAACGACTGGGGACCCTTCCGAAGGAGACCGCGGCGTCAGAACATTGGTTGTACTCTCTTTCGATTGTTTATTAATGAATGACTACCGGTTATGGTTCCACTCTGTTTTTCACTTATGTTAATAATGAGTTATATCCTTTCTGACTGATATATAGTTGCGTATTCTGGATTTTATGCTTGTATTCGTGTTGTTTCTTGCATGTGCAGGTGTCCATTCACGGAGATCGTGGGGATCGTGATCTGCCGAAGCTGAGGAACGGGAATGCTGTCTCTTCTACGAATCATAGCACTGGACTCCAGGTAGGCCTCCATTGTTGGCTTATTTATTCGCAATTAGGAACTTGCGCTGTAGCATTTGATGATTATTACTAGACCCCTGCTGGGCTAGTAGGGATCGCCTCTGTCCGCAGAGGGGATTTACCTCCTCAACAATTTGGCAACTCTGCTGGGGAACATCTAGTTTTCACTGTCTCGTTTGGATTGTCTCGTTTTGATTGTTTTATGATTTTCCTTGCTTGGTTAGCCTTCTGGGCTAGGTTCTTTTGCTGTTTTTTGCTTCTTGGTTTGCTTAGTTTACATTGATCTGCTTCTGGAGTAGTTCTTTTTTATTTTTGGCCGAGAAACTCGACTGGCGCACTTTTTAGCCTGACTGTCGCACCAATTGGTGCATGTTGCTTTTGTATTGCCCGCGCCAATTGCTTGCTGGAGCCAATTGCAGCCTTACAGTCGTGCCACTCCTGTAGGGTATTTGAGTTTGCTCAGTTTTGAGCTCTCTAGATCTGGTCAGTGTTTTTCTTCTTGATTTTTCAACTACCTGAGTGTGTTGGAGTCCTGTTTGACTGGGAATTTGCCTTCGTCCTTTGGTTGTTTGCTTTTCTCCATCGATTTCACGTTTTAAGCCCTAGGGCATCTAGTGGCTTTGTGTATCGAGCCCTCCTTGGGAGTTTTGGTGTTTCGTTTATCCAGTCAACTCTCTGATTGCTCCTCCGCATTCTCTTAGTAGTTGTTCACTGTTTTGTTGCGATTTTTGGGGGATTGCTCGTTTCTTCATTCAAATTTCGTTTGGTCTTGCTTTGGGCCTAGATCACATGGTCCATTGGAGCCTTTGAGTCTTTTTCTTGGTTTTGAGAGACTTTGGTCGATTTGAGATCTGATTGCTTGTGTCATTGAGTGAAATTTGTTCGTTTTGCTCTCTCAATATCGTTTCTCAAGTTGCTTCTCTTTTATTTTCAGTTTGTTTAGTGCATCTAGCTATCAAACATTGAAAATTACAAAAAAAAAATCTCTTTTGCTCTTGGTTGATTAGTGCAAATTGAAATTTTTCGATTTTACTAGTGATTAGTGATTTGAAAGAAAATTTTCGATTTCATTAGTTGCATTAGAGATATCGTTGTTTGTATTCCGATCATTTTGTTTGCGTAAAAAACTCTCAACTCTTTTGTAGCTAGTTTTTATCGAACGAAATGGTGTACTGTGGCATGTAGTTTTGCATTTAGGAGTTTTTGAAACAACACATTCGTTAGGGCCTGAAAACTGAAACGTAATTGAAGATCAACTTTAAAATATACTCAATTTACACTAAGGCAGCATTGAAATCTAACGAAACACATTTAGAGGTCTAGGCTAGAGACGTGTTCCGGCGTCTTTAAACCTAGCAGCTGTCGTTCGCCTTTTGGCTTTAGACAGTGCTAGTATGGACTTGTGCTCCCCGTACCATCGTGTATATAAAGGGAGACCCCTCTAGGTTTTCAATCCTTTATCCATATGAAGCCGAGTCTACCGCCCTATACCTGTGATACACCGAACACATCATTCGGGGAGATTGCCTGCACGTACGGAAACTCCTTGGTTGATTTCTTTTTCATTATTAAAACCAAGGTGTATATTGCAGTTCACGGTTATTTGGTACACCCTTTGTGCCTAGTATTCCTGAGCAGTAATTTGGTCTTTTCTAACTCCCTAAATTTGAAAAGACCGTCAAGCGCTTGTCCTTTCACGCTTGTGTCAAATCTGAAAGAGATAGAGTCATCCTTTATCGTTTCTCGACTCTTAAAACATGAAACGGTGAAGTTTCTTATTTTTCAATGTGGTAAAAAATTAATCACCCACGATTATACGCCCTGTTAAATATTGCTTGTTGACCGTTTGATCGTGTGTCTTGACTCTTTTTCAGCCCGTGTGTGTGTTTGCTTCTTTTTCTCTGGTTGTTTGCCACAGTGGCGGAACCTTCGGTTTCGTCTACTGGTAGTCCTTACACAGACGATTCATCAGAGGTTTCCCAATCCTCTACTGAACCGCAGTAGCCTATTGTTTTCGAGTTTCCTGATGGGGGACCGGTTCTTTCTGAGCAACCCTTTGGGGGACCAGTTGAGTTCAATTGGCCCTTTTCGGACCCTGTGTCTGAATTGAGATTAGGAGCCGATTTCATTTCTCTTACATCAGGCTCGCCTTTTTTTGCTGTTGTTTTTCCTCCTAGTCCTCACCGTCTCTTGCGAGATCTAACGGCAGGGTCAACCATGAGTGATTCTGGTGAGGAAATCCCAACATCTGGTGAAGACTATCAGCTCTTCCCACGAAGATTGTTTCAGGGAGACAACTCTGAGCTGGCTGACATGTCAACAGCCAGTCCCTCTTTACCATAGGGATACAGATCTTTGGGTCAGATCATTTCCACCGCAGCCTCTATGGGAGTGTCAGCTCCTTCTCCGAGGCCAGCTGCTACTACGCCCGGGGTGTCTCCTCAGACGCCCGTTACTTCTGTTCCTGTCCGGCCCACTATCTGTGTGGCCGCCTCTTCTCCTGTTGTCACAGCATCCGCTGCGAGGGCTGTGCCAACTCTTGAAGATGTTTATCTAGCGACTGCTATACCGGAGAACATCTCTCCGGAGGAGTATCGGTTGTCTTTGCAACAGTCGAATGCCGAGGTTGGACCATCCTCCCAAGATCCCAACTACTCTTACTTTTCACACTATGCACAGGATGGTACACCCGTGTATGCTTTCCCAGGTCAGTATGATGAGCACAGGGAGATTTTACGTCTACCTGCTCCTGAGGCTTACCTCTATGCTCAAGGTTTACCTTATAACCAGGCTTATAACCCGCAAGGACAGCCTTTCCAAGGCCAACCTTCGGGCCAACCTGGCTATCTTTATGATCCACAGGGGCAGCCCATTCAAGGCTATCCTGTCGGCCAACAAGGGCCATCGTATGGTCCACAAGGACAGTATCATAGCCCTTCCGGTCAACCTGTTCAGCCTCAGCCGGGGTATCAACCGAGACCGGTCTATGGTCCTGGGGGGAAAATCTAGCCTTCTTTACCTATGCAACCTCAGTAACCTGTTGTTTCTAACGTTGCATATCATCTGGGACCATCCTATGGTTCCGCTTCAGGTCAAACCGGTTTCCAGCAACCACCTGGTCCTGTTCCTCCACCAGGCCAACCGGCCCATCTGGCACAACCTGGTGTTCCGCCTCCAGGCCAACCGGTTCATCCAGTACAACCTGGGGCTCATTCACAACCAGGCCAGCCTGCTCAACCGGCGCCACCTATTTATCCGGGCCAACCTGCTCATTCAGGGCAGCCCTCTTAGTCGGGTCAACCTGTTCACTTAGGGCAGCCCGCTCATTCTATTAACCCTGCTCAGCAGCCGACTCATTCAATGCTGCAGCCAAATCAATAGCTGCGCCCTACTTATCAGGCTCTGTAGGGTTCCACTTTTCAGCAGCCTACTCATCCTCAGGGTGGTTATTATCCTCATGGTCAATCTCAACCGAATTATAACCACCCCAGAGGCTCTCAGTATTATCCTCCTCCACCCGGTTTTACCTATACTCAGCAGCCAAATCCAAACGCTTCTTACACCAAGCTAACATATAATCAGGGTTCGTACCATGGTTATCAGGCCCCACACTCTGGTTACCAGCATCCAAATCAGTCTGGTTATACGACCTACACCCCCTACGGTTAGAATCCTACGGGACAGAACCCATGGGGGCAAGGATATTCACAACCATTGTGGAGTACAGGTAATGGTCCTCATCTTGGGTCTGGCATGCCGGTCAATCCGCCATTTCCGTTCCTGGCCACCTTGGAGTTGCCGGATGTTTCAAAGTTGACCAATGATCCAATTTTACATAATCCATATTGGCCTCCGGTTCCCACCAAGATACCAGGTGATTTCCCCAAATTTGAGGGAAAAGCTGGAGAGGACCCCCAGGCGCATGTGATGACGTATCATCTTTGGTGTTCGTCTAACTCTTGGGTCGACGAATCGATTCGCCTGCGCCTCTTCCAGCGTAATTTAACTGGAGCTGCTGCTAAGTGGTACATAGAGTTATCCCGTGGCATTTTCCAAGATTTCAATTCTTTAGCCATGGCTTTCCTCACACACTTTCAGTTACCGGTTCGTTATGAAGTCGGGACGCACCTCCTGACTTCTCTGAAGTAGGATAAAGCCACTCACATCTCTGATCACATTCATGAGTGGTGGCGCTGTCGTAGACTGATCAAGTTTCACATACCTGATCAGATACTAAATCACTGGTTTACCACCTCCTTTGTGAATAAAATCACTCAGGATATTGCGATGGGAGCGTGTGTGACGAAGGAACAAGCCATTGCGCGTGCCCAATATCTAGATCTTGTATATTCTCAGTCTGGCATGCTTTATGATATCTTGCCTGATGCCCCACGGTCTGGAACCTCTAAGGCTCCGCCTACCCCTGCGGTGGATGGTGTCATTGGTTCTGTCTCTCAGAATTCGAAGAAATCTTCGAATGGGAAGCAGAAGTCTAATTCTTCCAACAATGCTCCTGCTAATCCTGCCCCGTCTGATTCTGGTAAAACTGCGGAATTGAATGCCGTCTAGGCCAATCCTACGGAGAAAATTTCCAAAGGGAAAAAGAAGGGCAAAGGAAAATCTAAATCTGATGCCCCAAAGCCAGAATCTAAATCTCGCACTGAGGATGGCTCTCAGCGTAAACTGAAGTACCCTTGCCTCATTTGTGAAGGGGACCATTATACTAAGGATTGTCCAAGATGATTCGAGGTTAGTCAACTTCTCAAAGGCCCTAAAGGGACTCCAGCTGTTCTAAAAGAGCCATTCCCATCTCAGCAGACCCAGATGGTCGAACAACCGTCACCATCTGCACCATTTGGGTCCCAAGTTTTCATGATGAAGAGTGTTGCACCTATCTCTGTCGCTACGTGTTCGAAGGATTACAATGAATCGCAGCAGGCACCCGGGAAGGCAGTTGCGGATGGACCGCTTCCCCTACCTGCCTCCGGTTCATTGGAAATAGAGAAGCCTAGTCCTGAACCCGTTGTGAAACCACCTTCTAAAGGTGTCCTTCGAAGATCTTCTTATAATCCGAATGCTCGTGCCGCTCAATATTACAGCATTGTTGAGGATTTGGCACAGGTGCCATCTGCTATGTCTGCGCTAGAAGTTCTTCAAAGTTGTCCTTCGCAATGGAAGGCTTTACTGTCTGCGATCGGGGGCATTGATCCCGCCGATTCGAGCCTTCTCACCTTCGATTTAGAGAATTTCACTCCCCAGCTTCCACATCAAATTTCTCTTGTTATTCAAGTCAGGATTAACGGTCTTAACATTCATAGGGTCGTCGTGGATGAAGGTGGCTCTACCTGTGTTATGTCCTCTGCTTGCTGGAAGGCCATCGGCTCTCCGGCCCTTTCGTCTTCTCCCAATGCCCTCGAGGAATTTGATGGTCGAGAATCTAAACCCCTGGGTGTTCTCGAGAGTCTAGCGATCACTTTACAAGGGAAAATTGTCAACGTGGAAGTGGAAGTGGTTGACGCCAAACTCAACTACAATATACTTCTTGGCCGCAGCTGGACCCATGCCATGCTCTGCGTGCCGTCCACCATCTTTCAACTCCTTAAGTTCCCTCACGAGGGCAAAATTGTCACGGTGGATCAGTTTTCATTTTTCACCTCTACCTCTGAGAACAACGTGCCATACATGGATCAAATTCTGAATCCCTCAGACAGTGTGGGACCTGGTCTCTTCAAAGACCTGGTCCTCATGGGTATTTTTCCCGCACCGCCACCGCACACCGCTCAAGTCAACATGATGTCCAGTTCCGATGACCCCTGGCTTATTCCTACGCCTGAGCAGGTGTTTGAGTTTGGAGAATCAATGCCCTTGACTCCAGTAGAGATCAGCTACTGTGAAATTGTTGCCGCATCTGATCCTCCACCTCCTCAGCATGCTCCTTTGAGCATGACTCTTGACGTCTACTCTCAATCCCCCTGGCTTGGTCAGGCCGATTCACCTGATCCTCTCAAAGAGACTTTTCCTTCCGATGAAGCCATCATTGAAACTATGTCTCTTGAGGAGCTGCCTTGGGGTGATGGACATCATCGCTCCTCTTTTATGCCTAGCTTGGGGGCAATGACTGACTGTCTGGAGCGTTATGCTACTCAGGTTCCTACCCCTCCTCTTCAAACGCCCATTTTGACGCACGAGGTTTTTTCGGAGGGTAACCTGAGTAACATCACTCAAACCATCCCGATCAACATCTCCGTTAAACCGGGGATCGTTGAGAATATTCATGTGGGTGTGACTTGTTCTCCCGATGAGATTCAAGTCTATACTGAGCTTTTTAAAGAATTCAGAGATGTCTTCGCGTGGTCTTACGAGGAAATGTCGGGGATTGATCCCAGTATCGTAGTGCATGAGATTCCAACCTATCCTGGTGCGAAGCCCGTGCGCCAACGCTTACGTCCCATGCATCCTCGGAAAGCTGCCGCAATTAAGGCAGAAGTTGAAAAACTTCTGAACGCGAGTTTTATTTATCCTATCCCCCTCACAGAATGGGTTTCCAACATTGTCCCTGTTGATAAAAAGTAGGGTACGATTAGAGTCTGTGTTGATTATCGCGACATCAATCGCGCCTGTCCAAAGGACAATTATCCCACTCCGTTCATAGACCAGATTATTGACGAATGTGCCAGAAGTGAGATCTATTCCTTGATGGACGGTTTCTCAGGATATAATCAGATCAATATTGCACCTGAGGATCAACACAAGACCACATTCATCTGTCCATGGGGTACTTTTGCGTATAAAAAAATCCCGTTCAGCTTAAAGAACGTTGGAGCCACTTTTCAGCGCGCGATGTCCTACGCTTTTCATGACATTCGCCATATCGTTCAGCCTTATCTGGACGACTTGCCAGCTCATTCGGCTAAGCGTGAGGACCATCCTGAACATCTCCGCCAGATCTTTCTTCGTTGCAGGCGCTACAATATTAGGCTTAATCCTCATAAATGCGTCTTCTGTGTTGATTCTGGCCGTCTTTTAGGATTCATAGTCTCGAAAGATGGAATTCGCCTTGACCCTTCAAAGGTCAAGGCCATCATAAATCTCCCATCACCCTCCTCCCTATATCAATTACAGAGTCTGCAAGGGAAAGCGAACTTTCTTCGGCGCTTTATCTCGAATTATGCCGAGGTGGCCAAAGGATTCACTCGTTTATTAAAGCAGAACGTTCCCTTCCATTGGGACGAAATCACTCAGCAATCCTTTGAGAAGCTGAAGACGTTGCTTGTCAATGCTCCATTGCTTCATCCTCCGGACTACCACCGCGACTTCACTTTATATCTCGCCGCCGCATTTAGCACCATAGCCATGGTCTTGGTGCAGGATGACGATGACGGTAATGAACATGTTGTTTATTATCTGTCACGGAACCTTCTCGATCCATAAACGCGTTATGCTCATGTCGAGAAGTTGGCATTAGCAGCAGTACATGCTGTACAGCGCTTTCGCCATTATATCCTTTTGCGTACGATAACAGTGGTTTCAGATTGCAACCCTATGACGTATATTCTCTCCTGAAAATTACTAGGGGGCAAGTACTCCAAATGGATTGTTATCCTGCAGGAGTTTGACTTAGAGTTCACTACCTCTAAGTCAACTAAATCACTGGTTTTCGCGGATCTTATATGCTCTCTCCCTACAGACTCCGCTCCCTCATATACTGAAGATCATATACCTAACGAAACGCTTTTCCTCATCAGTACTCATGACCCTTGGTACGGTGACATAATAGTGTATCTTCAAACCTTGACATTTCGGTCTGAGTTGGATAAAGCTGCCTACCGTCGGATTCGGCACCAGTCCCAGCCCTACCGTATAGTAGGAGATACCTTATACCTCATTGGAGTAGATTCAATGCTCCGGCGATGCCTTACCTTGGAAGAGGCTGAAAAGGTCCTAAATGACTACCACAGTGGCGCCTGTGGTGGACATATGTCTGGGTATGCTACTGCCCAGAAGATTTTGTGAGCAGGTTATTTCTGGCCTTCTATATTCAAAGACTGTATCATGGCAGTCCGTAAATGTCATGCGTGCCAGATTTTTCAGTGCAAGATGCGTGCGCCGCCTTTACCCTTGCACCCTGTTATTACCGTCGGCCCTTTTGCGAAATGGGGCGTGGATTTTATGACGTGTAACCCTCGCTCGACCAGGGGGCATGCGTATATAATTTTCGCCATCGACTACTTCACCAAGTGGGCCGAGGCGATGCATACACTAGCTGCTGACGGGAAAATGGCTGCTCAATTTATATTCAACCACGTTATTGCACGGTTCGGGGTTCCTCAAGCCATCATCACTGATCACGGTACTCATTTCCGAGATTATATGATGGCGGAGCTGACTTCAAAGTTGGGCTTGCATCATGACAGCTCAACACCATATTACCCTCAGGCGAATGGTCAGGTTGAAGCAGTGAACAAGGTTCTGGTCACTATGCTTCAGCGAACAGTTGGTATTCACAAATCCAATTGGCATCTCCAATTGTTCTCAGCTCTTTGGGCATACCGAACATCTGCAAAGAGTGCAACTGGGTTCACACCATTTCAATTGGTGTATGGTCTGGAAGCAAATCTTCCAGTTGAATGCGAGATTCCTTCTTTGAAATTAGCTGTGAAACTTCTACCTAATACTTCTGCTGAGGAAGAACGTCTTTTGTATCTGGAACGGTTAGATGAAACCCGTCGTCTGGATGCTTTGGTTATTGAAGCACAAAAGAAGAGGGTCAAAACTCATTTTGATCAATCTGTTTCTCCTCGTTCCTTTATCGAAGGAGACCTCGTCCTCCTGTACAATCAAGCACATGACAAGCTTGGAGCCGGTAAGTTCCAGCCTATGTGGCATGGGCCCTATATAGTAAAACGCATTTTAAAAAATGGGGCTTATGATCTTATAGATTATGAAGGAGTTCTGCTGGCACAGCCCAGAAATGGGCTGTACCTCAAAAAGTATTATGCTTGAAGTGATTTCTTGGTGTGGTGTGTGTACATAGGTGTGTGCTTTTCATTTGTGTGCATATATGGTGTGGTGTGCCTTGTAAACATCTTTCTTCTGATCGGGTCTTCCTGGTTGTGCAGATGTCTATTCATCCATTTGTTGGTTTTGCGGATGGTGCCTCCCGCAGTACCAGGAATCTGTCTTCAGTAGCCTGGGTAATCTATGATCCTGCTGGTGAGTTGGTCAACCTGCAAGGAGTGTGTCTAGGACGTACTACGAACAACATCGCGGAATATAGTGCTGTGTTAGAATTATTAATCGAGGCAGTAAACCTTGGTATCCGTGAATTGCTCGTGTATCTAGATTTGCAACTTGTAGTGTTACAACTGAACGGATACTATTCGGTAAGAAACCCGTCCATTTTAAGTCTGTATATGCGTATTCAATTACTGGAAAGGAATTTTGACTACATTACATATCAACATATACCCAGGCATTTGAATACATTAACAGATGCAGTAGCAAATTTGGTATTAGACAGACATTTGTGCAATTTGTAAATCATCATCACATGTAAAGAAAGATCCATCCAGAAATAGATATGCATATATATATAGATATCGAAATTTTTACATAGAGTGTGTCACATAAAGTCAAAATATACATAATCATCTTAAGTACATCCAAAGACGATATGTCTCTCAAAAAATATGTGTGGTATAATCCCTAAGAGATAATCCGCATGGTGCTCATGATAACATGTAACTGCACGCACTAAGCGTCTCAGGATTCGGTGGATCCGACTTGGAACTCCCACCGTATGACGCTGGTACGCCATCGGTACATTCACCAGCCGAGCATAGTCCGGGATCCCTCGGGAAATGCCCTCGAGATTCTGGATCAACTCCTCCCCTCCTGTGCCCTCTCCCCGAGGATCAGGGGCGAGATGAGTCCTCTGCGAGATTGGAGACATCCCGGCTAGTCTCTCAGGGCCCACATCTGCATACATATATAAAATGTGTTAGGACGAATGTGTATTAACAAAAAAAAAAACATAAAACATAAAAATCAAAAAACATGAGGTCTTACCCAACTCCTCGTCCCAGTCATCTCCTTCTGGCAGTGGGAGATCTGGGTCTTTGGTGAAGTCAGTTCCTGCATATGGCCAGTCCTCCACTACAATCAACTGGCGCCGTAACCACCTAAAAAACTCTGGCCTCCAGGACATCTGTTGGCCGCCTCCAGCTCTGGGCATTAGTGCTGCCCAGCGAGCCATTCTTGGCTCTCGTGGAATCAGATCTACTACTATGGCTCCTTGGCCCTAGAAGATTGGTAAGCATTCCAGAATGAACGATACCAGGATGGAACCATAGCCAAATTATTTCAGTTTAGCTTGCTTGCATTTTTTGAGCTGTCTCTTCATGTTTATTGTTACTGCTGTAGTCCAGTCAAACAATAAGGGACTCATGCATTCTGAGGCCAGCAGAAGTTGGGCCTTTGTGGCCTCATGTGGTGCCTGCGATCCTGTAGCCCGCGTGATGGTATGTAGGAAAACTCTCAATGCCAGGTCAGGGATGGTGTGGATATCCACCTTTTTGCTCCCTGATCCCATTTGTCCTATTGGGCACACTCGTGCCATCACTTCTTCCATCTTCTCGCCAAATGGTCTGCACCCAGTCAGGATGGGTACCGGACCTCTGCGAGACAGTCCGGTTATGA
Organism: Pinus albicaulis; assembly: GCA_034641835.2. Taxonomy (NCBI): domain Eukaryota; kingdom Viridiplantae; phylum Streptophyta; class Pinopsida; order Pinales; family Pinaceae; genus Pinus; species Pinus albicaulis. Next base: position 83,569,012 of record MU968359.1, on the reverse strand, counting down.
AGTACACATTGGAGACAAGTACACATCGAAGACCTCCAGTTCCAATACCTGGTCTCGCAACTTGAAAACTTGTTCCTGTTCGTCCCAAATACTGATCAGATACTGGAGGAACTTGGGCTGAGCTCGTAAACAGGGTGTAAGGAAGAACTTCTTTAGCCCACAGTTTCTGAGGGCATTCATGCAAGCCTCACTTTCTATGGCATGTTCATCCTCTTCTCCATGCTCTATTTCTTTCCATTCAATCACCATTTTGCTTGATTTCCTGCATCCACATGGTCACAAACCCTTAATTAGATCTCTGGTAGGCTTCAAATTTCATTTAAAATGATTAAAATTTTGAATTTCTAGGCGAAAATTTGGGTTCGGCTGCTGGCACGGCTGTTTTGTGAACAGTCGCGCCACGTGGCGCGAGCCCTTTGCATAGAAAATCCCATTGGCGCGGGTCCGTGCCCGATACCCGCGCCAATGAGCGCAACCCTAAAAATTCAAAAAGTTGCCACAGAGCCTGATACATGAGGGAAAACTATCAAAAAATGGATTGAAATGAAGTACAGGGAAGCGCCTCTTACCTGTAGCAGACGAGAATCTGAATGGTCAACCGGATCTGTCGCAATCGCCGTCAGAAGTTTGCACTCCAAAATGGACAACTGTTGCTTTTTACCAAGGTAAATAGTAAATGTAATTTTGTTTTTACCATTTTGGCATATTTATAACTTTTTAAACATAGGATAGGTTTTAAAAGTTATTTTTATCAAATATTTTAATATGTTATGTTGAAAATGGGTTTTACGCTTGCTTGGTATGTTCAGCAACAGGTTTTTACGACTTTAACGGTGGAAACGAGTTGTATTTTATACTTTTTCGGACTCGGTAAATACACGAAAAAATCACTTTGGAGTCATCTTTCAGCTCTTTTCTAACTCTCTAAACGTGAAAATATTGCTGAGGCCCTTGTCGTTTCGATCTCATTAAAATGGACACGAATCGACATCTACCCAGTATATGTTTACCCCTTTTCGGGCTGGGATAGATTGATTACGAAAAAGGAATACCCTAGCCTATCACGACTAGGAAGTTTTCTCAGATATCGTTTTATACCTTTTCGGATCTGAGAAACTGTTTACGAAAAGGGACCTGTGGAGTTTACTTTTTTGCTGTCTTTTCAAACTCTCTAAACATGAAAAGATGTCGAGTTCTCCCTTTGTCAAACTCGTTAAACCCTGATGACATTGGATCCAGTCGAAATGACGTTCTCCGAGTTTCTCCTTCCTAGGACTCGTTAAATGCACTAGGATGGATTCGCCCGAAGGCGGACTTATATTACAAGCATATGTTATCCCCTTCAAGCTTGTTATCAAAAATAATTGGGGTACTCGCCAGAAATGGTGGGGGAAAAAATGGAACCATCATCGTTGTCGTCGGCAGTATGCCGCTCTTGAACATGACACTTGTTTGCATTCGTGTCGGGTTGGGGACATCTCATCTCTTTTTTTTCACTTGCCTCCGTGGGTTTGGATAATCCTTTTTGACCTCTCCTCTGCTCATTACCTTGTCACCATGACCTCTGATCCGTTGATGTCAAATATGCTGCCAAAACCACTATTTGTGTCGTTATGTGTTCAAGATAAGTTGACCTCTGCGAATATCAACCTTCCTCTGATTCTCATACGATCCTGATTCACAACAAAAACATCATGTTCCTCTGTCTCATGTCGATGATGTGGGAAACATTATGGCCCACCTTCGATCAAGGTCACTTCCTGTCGACTTCAGCTCATTATCCAGGAAGGTGATCTAGAGACTCCTTTATGGTACCTTGGAGCCTACATACCTCAATGGCAGGTTTGTCGCATTCGACGTGAGGTTTTCATCATTGACCTCCAATCGAGTGATTCTACAGGTGTTCGACGCCAGCTCATCGCTTCACACGCTGTAGATTGTATGTAGTACCTTGAGGGCCATTTTCATTATTGGTGGTCCCTCTCGCGTCTGTTAACATCTCTCATCATTGGCTGGTAATCAGATGATGTTCTTGCATGTTCGACTTCAGCTCACATATTCGCATGTTTGAACTTGTACTTTATTTGGGTCGAGATGGAGCGCAAGACCCTGGATTGTGTCTATTGTAATCCAGACTGCAATTGTGGATTATCATCATTATGTACATGACTCACTGATTGGATGGCTGTGACCATACCTGAGTCTATTTATTTGATCCTCGCTGGATGGCTGCGCCCATACCCTGGATCCGGATTATAGTGTAATCTGTTTTGGATGGCTGCGCCCATACCGCATATACATCATGTACTTGAGATATCAGTTGTATTTTTCTACGCAGGTTTTCCGACGGTGGAGCTTCAGTTGGACACGTTCTCGTAAAGCAGTTCACCCCTCTCTCTCTTGGGCCTCATACTTTAGGGGGCATCTGTTACACAGTAGTTTGTCACCGTCCCTACCATTCCCCGTCCCACACAATGGAGGACCCATTTTGTGACCTGTGAACAATGTCATGCCTTGAAACCATTATCAATGCATTCCTCTAAACATGAGCTTCAATTGCCCTAAAGACATCTCCTTGCAAAAAACCATGAAAACATCTCCTTTTGCATTGGCGCGGGCAGACAGTTCATCACTCGTGCCAATGGGGAAAATCCTACAAAGAGGCTGCGCCAACTAGCGCTCTGTCCCAGAGTCGCAGTCACGCCAGCCAATTCAAGGAGTGTTTTTTAAATAAAGATGGCAGAAGTTGTGTTTCAACAAACTCATAAACCATTGCCTATCTTGAGTTGGGAGGTTTGGCTACGGGAGTTCCATGGAAGGGAAGTGGTTTTCCACCTCTTATGGAACCTTCCTTGATGACAGGGCCAATCCCACAATAATAGGGATCCCAACTCCCTCCTTCCCCATCTATAAAAGCTTGCCTATTGCCATTGCAAGCTGTTCTAGAAGTGCCTAAGCTTTGAATCTCCAAATTCCCAAGAGCCTTTGTGCTGTACGAGCCCTCTTTCTTCCCTTAAGGCCGACTCAAGTAAGGAGACTATCGTCGAGAGACTCTAGAGAGGCTTGCCCTTTCCCTGGCGAGCTTTGCGAGATGTGAATGACTGGGGACCCTTCCGGAGGAGACCGCGGCGTTAGAACATTGGTTGTACTCTCTTTCGATTGTTTATTAATGAATGACTACTGGTTGTGGTTCCACTCTGTTTATCACTTATGTTAATAATGAGTTATATCCTTTCTGACTGATATATAGTTGCGTATTCTGGATTTTATGCTTGTATTCGTGTTGTTTCTTGCATGTGCAGGTGTCCATTCACGAGGATCGTGGGGATCGTGATCTGCCGAAGCTGAGGAATGGGAACGCTTTCTCTTCTACGAATCATAGCACTGGACTCCAGGTATGCCTCCATTGTTGGCTTATTTATTCACAATTAGGAACTTGTGCTGTAGCATTTGATGATTGTTGCTAGACCCCTGCTGGGCTAGTAGGGATCGCCTCTGTCCGTAGAGGGGATTTACCTCCTCAACAAGATCAAAGGTCATGATGACGAGGCAAAGAGCAGATGAGAGGTCAAAAGGGATTACCCAAACCCATGGAGGCAAGTGGAAAATGAGATGAGATGTCCCCAACCCGACACGAATGCAGACAAGTGCCATGTTCAAGAGCGACATACTGCCGACACGACAACGATGTTGGTTCCATTTTTCCCCACCATTTCTGGAGAGTACCCCAATTATTTTTGAAGACAAGCTTGAAGGGGATAGCATATGCTTGTAATATAAGTCTTTCCTTTGGACGAATCCATCCTAGTATATTTAACGAGTCCTAGGAAGGAGAAACTCAAATATCGTCATTACGACTGAATCCAATGTCATCAGGGTTTAACGAGTTTGACAAAGGAAGAACTCGGTGTCTTTTCATGTTTAGAGAGTTTGAAAAGACAGCAGAAAAGTAAACTCCAATGGTCCCTTTTCGTAAATATTTCCTCAGATCCGAAAAGGTAGAAAACTATATCTGAGAAAACCTCCTAGTCACGATAGGCTACGGTATTCCATTTACGTAAATAATCCATCCCAGCCTAAAAAAGGGGTAAACATATACTGGGTAGATGTCGTTTCATGGCCACTTTAACGACATCGAAACGACAAGGGACTCGACAATATTTTCATGTTTAGAGAGTCAAAAAAGAGCTGAAAGATGACTCCAAAATGACTTTTTCATGTTTTTACCAAGTCCGAAAAAGTATAAAATACAAATCGTATCACCGTTCAAGTTGTGTAAAAACCTATTGCTACACATAAAAGTAAGTGTAAAATCCATTTATTGATAAAATATATTAAAATATTGAGAAAAATGAATTTTAAACCTAATTTTGACTTCAAAAGTTATAAATATGCTACAAATGGTAAAAACAAATTTACTTTTACTTTTTACCTCATTTGGAGAGCAACAGTGGTCTTTTTGTGTGCGAACTTGCAGCGGTGATTGCGACTGATCCAGGACACCATTCAGATCCTCATTTGTTCCAGGTAAGAGGTGCTCCCTTAAGCTCTGTTTTGATCCATTTTTATGAATTTCCATTGCACATTCGATCTTTGGGGGAACCCTTTGAAATTTTAGGGCTTCGCCCATTGGCGCGGGTATCGGTCACAGACCCGCGCCAGTGCACTTTTGCTCACAAAGTGGTTGCGCCAATGGTGCAATGTGATTTTCCGCTTTAGATTTCTAAAATGTGAGCCATCCATATGGATTTTTAAGTGTTATAGAGATCTAACAAGGCATTTTTGACCATGTTGGTGCAGTTTTCCAGGCACAATGGTGATTGAATGGAAGGAGAGGGAACATGGGGAAGAGGATGAAATGGCTATGGAAAACAAAGCTTGCATGAATACACTCTGAGACTATGGTCTCAAGAAATTCTTCCTCACGCCATGTTTACGAGATCAACCTGAGCTTTTACAGTACTTGATCAGCATATGGGATGAAAACGAGGAAGTGTTTAAACTTCGAGACCAAGTATTAGCTCTTGAGGTTTCTGATGTTTATTTTATAACCAGATCATCGCGCAGAGGCCCAGTGCCAATCATAATGGGCAGCAGACCTTCTAGAGAGAAAATGGACATGGTAATGGGAAGAGTGTGCCCAGGGGCACGAACATGGTTGGGAAGTGGGAAGGTGGACATCCACATCGTCCGTGACCTAGCACTCAGAGTAGTGCTTCATACCATTATGCGGGCTGCAGGATCATAGGCCCCACATGAGGCAACAAAGGCGCAGCTCCTGCTAGCCTTCGAGTGCATGAATCCTACATTGTTCGACTGGGCCACCGCAGTGACAACCAACATCAAAAGGCAGCTAAAAAATTGCAAGAAAGCCAAACTGAAGCAGTTTGGATACGGTTCCATTCTGGTGTCATTCATCCTGGAAGGACTACCCATTTTTTAGGGCCAAGGGGAAATAGTTGCCGAGCCGGTACCAAGAGAGCCGAGGATGGCTTGCTGGGCAGCACTTATGCCCAGGTCAGGAGGGGGTCAACAGATGTCCTGGAGGCCCGAGTTCTTTGTGTGGTTACGGCGTCAACTGATCGTGGTTGAGGATTGGCCCTATGCTGGGACTGATTTCACTAAAGACCCAGATCTTCTGCTCCCGGAGGGGGAGGACTGGGACGAGGAGCTGGGTATGACTCTCTTTTTTGATTTTTATGTATTTATGATTTTTTTTGGTGATACATGTCCATTCTAACAACAGTTTTATGTGTATGCAAATGTTGGCCCAGAGAGGCCCGCGAGCATGTCGCCCATTGCACGGAGGACCCCTCTCGCACATGACCCTCAGGCTGAGGGTGGCGAAGGGAGCGAGCTGATTCAGAACCTGGAGGGCATTTCCCGGGGAATCCCGGACTATGCGCGGCTGGCAGACGTCCCATTAGCTTACCAGTGACACACTGTGGGGGTGCCTAGTCGCCTCCACTGACTGCTGAGGCGATTGGTGTGCGCAGTGACATGTTACCATGAGCACCATGCTGATTAGACATCTAGGGATTTTATATGCATATTTTTTGAGAGACATGTTGTCTCCGGCTATTATTAGACAAACATGTATATTTTTGACTTTATATGATGTACTGCAAACTATCCGACACATATATCTATATATCTAGCTCTAGATGGATATTTTTACATGTGATGATGTTTTTATAAGTTGCGCAAATGTCGATCTAAAACCAAATTAGCGACTGCATCTGTTAATGTATTCATATGTCTGGGTATGTGTTGATATGTGATATAATCAAAATTTCTTTCCAGTAAATGAATACATAGATACAGACGTAAAATGGATGGGTTTCTTACTGAATAATGACCGTTAACTTGTAATACTACAAGCTGTGAGTCCAGATACACAAGTAATGCACGAATACTGAGGTTAACAACCTCGGTTAATAATTCTAAAATGGCACTATACTCTGCAAAATTATTTGTGGTTGGTCCTAGACACACACCCTGCAAATTAGCCAACTCACCAGTAGGATCATAGATTACCCAGGATGCTGAAGACATTTCCTGGTACTGCGGGAGGCACCATCCGCGAAACCGACAAAAGGATTAATAGACATTTTCACAATCAGGAAGACCCAATCAGCAGAAAGAAATCAGCAGAAAGAAACTTACAACGCACATCACACCACACATGCACACAAATGAATATACACACCTATGCACACACACCACACCAAAAATAAATCAAGCGTAGTATTTTTTAAGGTACAAACCATTCCTAGGCTGCGCCAACGGAACTCCTTCGTAATCAATAAGGTCATAAGTCCCATTTTTCAATACTCATTTTACTATATAGAGCCCATGCAACATGGGTTGGAACTTGCCTGCTCCAAGTTGTCGTGCGCTTGGTCGTATAGGAGGATGAGGTCCCCTTCGACAAAGGAACGTGGAGAAACTGATTGATCAAAGTGAGCTTTGACCCACTTCTTCTGTGCTTCAATGACTAAGGTAGCCAAGAGGCCATTTTCATCCAGTTGTTCCAAATACAAGAGACGCTCTTCTTCAGGAGAAGTTTCAGGAAAAATTTCCACAGCCAACTTTAACGAAGGAATTTCGCACTCAATCAAAAGAGTTGCTTCCATACCATACACTAATTGGAATGGTGTGAATCCGGTCGCACTCTTTGCTGACGTCCGGTAGGCCCATAGAGCTGAGAAAAATTGGAGATGCAAATTGGACTTATGAATACCAATTGTTCACTGAAGCATTGTGGCCAAAACTTTGTTCACAGCCTCAACCTGGCCATTTTCCTGGGGGTAATATGGAATTGAGCTATCATGTCGTAAGCCCAATCTTGATGTCAGCTCGGCCATCATGTAATCTCAAAAATGAGTGCCATGATCGGTAACAATGGCCTGAGGGACCCCAAAATGTGCAACAATGTGGTTGAAAATAAACTGGGCAACTGTCTTACTGTCGGCGGCTAGTGTAGGCATCGCTTCGGCCCACTTAGTAAAGTAGTCGACAATGACGATTATATATGCATGCCCCCCGGCCGAATGAGGGTTACACGTCATGAAATCTACACCCCATTTCACTAAAGGACTGACGGTAATGAAAGGGTGCAGAGGGAGAGGTGGCGTGTGCATCTTGCACTGAAAAACCTGGCACGCATGACATTTTCGGACTGCAACAATACAGTCTTTGAATATCGACGGCCAGAAGTAACCCGCACGTAGAATCTTCTGGGAGGTGGCATATCTAGACATGTGATGACCACAGGCACCACTGTGATAGTCATTCAAGACTCTTTCAGCCTCTTCTAGGGTCAAGCACTGGCGGAGAACTGAATCTACTCCAACTCGGTATAAGGTATCTCCTACAATGCGGTAGGGTTGAGACTGATGCCGAATTCAAGGTCAGACATCTTTGGTCAACTCTGACTGGAATGTTGATGTTTGAAGATAAAAAATAATGTCATCGTACCATGGATCGCGAGTACTGATAAGGAAGAGGGTTTCGTCCGGGATATGATCCTCGGAATGGGATGGAGTGGAGTCTGTCGGGAGGGAGCAAATGAGATCCGAAAAAACCAGTGATTTGGTCGACTTAGCAGTGGTAAACTCTAAGTCGAACTCCTGAAGGATAACGATCCATTTGGATTATTTCCCCCCCCCAGTAATTTTCAAGATAAAATGTATGTCATGGGGCTGCAATCTGAAACCACAGTTACTGTACACAACAGGATGTAGTGGCGGAAACACTACACAGCTTGCACTGCAGCTAATGCCAGTTTCTCGACATCAGCATAATGTGTTTATGTGTCAAGAATATTCCATGATAGATAATAAACAACATGTTCATTGCCATCATTTTCATCCTGCACCAGAACCATAGCTATGGTGCTAAACGCGGTGGCCAAGTATAGAGTGAAGTCACGGTGATAGTTCGGAGGACGAAGCAATGGAGCATTAACGAGTAACGTCTTAAGCTTCTCAAAGGATTGTTGAGCAAGTGCGTCCCAATGAAAGGGAATGTTTTTCTTTAAAAGACGCGTGAATCCTTTGGCCACTTCTACGTATTTTGGGATGAAGCGTCATAGGAAATTAGATCTTCCCTGCAAACTCTGCAGTTGGTGTAATGAGGATGGTGATGGGAGATTGACAATAGCCTCGACCTTTAGAGGGTTGAGGAGAATCCCGTCCTTGGAGACTATGAACCCCAAAAGACAGCCAGAATCCACGCAAAAGACACATTTATGAGGTTTAAGCCGGATATTATAGCGTCTACAATGAAGGAAAATCTGGCGGAGGTGTTTGGGATGGTCCTCTCACCGAGCTGAGTGAGCTGGAAGATCATCCAGATAAGGCTGAACGATATGGCATATGTCATGGAATGCGTAAGACATAGCACGCTGGAAAGTAGCTCCAGCGTTCTTTAAGCTGAACAGGAGCTTTTTATAAGCAAAGGTACCCCACGGATAGATGAATGCAATCTTGTGTTGATCGGCAGGTAAAATATTTATCTGATTGCACCCATAAAATCCGTCCATCAGGGAATAAATCTCACTCCCAGCACATTCATCAATGATTTGATCTATGAAGGGAGTGGGGTAATTGTCCTTAGGACAGGCCTGATTAATATCATGGTAATCAATGTAGACTCTTATAGTACCTTGTTTCTTATCTACAGGGACAATATTTGAGACCCATTCTGTGAGGGGAATCGGGTAAATGAAGCCCGCGTTCAGAATTTTTTCAACTTCTGCTTTAATGGCAGCATCTTTGCGAGGATGCACTAGGCGTAGGCATTGGCGCATGGGTTTCACACTGGGATAGGTAGGAATCTCGTGCACTACTATGCTGGGATCAATCCTAGGCATTTCCTCATAGGACCAAGCGAACACGTCTCTAAATTCACAGAAAAGATCAGTTTAAACTCATATCTCGTCAAGAGAACAAGTTACTCCCACATGTATGTTATCGACTATCCCCGATTTGACACAGATGTCGATTGGATTGGTTTGAGTAATGTTGCTCAGGTTTCCCTCCGAAAGGACCTTATGTGTCAATATGGGCATCTGGAGAGGTGGAATAGGAACCTGAGGTGCAAAACGCTCTAGACAATCGGACATTGCCCCCAAGCTGGGCATGAAGGAGGAACGATGATTTCCATCGCTCCAAGGCAACTCCTCAAGAGACATTTTTTCAACAATGGCTTCATTAGAAGGGAAAATCTCTTTAAGAGGATCAGGCGAGTCGACCTCACTGACCCAAGGGGATTGAGAATAGATATCTAAAGCCATGCTCGAGGGAGAATGTTGAGGAGGAGGAGGATTGGATGCGGCGACGATTTCACAGTAATTAATCACTACTAGATTTAAGGGCATCGATTCTCCAAAATCAGTCACTTGTTTAGGTGAAGGGATGATCCATGGTTCATCAGACCGAGAGATCATATTAACTTGAACGGTGTGTGGTGGTGGCACGGGAAAAATACCCATGAGGACGGGGTCCTTGAAGAGACCAGGTCCTACACTGTCAGGGGGATTGGGGATCTGATCCACGTAAGGAAATTTGTTCTCATAGGTGGAGGTGAAGAAAGACCATTGATCCACAGTAACGATTTTTCCCTCATGAGGGAATTTGAGAAGCCGGAAGAGGGTGGACAGTACGCATAACATGGCATGAGTCCAACTGCGGCTGAGAAGCAGATTGTAGTTAAGCTTGGTTTCAACCACTTCTACTTCTACATTGACTATCTTCCCCTGTAACGTAATCGAAAAACTCTCAAGAACACCCAGGGGTTTTTATTCCCAACCATCAAATGCCTCTAAGGCATTGGGAGACGTTGAAAGAGTCAGAGAGCCAATGGCCTTCTGGCAGGCAGACGACATGACACAGCTGGAAGAACCTTCATCCAAAACGGCCCTATGGATGTTAAGACCGTTGATCCCGACTTGAATAACTAGAGTGATTTGATACGGAAGTCGGGGGGTAAAATTTTCTAGGTCGAAGATGAGAAGATTAGAAACAGTGGGATCAATTCCACCAAATGCAGACAACAGAGCTTTCTGTTGTGATGGGAAACTTTGAAGAACTTCCAGTGTAGACATGGTAGAAGGCGTCTGTGCCAAATCCTCAACAATACTGTAGTGCTGAGCGGCACGGGCATTTGGGTTGTAGGAAGATCTTCGCAGAACACCTTTAGAGGGTGGCCTAACAACAGGTTCAGTGCTAGGCTTCTCAATTTCCAAAGGACCGGAGATAGGTGGGGAAGGTGGGCCATCAAAAACTTCCTTTCCAGTTGCCTGACGCGATCCGACATAATCCTTCGAACATGTAGCAATTGAGACAGGTGCAGCACCATTCATCATAAAGACCTGGGACCCAAATGGTGCAGATGGTGAAGGCTACTCAACCATCTGGGTCTACTAAGACGGGAACGGTTCTTTGAGAACTACCGAAGTCCCTTTGGAGCCTTTGAGAAGTTGACTAATTTCAGATCGTCGTGGACAATATTTGGTATAATGGTCTCCTTCACAAATAAGACAGGGGTACTTCGGTTTACGTTGGGAACTGTCATTAGTACGAGGTTTATAACACTCTGGTTTTGGGGTGTCGGGTTTGGATTTTTGTTTTCCCTTATTCTTTCCTTTGGAGGCATTTTCCATAGAATTAGCCTGAATGGCATTGACCTCTGCAGTCTTGACAGAGTCTGGAGGGGCGGGAAGAGCAGAATTATTGGAAGAATTGGACTTCTGCCTCCCGTTTGAGGATTTCCGAGAGTTTTGAGACACGGAACCAATAAAACCGTCCACCGCTGGGGTAGGTGGAGCTTTAGAGGTTCCCGAGCGTGGAGAATCAGTAAAAATATCATAAAGCGTGCCAGAATGAGAGTATACCAGATCAAGATATTGGGCACGTGCTATGGCTTGTTCTTCAGTCACACATGCCCCCATAGCAATATCTTGAGAAATTTTGCTAACGAAGTAGGCGGTGAACTAATGAGTTAGTAGCTGATCAGGTATATCGAACTTGATCAGCCTATGATGACGTCACCACTCATGAATGTGATCAGATATGTGGGTGGCTTTATCCTGCTTCAAAGAAGTCAGGAGATGCGTCTCAGCCTCGTAACGAACCGGTAACTGAAAGTGAGTCAGAAAAGCCATGGAATGTATTGAAATCTTGAAAGATGCCACGGGGTAATTTAATATACCACTTAGCGGCAACACTAGTAAGAGTGTGTTGGAAGAGACGTAGACAAATTGAATCATCCACCCAAGAGTTGGATGAACACCACATATGGTAAGTCATTACATGAGCTTGGGGGTCCTCTCCAGCTCTACCCTCAAACTTAGGGCAGTCGCCGGGTACCTTGGTCAGAACCGGAGGCCAATAAGGATTGTGAAGAATCGAATCATTGGTTAATTTAGAAACATCCGGTAATTCCAAGGTAGCCAAGAACGTCAATTGTGGATTGAAAGGCATGCCAGGCCCTCAATAAGGACTGGTACCTGTACTCCATGCTGGTTGAGCATATCCTTGCCCCCATTAGTTCCTTCCCATAGGATTTTGACCATAGGGGGTATAGGGTGTATAACCAGTCTGATTTGGTTGTTGGTAACCAGTGTACGGGGTTTTATAACCAGAGTATGGACCCTGATTATATGTCAGCCCCATTTGAGCAGTATGCGGATTTGGCTGTTGAGTATAGGTGTAGCCGGGTTGTTGAGGATAATAGTTAGAACCTTGGGGCTAGTTATAATTTGGTCGAGATTGACCTTGGGGATAGTAACCACCTTGAGGTTGAGCGGGTTGCTGATAGGTGGGACCCTGCTAAGCCTGGTAATTAGGGCGCACTGGTTGGTTCGGTTGCGGAATAGAATAAATCAGTTGTTGAGTAGGGTTGATAGGATGTGCAGGCTGGCCTGGTTGGATAGGCTGACCTGACTGAACGGGCTGCCCTGGTTGAACAGGTTGACCCGGGTGAACAGGTTGCACTGGTTGTGCAGGTTGACCTGGCTGATGTGGGACACTAGGTTGTGCCGGATGGGCCGGTTGGCTTGGTGGTGGAATGGAGCCATGTTGTGCCTGGTAACTGGTTTGACCTGCAACAAGACCATAAGATGATCCTAGCTGATGTGCAACATTCGGACCAATAGGATACTGAGGTTGCATGGGTTGAGAAGGTTGGACTTGCCCCCCAGGACCATATACCGGCCCTGGTTAGTACCCCAGTTGACCTGTGAGTCCTTGAGGTTTCCCAGGTTAGACTCTAGGGTGAGGCTGCATAGGTTGACCTGAAAGGTTGTAATACTGTCCTTGCGGACTATATAATGACCCCTGTTGGCCCGAAGGGTAGCCTTGTAAGGGCTGTCCTTGCGGGTCATAAGGATAGTCAGGCTGGCCCGAAGTTTGGCCTTGAAAAGGTTGTCCTTGTGGGTTATAATACTGCCCAGCCTAGTTAGACGGAAAACCTTGAGCATGAAGGTGAGCCTCTGGAGCAGGTAAACATAAAGGATTCCTGTACTCATCGTACTGATATGGAAAAACGTAAACAGGTGTACCATCCTGTCCATAATGTGAAAAATAGGAGTGGTTGGGATATTGAGAGGATTGTCTGACCTCGAGGTTCTATTTTTGTAAGGACAATAGATACTCCTCAGGAGAGATGTTCTCCGGCATAGCAGATGCTATATAGATGTCTTCGGGAAGTGACACAGCCCTCACGGACTGAGTGGTAACAGTAGGTGTAGATGCAGCAACACAAACGGTGGGCCTGACGGGTACAGAATTGTCCTGAGGGGATGACGTGATGGGCATCCTAGGAGACATCCCCAATGAAGGAATAACTGGCCTCGTAGAAGGAGTTGATATCCCCATAGAGGCGATGACGGTCATAATCTGACTTAAAGATCTATACCCTGCCGGAAGTGAAGGACTGGGTGAAGACATGACAGATAATTTGGGGTTTTATTCCGGGAACAAATGGTAATCTTCACCAGACGTGGGGATTTCCACACTAGGAGAATGGCTGGATGAACCCATATTTGAACCTGCCGCAAGATCTTGTAACAAACAGCGAGGACTAGGAGGAATAACAGCAGCTAGAAAAGGTGAATCCGATGTAAGAGGAGGGAAATATCCCCCTACTCCAAATCTAGACCAAGCGTTATATAAGGGCCAATTGAACTCAACTGGTCCTCCAAAGGGAAGCTCAAACAAAACCGGTCCCCCATTGGGAAACTCAGAAACGATGGGCTGCTGATGTTCAGCAGAGGATTGAGATACCTCTGATGAATCGTCCGTATATGGACTACCAATAGACAAAACTGAGGGTTCCGCCACTGTGACAATAACGACAAAAGGAAAAGATCAAACACAACACACGGGCTAAAAATAATCAAGGCACACAATAAAACAACCAACAAGCAAATTCTAACAGGGCGTGTGATCGTAGGTGATTCATTTTACCACATTGAAACTTAGGAACTTCACCGTTTCATGTTTTAAGAGTTGAGAAACAGATGAAAGATGACTCTATCTCTTTCCATTTTGAAGCAAGCATGAAAGGACAAGCGCTTGGTGATCTTTTCAAATTTAAAGAGTCAGAAAAGATCAAAATGACTACTTTGGTAATCTAGGCAAAGGGTGTACCAAAAAACCATGAACTGCAATATACACCTTGGTTTCAAAATGAAAGAGAAATCAACCAAGGACTTAACGTACATGCAGGAAATATCCCCGAATGCTGTGTCCGGTGTATCATGGGTATAGGGCGGCAGACTCGACTTCCTATGGATAAAGGATGGCAACCTAGTGAGGACTCCCTTTATATACGCGACGGTACGGGAGGACAAGTCTGTACTAGTCCTGTCTAAAGCCAAGAGGCGAACGACAGCTACTAGGTTTAACGACATCGGAACACGTCTCTAGCCTAGAACTCTAAATGTTTCAATCCTGCCTTAGTGTAAATTGAATAAATTTTAATGTTTGTCTTCAATTATGTTTCAATTTTTAGGCCCTAGCAAGTGTTATGTCTCAAAATCTCCTAAATGCACACTACATGCCACTGTATATCATTTCATTCGATGAAATCTAATTACGAGAGAGTTAAGAGATTTTCACACAATAACAAAATGATCAGAAAACAACCAGTAATGTCTCTAATGTAGCTAATGGAAAGTAAAATATTTTCTTTCAAAGTTACAAATCACTAATAACACAGAAAAGATTCGATTTTCATTAACTAATCAAAGCAAAAGAGATTATTTTTTTATTTTCAATGTTTAAGAGCAAAGTGCACTAAACAAAATGAAAACTAATGAAAAGAGAAATTTGAGAAGTGATAGTAAAGGAGTAAGAACAAGCAAATTCCACTCAATGCAAACACACAATCAGACCTCAAATTGACAAAACAATCCCTCAAAACCAAGAGAATCCAAAAGACTCAAATGAACGATGTAATCTAGGCTTAAAGCGAGACAAAGTGGAATTCGAATGAAGAAGAAAATAATCACTCAAACAGCACAATAAAACAATAGAAAACCACCAAACGAATTCAAAGAAGCAATCACAAAGTTGACTAAACATATAGAAACCAAAAACTCCCACAGGAGGCTCGACACACTATAGCACCTAGATGCCCTAGGGCTAAAATGTAAAATCGATAGAGACGGGCAAACAACCAAAGGATGAAGGTCACAGTCAGTCAAACAAGGCTCCAGAACACTCAAGTAGTCATAAAAATGAAACCAAACACAAAGATCAAGCTCAGAAAGCTCAAAATAGAGTAAACCCTAGCACCTTACAGAATTGGCATGACTGTCAGGCGGAATCTAGTGCCAGAACAGGATTGGCGCGGGTAATACACTCACAACATGTGCCAATGGCGTGACTGTCAGGCTAATAAGTGTGCCAGTCGAGTTTACTAAGGAAAAATAAAAAAGAGCAATCCAAGAAATAGACCAGTTATGGTGAAGCTAAAAAAAATCCAAACACACGGAAAGAGCCAGCCAAAAGAGTTGATCAAGCAAGAAAAGTCAAGAATTGACCAAAAAGACAAGACAATACTCCAAATCAACGTCTCCCCAGTGGATTCGCCAATTTTTTGTAGAGTTAAATCCCCTCTGTGGACAGAGGCGATCCCTACTAGCCTAGATTAGGTATAGCAACAATCATATCATGCTAAGGTGCAAGTCCCTAATTGCAATAGACCAAATTGCGAAGAAGGCCTACCTTAGGTCCAACGCTATGGTTTGTAGAGAAGATAATGCTCATGTTTCCTTGCTCCAGCAGATTACAATCCTCACGCTTGCCGCGATCGAACACCTACACACACAAGAAACACGACAAACACAAGCGTAAACCCCAATATATGAAATTATGTATTAGTCAGAGAAGACACAACTCATGATCATAATGAACAACACGAGTGGAACCATAACCAAAGTCGCTTATCATTAATTAATACAAAGGAAAATACAACCTGGCTCTGATGATGAATCTTCCTTCGGCAGGCCGACAGTGGAATACGTCTCAGTAAAGCTCGTCGGGAATGAGACAAGCCTCTCTCTTCGCTTGTCAATCTCCTTGCTACTGATTTGGCTCTATGAGGACTATCAGGGCTCTTGCAACATTCTTTAGGCTATGAAGGTTCTTGGAGACTAGCTTGCAAAGGAAAATGGCAAGCTTATATAGATGGTGGAAGGGGAGTTGTGATACCTACAATCATGGGATTGGCCCTATCCTCAAGGAAGCTTCCATGAGAGGTGGAAAACCACTTCCTCCACATCGAGATCTGGAGCCAAACCTCCCAACTCAATTTAGAGACCAGTTCAGGAATTGGTTGGAGTCAATCTTCCACCATTTATTTTTTAAAAACACTCCTTATTAAGCCTGGCACGGGTGCAACACTGGGACAGAGCACTAGTTGGCACGCCCTCTTTGGAGGATTTCCCCCATTGGCATGAGGGCTGAACTGGCTAGTTGCGCCAAGGCAAAAAGGCTATTTTTAGGGCTTTTCACAAGTAATTTTCTTCAGGGGAATGAATTTCCTTGTCCAGGGGGATGCCATGAAAGTGGTTTCAGGTCATGTCACTACTCACAGGTCACGAAATAAGCCCTGCAATGTGTGGGATGGGGGATTGCAGGGACGGTGAAAAATTGCTGTGTAACAATGAGGGAATATGATGGTAAAGAATCTGATCATGCAAAGTAATTTTCATTTTCTGATTTATCACATTCATTTACCATGTTTTTGTAGGCTATGAATCCTAGAGGGAGTGATATATCATGTAGATCTCATGGCTTTTGGTGGGCCAATAAAAATTCTGAACTTGGCCACTCCCTTGTTGTGCAAAGGGAGATTACTTTTCATGATGGGTGCTTCCCAAAGGAACCAAAAATATCTAACATCTTCAGCTATGTTAAGATGACTTATGCAGCAAATGTGTGGTGGGAACGTCACTTACCACACCTTGGTATAATGCACGTAGGAGATGCACTACGCTGGCATCACATGTGGGATTTTGACCCACCTCCTCAAACTCAAATGTCTATTTGTATATATGTAATTTTGCTTCCATACTTGGATGACATAGTTGTGCTATTTATGGGACTGTATGGAGGGAGGAAGTGAAGTTTGTATGTACCATATGGAATGGAAATTATCTATGTACCTCATGCTACATGTTTTAGGGAGAGGATTTCTCCAGCCATGTTTATTTCTGTTGAATTTTTCACTCCTTGTGGGATGGACTATGTACATCTTATGATGACCTTGGAGGAACAATTCATGTTGTTTTGGCTTGGTGAACACTTGTCTTATGAGGAGGACTTGATCCTTGATGATGTCACTAATGGAGGAAGATAAGTACTGCAGCACTCACCCTATCAATTGCTTGAGGAAAAGCAACATTTTGGAGGGGAGGACTGTAATATTCCTAGATAGCCTAAGCTAAGAGGAATATACATTTTTGTCTCATTTTCTATTGCATGAATAAATGAATAAAGGAGGACATGTAAAACTCCTGAAAAGAAGGAATAAATCAATGCCCATATGAACATGGATAAATCTGGGCCATGTAAACAAATCACTTTTAGGTGTGAAAGGGGTTTGAGCTATGATACTGGGTCAAACTTGACCAAATCTACAATGCTGTCTAGATGCAATGTACCTCATGGATGGACAACACAGTTCTAGATGCAAGCCCCTCATGTGAAAAGAACTAATTCATTGAAGTGGTTGAGGGTTTGACAAGGCTTTCATCTTATAAAAGGAAGAGGAGAGAAGCACGAGAAGGTTTTTGATTATGCATATTTTTTGAGTATCTTGTCTGTTTAGAAAAATACCATTCTATGTTGTTTAGCTGAGAATAGTTCTGCTTAGCAGTTGGGAGTTCCTATGCAAGGATCCCACCTCTTCCATTGAGTATTTCTTGGAAGAGTCTTACTGATTTCATCCACTATCAGGCATTTGGACAAGCTCACCTTTAAAATACAGCGCTGATCCTATTCAGGATTAGGTTTTCCTTGGAAGCTGTAGCAAGTGGAGGTCAGATCTTCTCAGATCTAGGCCATTTTAGGCCCTCTTTTCACTAGGAAAGTCTTCTATCCCAAGGGCAAGAGAGTTTTGAACCTTTGGAGCTGATATTTCACATCTTGGCATCAAGCCATCTCAGTGCTTCAGGCTACAGCGTAGTTTCCATTCCAGGACTGTGTTATTTTTAGAGGAAGATTTGCAGGGTGTTTTGATCCCCTTTTTGAGAAGAGATTTCTGGTGCTGGGCTTTGCCTTTCACTTTGGTGATCCATGCATTAGCTTGCTGATCCATGTTTTGTATTGATCTAATCTATTCCTAATTTAAAAAAATTTCAGAAATTTCTGAATAATATTACAGATCTGCTACTTTAAACTTAGATCTACTCTTTGTATTGCATGATTTGATCAAAACCCCAAGGGGATCTTGTAATATAGCCTTTCTAGTGTATAGATCTAAAATGGATCTGATATTTTGTACACAGATCTACTATAGATCTGAAGTGTAACATACAGCTGCTGCAGCTCCATAAAATAGCACTGTTAAGCCGTTTTGCATTTAATACATGTGTTGCAACCCTCTTTTCTGAAGGTTTTCTTCTCTTTTGTCTTCTATTTTCTAATGTATAATGTAAGATCATCATTATGGATATAATTTTCTGTTGTATATTCAAAATATGATATTTATTATTGGCCTCCTACTCATGCTCATCAAAACTGCGTTATTTCTGAAGCAGCTTGTTGCACATAGTTGCAGCCCCTCTCTAAGGGTGTTTTTCAGCTAGAGTAGGTGGTGGGAGATATGTTTACCACACCTAGTTTGATTTGTTTTTGCTCTCATTTTGGATCTAGACCCCAGATCCACTGATATAAGGGATCCAGGAGCTGAAAACTCATTTCAGTGCATATATTTTCAAGAATTACATTATTTCAGCAGGCTCTACTATGAATTCCCATTTTGGGAATTACAAATCTGTACACTAGATTGTCTCTACTTTACATACCCCTTGGGGTTTTTAGCAAAACACGAAGCACATGGAGTAGATCTGAGATCTTCTGTAACATATCTGTAGATTGATTCATAATTTCTGAAGCATATAAAGAAGTATTTAGACCAGATCTGAATATGACATGGAATAGATCAGAAATCCATGGATCACCACAGTGAAAGGTAGATTACCATCACTAGAGATCACTCCTCAAAGTTTTCCAAAACTCCCTGCAAATTTCCTCTTGCAGATAACACAGTCTTGGAAGATAAACTGCATTATATACTTGATGAATAGTTTGGCCTAATGCTAAGATATGGATCTGAAGCTCCAATGATCCAATACACTATTGTCAAGGGGATAGAAGACTTTCCCATTGAAGAGAGGCACTAGATTGGCATAGATCTGAGTAGATATAGCCTCCACTTGTTGCAGCTTACAAGGACAACCAAACCCTTGACAAGATCTACATTGTAGTTGGTAGATGAAGCTTGGCCAAATTCCTGATAGTGGACAAGATCAACAAGACTACTCCCACAGATACTCAATGGAAGAGGTGGGATTCCTGATCAGGAACACCCTAGTGCTAAATAGCAATATTCTCAGCTAAACAACAAGAGAATGATATATGTCTAAACAGAAAATATATTCAAAAATATAATATGTTCAAAAAACTTCTTCTGTTTTCCTCCTCTTCCTTTTATAAGATAAAAGTCTTGCAAAACCCTAAACCATCTGAATTATTTAGCTCCTTTCGCATGTGTAGCCTCCATCTAAAACTACACTGTGCATCTAGGAGGTTCACAACATTTATACAACACTGTTGATTTGGTCATGGTTGACCCAGTCAAACAGCTCAATCCCTTCAACACATGAGCTTGTTTTATTAGAATAGCCCAGATTTTACCTTGTTCACATGGGGCAATGATTTATTCACCGTTTTTAGGAGTTTTTATTGTCCTCCTTTACACATTTATTCTTGCAATAAGAAAATGAAACAAAATTGTATATTCCCATTAGCTTGGGCTAATTGGGAATATTACAGTCCTCCCCTCCAAAATGTTTCTTGTCCTCAAGCAACTGATGAGGTAAGTGCTCCAACTCCTTTCCTCCTCCATTGGTGACACAATCAATTGATAAGCTTCTTCCATGAGCTGAGTGTTCACCAAACCATCCTTTCATGAATTTTTTCTCCAATGTTCTTATGAGAGGTAAATGACCCATCCCATAAGGAGTTAAAAACTCAAATGAAACAATCATGGCTGAACCAATAATCTCTCTGAAACATGTATCATATGGTACATAGAGAGTCTCCATCCCATGTGGTACATACATGGCTCCCACCCTTACTCCATACATCCCCTCAAGAAGTACAAGTATGTAAATAAATGTATGGGAGAAAAATTATGTACATATAAACAGAAAATTGAGCATGAGGAGGTGGGTCATAATCCCACATATGATACCAATGCAATGCATCTCCAGCCTGCCTCAAATCAAGACATGGTAAGTGGTTTTCCCACCACTTACTTGCTTCCAAAGTCATCTCACTATTGCTGAAGGTGAGATATATTTTTGGTTCCTTGGGGATGCACCAATCATAATGAGAAATCTCCCTTTTCTCATCAAGGGAGTGGCCAAATTCAGAATTTTTAGTGGCCCAATAGTTTCCATGAGGCTTACATGATACATTTCTCCTTTTAGGAGTCATGGGCAGCATAAAAATGGTAAAAGAACATGTACAATCAGAAAATAAAATTTTCTTTACATGAACAGATCCTTTACCAACAATGCCTCTCATACACATGGAGTTGTGCATGGATCTTTCTCCTCTTTCCAAAGAAGGAAGAGATGGATGAAATGACTCTTGCATAGAGTCCCATGGCTGCCCCAACTCCACATAGCTCATGCATTCTTGAAAATTTTGATGTAGTTCTTCTTCCAAGCCTTCCAAATCAAAGATGCTCATGATCATGTCGTAGATCCTCATGGAATGCATATGGATGAAACAGAACTCTATGTATGCTCCTTTTAGTATATTATGCTTGAGCTTAGAAGCTCTAGACAAAAATATTCTACCATGATGATAGATGACTCCTCCTTGAACTAAGTAGCCCTCTTCATGTAGTTGGTCATCAAGTATCATACATGTGTGAAGATCTTTGGAATAATCCACTAGAAGTTGGGATTTCCAATACAGATTTACACTGCTCAAAAAAGATAGCACTGATGATGCATCAACAGAAGTGTCTGTCATGTTGCTAATACTCTCCTTTACATATCCTATGCCAAAGGTGTGTGTTGAAAGGTTGTTCCTTCCATTCTGCTCCTTCCACAACGTAGAATCAGAAAAGAGAGTGGGTGATGATGATGGGGGAAGAAGATATCCCTCCTCCTTGAGCTTACCCAAGTCTCCCAACACTGTAGCTTTGTCTTCAAGTGCTCCAATCCCTACTGGATCTAAGTTGGGAGCAGCAAGTTGTGAGGTATTCCCCACAAAATCTGAATCATGTGGCCTCCCAGGTGGTTTGCCACTATATAATGAGGTTTCAGGGACCATACTCTTATGAATTATAGATGGGATCCTCATGTCCCTACTTCCACTGTGCAATTTAAACTTTGTTTCATGAGTGGAAGTCTCATGAAATTTTGATACCACTCTTAGTGATGCAAGAGAACCTCTGATTGGGGCATTTTCTCCATTCTCTTCTCCTAGCAATAGTGGATCATCTTCTGCTATGTAAACCTTGTGATCCCTCCTTTTTTTTGTCTCATTGTCTCTTAGCATAGAAAAATGCTGCTAATGTCCTCCATATGGAATATCCTTAGGAACTCCCTACAAAGATGCAAGAGCCTCTCTAGTGGAAGCAATTGCTTCATCTCCATCCCCTAATAAAAATGGATCTCGTCCTGCTATCACAACACTAGAGGATCTTCTCTGCTCTTTCTCTCCCTTCTCCTCGTCAATGGAGAATGCCTCATCATTAAGAGACCCTTTTCCTTGATATCTTTTTGAAGAAGTAACCTTTGTGTCTTGTCCTTGAGAAGAGAGACCTTGTTGTAGTGAGGCTTTGGCCTTTGGCCTTTCATTCAACAGATCTTCAACCCCCTCAACAATGTTAAGAAATGGAGTTGGCTTTATGGATTCTTCCAACTCATGCAAAGATTCATATTTCTGGGGCTTGATTTGTTCTCCCCAAGAATTTTCAACATGTCTTACATCAAATATTTTCACTAGTATCCCAATTAACTTTGCATAAGAAGATATATTTACACCTTTCAAGGAAGAAGACTCAAATAGCCACCAAGCATAAGCCTTACCTTGGAGATGCAGCGCTGCTACTCTCATGGCTTCCTCTTCTGAAAATTGATGCAGCTGGAAATATGTGTCAAGCTTCCTTACCCAAGACTTGGTTGTGTTCTTAGGTGATCCATCAAAAGTAGGTAGAGAGAATCTACCCAAAGTGTGATGCATGCACCCTCTTCGTCTACGGTAGCTGCTGGATCTTCTTTCTTCTTTAAGTTGGAAAAACTATGGAAAAATGAGATGCTCCTTGAATCTCTCTGATTGAGACTCATATTCTTGGAGATAATCACCAAGAGCTTCCTCCTTTGGTGTTCCTCCTTTCCCTTCCTTCTTTTTCAAGAAAGTGGGCATGCTCCAACGTTGTAGATCAAGTTGTGTGGCTGAATGCTCACACAAATAGTAAGAAGTACCGGGGCTTCCTTGATGTAACAATATCCTTGAGGGATCTGCATGTCTTTCCCTCCTCATTCCCCGGATTTCTCCTTTTAGCTCACTCATAGCTTGAGAAATATTTTTAGAGAACTCTTCTCCTTTCAATCTTCCAGATAAAGGTGTTTTACCCTTTTATTCTATCTTCAGTGTACTCATACTTATTCTGTCTTCTTCTTAGATACCTCCTTTCCCTGTCAGTAAGAGGCTCTTATTCTGTGGAAGGCATATTGGCTTCTTAAGAAATCACAAGTTGTGCCAAGATGATGCTCTAATACCACTGTAATATCCCAAATTGGGGCTCTCAGCAATGCATGTCTGAAAAATGTATTTTTCAGAAATGGATACTACAGAAGTCAAAATCAAGTCTTGGATCCCTTACATTTAACAATTTGGCATCTAAATCCAGGAGGATATCATAAAAAAATCATTCTAGGTGAGGTAAACAAGTCTCCCACACATAGTGTGGCCAAAAAATTCCCAAGAATGGGACTGCAGCAATATATGAACAACACTGCAGTAAAATAACATAGTTTAACTAAACAGAAATAGGAGGCCAATATGGAGGCTCATTAATCACTTATACATCAATAAATCAGATCTATAATGTGGACCATTCAATGTACAAGAGACAAATGGAATACTTTTATGAAGAAAACCCTCTAAAAGAGGTGTTGCAACACATAGATTCACTGCAAAAGGCTTGACAGTGTTATTTTATAGAGCATACAATAGCTGAATATTGCAACTAAGATCTAGAGTGGATTTTTGTACAAAATATTAGATATATATCATATCTGTACACTATATTGTCTCTACTTTACATACCCCTTGGGGTTTTTAGCAAAACATGAAGAACATGGAGTAGATCTGAGATCTTATGCAGTAGATCTACAGATTGACTCAGAATTTCTGAAGCATATATAGGAGTATTTAGATCATATATGAATATGACATGGAATAGATCAGAAATACATGGATCACCATAGTGAAAGGCGTATTCCCATCACTAGAGATCACTCCTCAAAGTTTTCCAAAACTCTGTGCAACTTTCCTCTTGCAGATAACATAGTCTTGGAAGATAAAATGTACTATATAATTGATGAATAGTTTGGCCTGATGTGAAGGTATGGATCTAAAGCTCCATTGATCCAATACACTATTGTCAAGGAAAATAGAAGACTTTCCCACTGAAAAGAGGCCCTAGATTGGCCTAGATCTGAGTAGATCTAGCCTCCACTTACTGCAGCTTACAAGGAAAACCAAACCCTCAACAGGATTTGCATTGTATTTGGAAGATGAAGCTTGTCTCAATGCCTGATAGTGGACAAGATCAACAAGACACCTCCAAGAGCTACTCAATGGAAGGGGTGGGATTCTCGATCGGGAACACCCTAGTGCTAAACAAAAATATTCTCAGATAAACAAAAAGAGAATGATATATGTATAAATAGAAAATATATTCAAAAATATAATATGTTCAAAAACCTTCTTCTGATGTCCTCCTCTTCCTTTTATAAGATCAAAGTCTTGCAAAACCCTAAATCATCTCAATGATTTTTCCAGA
>MU968359.1:83302253-83544582 GCA_034641835.2 Pinus albicaulis | reverse complement strand
TGATCAACAAACAATTGAAGGTTTTTCCTGCCTTTCTTTTGATATGTAAAGCCTTGAAATTGAATCACCTATTATCATAAAAAACTAGAACACTATAAACTTGAATCAGGTGAGGAAGAGTGATTTGGAAGGGTGTCAGGGTTTTCGTTGACATGGCATGGGCCCGTTGGGTAACGAATTGATGGGTATTTAGGCAGGAGCGGAGGTGATTGGGAAGACATGACATGAGTGGCATCGTGGTGCAACAGGAATGGCGGGGAATTAACGGTCATCAACGCAGTTTAGTTATGATGGAAACTGCTTTTCATAGGGGGTCATGGATGGTAAGTGGGAAAGCATGGGGGGGGGGGGGGGTGCAAAAATATGTGTGCTTGACATGTACCAGATGGGTCGGTTTGGGAAACCACCCATTTCGGACTCCCCCCCCCTGACATTAACTTTCGGAGGATGAGGGGGGCCGGAAAAGGATGTCGGACATCAGATGAAATGAAGGGGGCTAAGATGAGATGGAAGGCATTGGGAGATTAACATTGATGGGATGTATGCGTGGATGGTGGGTTCGGGTGAATAAATGTCAATCAGGGTGTATAGTCTAGGACTTTAGGACTTTAGGATATCAATTGAAATATGTCAAGTGATTTTTACAATGCATTAATCCTGAAACTTAGGATACAAACTCCTTTGTTTATGATTTTTCCTTTTTAACTAGGAAATACATGAAATCCTTTGAATCAGGATTTGGGATAAATTTCATGTTTCTGCATATTTATTTCTCTTTCATTCTGCCTACCCTTTCACTATTCTAACATTTTTTTATCATTCTTTGCAGGGTGCATTTAGGCTTGTAGACCCAAATCTGTTTTTTTATAAAACTCTAACCTACTCTATCCCTTATTTATCCTATTGAATAAGATTAAACTGTTGAGTCAATTTTATTTTCTACCTAACTACTAATTTTCCAAGATTGAACTGTTTAGAAAATCCTTATTGTCTAACCTATCCAAAAAAATTTAAAATTTTCCAATCATGCTTAGACTATATGATTGAACAAACTAATCTAATCAGCGATGGCATTTTGATTTGTAGAACTTTAAGTATTATTATTTTTGGGGTTTTCTTTCTTTTTCTTTTCTCTTTTTTTCTTTATATCTTTTTTCTATATACCCTCTTTTCTTTTCTTTTTTCATAATATTTTTGGAAATAATTTGAATATTGAAAATCATGCACAATATGAAATTGCAACTATGAAATACTCAATCACCTTGAGATCCTATAATTTATAGGACCCTAACAATGGCTCCAGCTGGGGATGACACTTCTCCAAGTGAAGTGTCAAGAACATAAGACCAGTAGCCTTGAGTGATCCATTTTCTGAAAAGTCTTCATCTAATTTCTTTTTCTGTTTTATGACAACTCATCAAACCAAGATTAAGGCCTTATCTAAGAGCTTCAACCATTGTTAATGAATTATGAAAATCCCCAAATGGTAAAACTATGTCATTTACAATGATGAAAGACCAAACCATATTCTAAAGAGAAGTAATGCTTCAGCATCCTGCCATTGACAGGACCTCCTGGTATCTCTGTTCCATCTAGCTCCTTAAGGAAATATGCATTGTTTCCTCTGAAAGCATCAATAATGTATGGCCTTTGCCAAAGGTTGTCAAATTTTCCATGTTTACCTTTGTCTTCTCTTCTAGAATCTCATTTCAAAACTTTGTCTCCTATCTTGAAATAATCAGCCTTTGTTCTTTTATCAAAAATTTTCTTGATATTTTCTTGAATTATTTGAGTTTTGTTATAGACCTCTTCTCTAGACTACTGCAACTGAATAGTTTGATTGATTCTTCTCTATACATCATTTGGTTCAGCTTCAATCTCTTGAATGATATTCATGACTGGACCTCCTAAAGAATAAGGAAAAACTGCATCCATGCCATAGACCAATTGGTATAGAGACATGCCAATTGATTTTTTGGTAGTAATTCTATCAGCCCAAAGTGCATTGACCAACTTGTTATGCCATGATTTCTTGTTATCTTCCAAGATATTTTTGATGATATTCACAAAAATTTTATTTAAAGATTCAGCCAATCCATTACCCTGAGGGTAATAGGATGTTGAATGTCCCAAAGTTATATGTTACTTATGACAAGAATCAACCATTTTCTTGGATTTGAAGGCTGCAACATTATCAGTGATAAGTTTTCTAGGAAAACCAAATCTAGAATGGATATTGGTTTCAAGGAATTTAATAATGACAAAATTAGTACTATTTCTAGAAGGAGTGGATTCTATCCATTTAGTAAAGTAGTATGTGGTAGTAAGAATTCACTTGTGCTGGGTAGAGGAGGGAGGATGAATTTTCACCAATGAAATCTAAAGCCCATTGTTGGAAAGGGATCTCAACAAAAATGGGCTTTAAGGGTAAGGGAAAAATTTTTCTCTTTCCTTAACAAATTTGGCACTTGTGGCAGGCAGTTACCATCTTGTGGATGTCAGGAAAATGGGTGGGCCAGTAAAAACCGTCCCTCAAGATCTTATTAGCAGTGGTTTTCCAATAAATATGGCCACCACAATCACCTTCATGGAATTCCTGCATAACTTTATCTGCATCATATTTTAGCAACCATTTGAATAAAACACCTCCAAAATCTTTCTAGTATAAGACATTTTCTCGAATGCAGAATTTGACAGCTTTCAATTTTACAAATCTTGCTTTAGTTTTCGACAGACTAGAAGGACCATTCAAATTAAACAAAACATATAAGATATCTACACCACAGAGAATTTAGGAATTCTTTATCAATTAGTGGAGTCTCCAGTTCCTCTTAATCATCCAATGAATAAACCATGTTGATATCTAGTGCATGAAGATTTGATTCAGCCATTAATTTGGCTAATCCTTACCCTTTGATCAATTTGGTAGGTTTGATTTCCACATCATATTCCAGAATAACAACAATCCATTTTCCTCTCTTTCCATTAGGACCATTCTGCATTAAAATGTCTTTGACTACTGCATCAGGCACATAAGCAATAATATGTGAATGTATAATACAAACTTTGAAATCCTTTAGTGGTTTAACTAGATAAAAAGCCTATTTTTCCATGATGTTTTACTGTAAAGATGCATCTCTCAAGGCTTTTCTAAAAAATGCTATTGGTTTTTCATGCCCTTCACTGTTTTTCTTCAATAATACAGAAGCAATAGTATGTTCATATGCAAAAGGAAAAATTATGAAGTCTTTGGTAAAATCCGGGCTGATTAGAACTAGATTTTTGGTTAATGCTTTATTGATTAGATAAAAAGATTGTTTAGCTTCAATGTTACACTTAATTTCTTAATATTTTTTAAGCATATTGGTTATATTTCTCAAAATTTTGCAAGATCGGGTATAAATCTCCTTCAAAAATTGATTTTACCAATGAAATATTGAAGTTCTTTGAGGTTCTTGGGATGACTGATTTTGAGTATACCTTCAATCCTGCTAGGGCCAATTCTGATTCCATCTTTAGAAATAATGTGACCAATAAGCTTTCCTTCTTCAAGGCCAACCAATGTTTTATTGGGATTTAAGTAAATTCCAAACTTTCTACATTTTTCAAAAAACCTTCTTAGATGTGCCAAGTTCTCTTTGTCAGTATTTGAATATATATTATTATCATCAAGATAGTTCACCATGAAATGGCCAATTTCATCTGCAAAATAAATATCCATATCTCTCTGAAAAATAGCACCAGCATTCATAAATACAAAGGGCATTTTCACATACATAAAAGTCCTCCAAGGAGTGGCAAAGGTTGTTTTTTCTTGATCATCAGGATGCACCAAAACTTGATTATATCTTAAAAATCCATCTAAAAAAGAGATCCTACTGGAGCCTACCACCCTTTGTAATATATGATCCATTATTTGGTAAGGGGTAGCTGTCCTTAAGGGATACTTTGTTTAGATTCCTAAATTCATTGAAATTCTGATTTCACCTATTTTCTTTCTTGTAGGGACGATGTTGGATACCCATTTAGAATATCTAATTGGAACTATGATTTTAGATTCATACATTTTCTTGATTTCTTTCTCAACCAAGGGCATTAAGACAAGATTCATCCTACAAAATTTTTGTTTAAAAGGTTTTTGATCCTCCTTGATTAGGATTTTCTGTTGTATAATGCTAGTATCATAACCTTTTAAGTCTTGATATCTCCAAGAAAATACATATCTGAATTCCTTAAACAGAGTTGTATACCTTTTTTTTGTAATTATAGGCAGTGATTTTGAAAGTTTTATCATTTTGGGGCTTTGTTCACTGCCTATATTACACTCTTCAATGTTTTTCCCTGTTGGTTCTATTTTTGGTTTCTTGGCCACATCATTACAGAAAAAAATTCTTCTAAAGGGAATAGCCCCCTAGGTAGGGTGTTATCCTTGAGTTGAAGTACTTCAAATTCCTCTTTTTCTGGTTCTTTATGTATTTTTGTTTCATGTATAGTTTTATTTGGTGAAATATTTACATCAGAAACATCAGATTGTTTATCTACAATAATTTTTACATCAGTGTGACTGTCTTCTTCACAATCCAAGTCTATGTTTCTATCCTCAAATTCATCCTTTGACCGTAAGAAACTCTCAATTTTTTTGTCATTAGAAAATACTTGCCAGTATCTCATGTTATCAGACACAGATGGATGATGTTTAGCCTCTACTATGTATTGTCTATTTGGGTGAGGCAACTAACATGTACTTGTTAAAAAGGATAAACAATTTGATAGGAAATTTTGATTTCTCAGAATAACAACTAAATCATAATCTTCAAATGTTCTTAAGAAATAAAGGCCGTAGTCTAACTAGCCAGAGGAATCGCCCTGAAAATCATGAAAATTCCGATAAGATTTTCAGAAAATCTGGCAGGAATTTTTCTAAATCCATGTTATAACTATCAAAGTTTAATATTTTGGGTGTCCTACAGGTTTTTGATGGTGCTGAATCCATTTCCAATGTCAAAATCAGGATTCAAACACTGTTTCTGCAAGATTTTTTAAATTTTTTTAGCCCGGATTCCGGCCAATTTTGACCGTCCGAGCAATTCCTCCGGCTCGTTAGACGAATCTGAAATAAAGTACAACATTTATGTATGCTCTCAACCTAGGATGTTTTACAAAATATTGACCTTTAATTTGTTTTATGACTAGTTTAGAATCACCATGGACAGAAATCCTCTTGGCTCCTAATATTTTTAGAAATTGTAATCCTAAGAGTAGGGCTTCATATTCTGATATATTGTTTGTGCACTAAAAATTGAGTTTATAAGAGTGACATCGTGCATGATTGTTCCTTGCATTATATACCCAAATACCTGCTCCTGAGCCTGCTTTGTCACATGAGCCATCAAAAATCATATTCCAAAGAGGTTCATTTTCAGTGTCTTGTTGTATAGTTTTTATTTGATTTTCATACTTTTCATTAATATCATTTTCTTCATGGGTAACCTGTGAATCAATGTCTCCATCATTATAAATAATGGAGTCAAGGTCGGTATGGACAGGGTACAAAGGATAGTTGTGTGGTTTTTCTTGACTACTCACCATGCACTTCATTAAGGTTTCCCTATACAACCTTCTTTGTTGACCAAACATAGGTATCGTAGCATAAGTCATATCCATTTGAAGGGTTCCTTGCAACTTCAATCCCCGTGAGCATGAAAAAAGCATGTCATACTTAGGAGAGATGTCAACTACTACTATATCCATCACTATATCTTTTTTTGGTATCTGAGCTAAAGTGACACACAGATATTTGATAAGACCTAAACATCTAACTTTACTAGAACCAAATGAGTATAAATCTTTATAAGGTCTAGTAATTTCAAGGCCAAGTTTCTCCATAACAACCTTTGGCATAAGATTATGCGATGCACCTGAATCCAACATGGAATTATGGATAATTTTGTCATGAACATTAAGACTGACATAGAATGGAGGGACACCTCCTTCTTGAGGTTTACCATCAACTTCTGGCCCAAACAAGAGTTCAGGCTAGTCATCATTTAAATTAGCAGTATCAGTCATTTCCCCTATTTTTAATACCTTTAGGACCTGAGACCTATACACATTCTAGTTTATCAATTCAGTGAGAGGAATGTAAATTTCCAGTTTAGCAATTCGAACTTTAAGCAGATCTAAAAATCAGTTTTTTAAACCACTACTTTTTTGGTGATTTCAGTTTGTTGACTTGTACTAAGGATATCGGTTTGGGAAATTTTAGCAGGGGTATCAATTGTTCTCTTAGTCATGTTTTATGTGTTCTTATTTTCTGAACTGTTTACACTTTTCTTTGAATTTTCTGTTGTCTTGTTGAGATCAGATTCAGAGACCTTTTTAGCACAGTTTTCATAATTATTTTTATTGGAATTATCAAATTTTTTCTTGCTTCTAAGGTTATACTGTCTGTGAAATTCCATGATATAATTTTCATATCCTTGTTTATAATCATCATATTCTTCATATTCTAACTCTGTTCGAGTTAATGAAAACAATTCTTGTTCTTCTTGAGTGAGAAAAACAAAGTCATCTTCATTAATTCCCATCAAATTATCTGATTTTCTTCTACTTCTTAAACTACTCCTTTATCCTCATCAGCATAATTCTCTTGGAATGGAGGCCTAATTTGCTAATCAGGACCTCTTTTCTCTCTCTGTCTTATCTGAGGAGGGTTTATTCTAGGATTTTGATTTCTATTTTGGGGAGCTAGTGGATTTTGTCTACAAATAGTTCTTCATTTAGATTGATCCTCTCCATCATTCTCTCCATAGTTCTAACCAATGAGTTAATTTTAGCATCATATGTGGAATTTGAAGGTTATTCTCTTATAGTAACTCTTCTTCTAGTTCTCATTCTAGCTCTTTTTGCTAACAGGTTGGCTTCTACGCTCACTGCATCTCTCTGCATTTATTATAATGTGGTTGAATTTCTTTCCCTTAGCTGATAACACATTTCTGGCTCAAAACCATCTAGAAATTTGAACAAGGCTAAACCTTGTGCTGGTTTTATATGAGCAAGTATTGCATTATATAAAATATTGAATATAATGCAATAACCCTGAACATTTTCATCTGGGGTCCTTCTAATATTTTCATATTCAAATAAAATTTGAAGAGGGTTCTTTTTTACTTCCCACCTATTGAGGAATGTTTGACGAAATGCAGGGATGTCATTGATACTATTTATAGGTAAAGATTTGAACCATTTTCTAACTTCTCCAGTAAGACTCTGAGCGAAAATCCTTAACTTAACATTTTCTTCATCTACCTCTTGAAGGTCAAAACAATCATTCATTTTTTCAACATGTTGTTAGGTAGTTACAAGACCAGTTCCATCATATAATGTAATTTTAGACTGGTAATCTTGTGGCATATGTTCCAAAGGTACTCACAACACCAATGGGGCATACCTGGCTGCCATGATTGGTGGAGGTGGTGGAGGAAGGTGAAAAATGGATGAAGTAGGATGGATGATGGGAGGAGATGTATGTGTGGAGGTCTGAGTACTCTTATGAGGAAGGGTAAAAGAAGTGGTGGGGATTATAGAAGAAGTAGGACTAGCTGACTTAAGATGGGAAGTTTGAGAGGTAATGGAAGAAGATGCTATAGTCAATGCAGTTAGTTCTATATATTGTTTAAGGTAAGCATTATAAACGGTTGAATTGAACTCTGTTACCAAATCTTGGAGTGTGTCAAAATCTTGGAGAAGCTGAAGATCAGATTGAATTTTGAGTAGGGTTCTCTCACTGGACTTTGTTGCACAATAGATGGATCAAATATTGTTTGGTTTTTCCAATTCTCAGATTTAGTATGAATAAAATTTGTTCAAATTTTAAATCAAACTGAATTTCCTATAAGGTGACAAATTGCACTATTCCAAAAATTTAACCTTAAACCAAATGGAATATTATAGTTTGTTTTATCACTAGGTAGGTGAATAAATGGGTAGGAAGGCCCATAAGTCTCCAAAGCAGCAATAAAAACACTTCAAGTCTGAAAGGAGACCTTTTTAGCAACTAAATAAAGCACCTCCAAGTGTGAACAGGGGTTGTACCATGTTGATTCATTCACCTTTGACCAAGTCAACAACGCTATCATGGAGGAGTGGAGATTAATTGAGGAATAATGCAGTTTTGGAGGGAGATGGATCTCATGAAGGAAATGACCTAATTAAGTGGGGCCAAGGGCAAGAAACCTCATATTCTATTTAAGGAAGAGGATGGTAGCCATTTGAGCTCATTTTTTAGATTATTATTTTGATATTGGTCTGCTTGGACTATTTCTTCCTCTTGCTTTTTAGCAGGGTTGCTATGATGTTTAGCACCGGGTGTTCTCGAGCAGGAATCCCACCTCTTTCCTTGACAGGCCTCTTGGAAGAGTATTGTGTTTATTTCCACATTTAGGTTTTCAGGCCAAGCTACAACTTTCTTCATCAATGTAGTTTCTACAGGTTATTGTGCTGTGTTACAAGGTGCAACAGTGGAGGGGTTAGAATCCCACTTTCTAAGCTAGTTTCTCATAGGAGGAAGGTTTCCTTCTCTTTGGGAGATCTGTTTGGTGATTTCTTGAGCATATTTCAGATCCTTGGCATCAGGACATACATTTCCCATTATTTCCAACTAGGGAATGCGTTATTTTTTAAGGCAGCTTCAGTGGAAGATTTTGTGGTTCCTTTGCAGTGTTTTCTTGTGATTGAGGGGTTCATCCTTTCATGGGAAGAGACCTTTGAGAGGTTATACATCAGATCTGTTATATTTCAGCCTTCTACACTCTTTTTCTTCAGTTTTCGGTGAATCTTTAACCATTGGGCTTTAGATCCCATCTTGTATAGAGTGTATTTCTGAAAACCCTTTTCAGGTTCTTTGTAGGAGATTGTATTGAGCCTAGATCTGTATTGGACATATATTTTGAGGCATATAATAGCCCTACATATTTTGTACATTATTTTGCTGTAGCAGTGTGTTTATAACTGCGTTGTAGCAGTCTTCTGGCATTTTGCATTGTAGCAACAGTCAGATTTAGGGGTAATTGTTTATGTGAGGCTTGTCCCTTCATTGTCTATGGTTTATGCGTCACTATTTTCACTGATTTGCTGATATAATACATGATGTTATGTCTCCATATTGGTCTCCAATGTTCATAAGTTGATTTACACTGCTATTTCCATTTTTGTATTCATGTATTGCTGCATCCCCATTTTGGGATATTATAGTGGTATCAGAGCATAATCTTGGCTCAGCCATGGAACCTTAGCCAATATGCTATCAAGAAAATAAGGAGAAGAAGAGATGTATAGAAAGGACAAAGAGAAGACTCCATTATTTGGAGGAAGAAGGGAAGAGAAGATCTCAAATCTTCTTTCTAAATCTATACAGACCATTAAAGGAGATCTCAAGAAAATGAGAAGGGATATGGAATCTCCAGAGGAGTTTGGATCTAGAGCCAAATCTAGATTTTCACATGATGGGTATGATCATGCAGCTACACCCTATTATGCATAGCGCAGTCAAATGCCCAGATATACCATGAGAGAGTTGAAAGAAGAGGAAATGCCAAGGAGGGAAACTCTTAGTAATTTTATGCAAGAGTATGAATCTCAAACTAAGAAGTTTAGAGATCATATCACTTTCCAAGAGTTTTGAAATATGAAGGTTGAGAGGAGCAATCAACATGAAATGGATAGAATTTCTCTATCTACTTTTGATGGATCACCAACATGTTCAGCCAAAGCTTGGGTGGAGGAGCTACACACCTATTTGCAGCAACACCAAGTTTCTGAAGATGAAGCCATCAAATTTGCAGCGCTGCATTTTGAAGGTAAGACCTATGTTTGGTGTATATTTGAGTAGTTTTCATTAAGAAATGAAAATAATTCTTATTATGCAAGGTTCACTGAGATATTAGTGGAAATTTTTGATGGAAAACATTCTGAAACATGATTGGTGGAACTAAACAAACCAAAACCAGCAAACCCTTTACATGTGTTGAAAGAACCTATAAAATCAAATCCACTTCAGAAAACTATTAGAAAAGCTCACATGTTGCATAACACCTTGCTAGAGGCAAGATCTCTGTCTCATATCTTTGGACAAGAGGGCATGAAGGTTCCTTTTTCAAAAGAAAATCCTCTTATTGAGCAAGTGACTCCCATTCATATTGAAGAGGAAGAGGAGGATGGGGGCAACAATGCTATCACATCTTTAGCATATCTAGTCCCTCATGTAGAGGAAGGAGGAGCACATGCTCCAACAGGAGGAATTATTGTATCATTGCAATCAATTCCCCAGGATCTCACATATGAAGGACAAACCACAATCAATGAGCAGCATGATTGTGAGACATTGTGAATGGAAGGAGAAGGTAGGGAGGAAGGTCAACATCACTTGATGAGGAGCACACACCCCTATCTATTTCAGGGAGCTAATACAAAGAAGAGGTAAACTGATTTGCACTGTGAGGGCAAGGGCAAAGTTTCTCATCCATATGTATAGTCTACTCTTGAAATTGATGTCTCATTACATGGAGGCATTCCACCCAGGAGGCCACCAGATCTGGAGTTAGTAAGAGACATCTTGCCATTTGGTTCACCACTCTTAGATTCTGGAGAGGTGAAGACTTTGGAGGAGTCTAGTACAATGCAGAGAGTTTGGGATAGACTCAAGGAGGAGGGAGACATTCTCCCATTTTCAGCATTACCTACTCTCACTACATATATTGCGCTGACAAAAATTGTTGCAACGATGGAGGATGACACCTTCATGGTGCGAGAGAGATGCTCCATGGATTTGGAGAAACAGAGGGTACTTCCTTTGAGGAATGAATCCTCCATACATTGGAGTAGATGGAGGCCACTCATGCTTACATTGGTCAGGGTCAGGAGATTCTTTTTGGATGGGAGCTTCTCATGGGAGGCTAACTTCCAAAGATCACTACTTCTATTTGAGCATGAGCAGCTGCATGATGGGCATGGAAACATTTTGGTGGATGACTTTGGCATGGTGGATGTCAAAGGAGAAGACATCAACATGTGGAGAGCTTCACATTTTAGATCATCAACGCTATCTCTTGGGAGGATTGATCCATATTGGATGTCTCAACTTCTGGTAGAGTACTCCAAGGATCTGGTTCTTGCATGATTCTTGATGACCCGGATGGAGATGATAGATATATGGTGGATGATGTGGTCATCTATTTTTATGGCAGAGTCTTCTTGACTAGAGCTTCTGAGCTCAAGGAAAATCTGCTACATGCAGCACATGAGGACTTCCTTTCCATGCACTTTGATGCATATCTTTCTTTGGCAGAGGAGTTCATTTGGGAGGGCATCCAGCATGATATATTTAAGCATATGGAGAGATGCATAGCCCAGATGCTGATAGAGAGGGTGTCATAGCCACTTCCCTACTCATTGAGAGTGAGGGAAAGTTTTCAATTGAGCCATTTCAGCTCAAGGACGAAAGTACATGGTAGAGAAGGTACAATTCTTCATCATGATTTGCACTTCTTTGAGTAGCATGTTGTATTAAGAAGGGTCTTCCCTTCTTATACATTATATTATGATGTACTTGAGGCCAAGTGCAGCATGAGATTGGCTATCCTATTGGTGGTTTTTGGGGGAAGCCACATGATTCTTGGTATGCACCATTGACACCACATTGTATATTCATGATTCCATGTTATGGGATGATTGTCGCAGCAAACAAGGGGCTGGGGAAGCACTTGTTATTCATTTTTTTGAGGCAGGAAAGGGATGCCCTACATTGGTTCTATGTGTGGAACTATGATCCACTCTCTAGTTGTCACATGACATATTGTTTTCATTGGTTTTTGCTTCCATGTATTGTTGATATTCTTATGTTCATGGGGAGCTTTTTTTGGAGAGTGCTAGATGAGCAGGAGATGCCCATTTGGAGTATGATTCTCCCTAATTTACATGTTGTATGTTTCAGGAGAAACAATGGGCTAACCATGATTGCCACATCACACCTCTTGTCTTCATATGGGAGGAGCCATTTGAAGAACTTGAGTTCTTGGAGGAGCCACTTCATGGTTGATTTATTTTATGGGGTAACTTGGGCCATTCTTGGAGGCCATGAAAATTTAGCCTAAGATAAAAATTAGCCCCACACATACCATAAATGGAAAGAGAAACAACCTAGGTGGAAGAATTTAATCTCTCCATACAGCCCCAATACATTGCATGAACCGGGGGTTGAGGATCCTTTTGATGAGCTACCTGGAATGGCTCATTTCATTTGGATGATGACATGGGTTTGGGAGTTTCTCATTGGGAATGAGACCCCCTATGCTTGTCATAACTCCTACCTTGAGGAGGCCATTGGACAGCAAGAAGGTTTCCACTTATACCTTCCACCTTTTCATGATGTGAGACATTTGGTTTTGCATACTTGGGAGGAAACATTGGAGGGAAAATTTATCGCAGATTATTTTTAGTAGTGGTGGGGAATATTGATGAGGAGGCCATAAGAGGAGGAAGGGAGGAATTTTTCTCTCCTTATACATTTTATTGAGGACAAGCAACATTTTGGAGGGGAGGACTGTAATATTCAAAAATTTTAGCCTTAATCCAAATGGAATATTATAGTTTGTTTTATCACTAGGTAGGTGAATAAATGGGTAGGAAGGCCCATAAGTCTCCAAAGTAGCAATAAAAACAATTCAAAGTTTGTCCTGATGATGGATCCCCGTTGGGATTCGAAACGTCAACACTCTTTTTCTAGCACTGTGGATAATCCGGAAAGCTCCTTAAAAAATGATCACCACATGAGTTTAAAAACGAAGAAAGGAGACCTTTTTAGCAGTTAAATAAAGCACCTCCAATTGTGAATAGGGGTTGGACCATGTTGATTCAGTCAACTTTGACCAAGTCAGTAGCGCTGTCATGGAGGAGTGGAGATTAATTGAGGAATAATGCAGTTTTGGAGGGAGATGGATCTCATGAAGGAAATGACCTAAGGGAAAGCAAGCTCATATTCTATTTAAGGAAGAGGATGGTAGCCATTTGAGCTCATGTTTTAGATTATTATTTTGATATTGGTCTGCTTAGACTATTGCTTCCTCTTGCTATTTAGCAGGGCTGCTGTGCTGTTTAGCACCAGGTGTTCCCGAGCGGGAATCCCACTTATTTCCGTGAGAGGCCTCTTGGAAGAGTATTGTGTTCATTTCCACATTCAGGTTCTAATTCCAAGCTACAAATTTCTTCATCAACGCAGTTTCTACAAGTTATTGTGCTATGTTGCAGTGTGCAGCAGTGGAGGGGTTAGAATCCCACTTTCTGAGATAGTTTCTCATAGGAGGAAGGTTTCCTTCTCTTGGGGAAATCTATTTGGATATTTATTGAGCATATTTCAGATTCTTGGCATATTTCCATACATTTCCCATCATTTCCAATGCTATTCCAGCTATGGAATGCGTTATTTTTGAAGGCAGCTTCAGTGGAAGATCTTGTGGTTCCTTTGCAGTGTTTTCTTCTAATTGAAGGGTTCATCCTTTCATGGGAGGAGACCTTTGAGAGGTTATACATAAGATCTGTTATATTTCATACTTCTACACTCTTTTTCTTTAGTTTGCAGTGAATCTTCAGCCATTAGGCTTTAGATCCCATCTTGCATAGAGTGTATTTCTGAAAACCCTTTTCGGGTTCTTTGTAGGAGATTGTATTGAGCCTAGATTTGTATTGGGAATATTGTTTGAGGCATATAATAGCCCTAAATATTTTGTACATTATTTTTTTGTATAAGTGTGTTTATAACTGCATTGTAGCAGTCTTCCGGCATTTTTTATTGTAGCAGCAGTCAAATTTAGGGGTGATTGTTTATGGGAGGCTTGTCCCTTCATTGTCTATGGTTTATGCCTCATTATTTGCACTTATTTTCCGATCTAATACATGATTTTATGTCCCCATATTGGTCTCCAATGTTCATAAGTTGATTTACACTGCTATTTCCAATTTTGTGTTCATGCATTGCTACATCCCCATTTTGGGATATTACACAAATTTTTCAGGGAGGGAATTTTCTATGTGAATAAATTTGCTAGTTATTTGGCTCTCGGTTCTAGGAGCTTTTCTTAAAATTTTCTCATGATTGTCCACTATAGTAGGCGGATTTGGATCAGGATGGGATCTAGTAGAGATTATTTTAGGATCCAGAATTCAAATCTGAAACACAGACAAACTGATTGTTTTCAAAAACTGAAAGAAAACCAATCTTAGAAAATACTTCTATCATACAATGTTTTTTAACCAGGGTTTCTAAATTCGAATGAAAAGTCAAATTTTTCAGTTAAGTCCCAATTATGGTCACCATTATGTTATCGTTCTATAATTTTAAGATTGGAAAGAATAATTATATACGACAACATCAAAACCACTACAGAGCCTAGGATCTAGCTCTCCTAGACTCAAAGAGGGATCTCTCTTTTAGATTTAGCTTTGTTTTATGGATATGATATTAGGCTAGTTATAATAATAGTGAAGATTGCTTTTTGATTGATTATTTGGATGGATTAATAGATCTATTTAAACTAATTCCATTGGGCTATGGAGTCATAAAAGGTTGGGTTGTTGCATCAAATTTTTAAGAGCATTCACAAGCCAAGAAAACTAGATTTACTATATCGTAAAACATAATGAATTATGAGATGAAATAAAAAGTGAATTCAGTAATGGTTAAAAATAAATTAAGGATTTCTTAACCAGACTTTAGAAGAAAAATATTTATATTGTAAATACAACCAAAAATAAGGTGCTCTAACAACAAATATTAATCTTCATATTTCTGCTTTACAATCAGATTTAAATGATGCACCGAGAGAAAAAAAAATTGGGAAAAATTAAACACAAAAAAGAAATAACATGACCAGATAACATAGCTCAAGTATCTTGCAAAAGGTCTTTTATTATCCATGCTCTAACTTCAAGAAAATACAATTCTCTGATAGAAAAATCTTACAATCCAGGGTACAACCCCCGATACTCAGAAGGTATGTAGTATTTAACTGATTTCTACAATGATTTTTGTATCTACATATACAATCTGTTATTAATTACAAAACAGGAAAAATTAGACTAGTGTGACCATGAAGTGGATACGATGAAATAAATTAGACATCTGGCCCTATTTTTGAGAAGGACATTGATGCTTGATTTGATATATTCTTGTGCTAGCAAATTTGGCTGATACGCTAGCCTTCACCCTTCTTGGTATTCACAAAAATTTTCCCACTATTGCTCATCAGGAATCTTTATCCTAATCACCTTTCGATATATCCCCTCCGTCTCTGTGAATCTAATAAAGCTGGTCTCAACAGAAAAATGTGTTTAAATTCATGCTTGATGAATATATCATTACTCATGGCTTCAAGGAAATCTCTTCGTGTCATTTCTCCCTTTATACCAGAAAACTTGTTGTATCTTTTGCAATGTATTTCAACTTATTCACATAGTCTTTCTTGGAAATAAGCTTATCATTTATAACAAATAGTGAGGGTAACCCTCTTTTGGTCAGTGGCTCGATTCTGTTAAATAATCTACTGACACCAATTTCTAAATTGTGGCACTTTTCCTCCAATTGTGTAACCAAGCTTTTCTTGGTGAGCACCTTCTTGACCTCTAGAATTGTTGTTGTTTTGTCCTCAACTCCAAGTTCCTCCAATTCATACCTACTATTTGAATTTAAAAATATTACGATATTATTTGATGTCTCAAGCATATCCCCAAGCTCCTTGGTTGCTTTAGCTATGGAATCATTTACATTTTCAATTATCTCTTTCTATTCAAATATGATTTGAGTAGAAGACCATATTTCATTCATAGAATCAATTATGTTTGTCCAAATGATCTCCTTTTCCTGGCCAATGGTGTGACCAATGGAAGCTTCCTTCTGTGCCTTTATCAATCTTTCAATATGTTTTTGAGATCTTTGCACTTATATTTCATGTGCATTATAAGACCTTACTTTTTTATCCTTCAAGGTATTAATTTGGGCTTCCAGCTTTTTAATCTCTTCTATTTGGATGAAAATATTTTCCATGGCTTTATCCAGCTATTCTGTACCACCTGATGTTCCTATAGTTGTTGATGTAGTTGAAGGGATGACTGCAATAGGAACAAACTCCAATGGAATAATGGCCATCTCTGCTGCTTTTTTCTTTTCCTTTACTAATTTCCCATTTCTGTCTCCATCTGATTTAGTTGCTCTGACTTCTCCATTATGAGCTTCATCATCTATGAATTTTGTGCTTCAATTTCCTCTATGTCCTTTGTTAGAGGGTCTTCAGTAGCTGGCATTTTAAGCTTCTTTATTAGGGCTGCTATGTCCACGTTTTTCTTTTTTTAGAATCTCCTCTACTGCCTCTACATTTTTTGGATCATACCCAATCTTCACAACTAAATCATCTAAGGACTTAATTCTGGTATCCTTTGCAAGAGAAGAAATATTCTCCATCTTGATTTTTGATTGAATATTAGCTAGTGATACCTACAATTTAGACAGCCTCATTGCAGTTCTAGTCAAGGTAGATGAGATTGTCTCTCCAATCTGCTTGTGCATCTTCGTCTGATCTATTGGGTGGATGTCCTTAACATTAAACTCAAATGAAGTATGCTTGAAATCAGGAGGTAATTTTGGCTGAGAATTATAGGCTTCTAAGAAAGCCATAGTTATCGTTCCCTTCTCTGAACCAAAGGCTGATAAAAGCCTACTTTGTGAACTGGTGGTCTGCTTCCAAAATTGGTTGTAGGTGTTGGTCTTGAATATCTTATTTTTCCTCTCAATCTCCTTGAAGGTGTCATATATTGTTTCCTCCTTTTACCCTATACTAGAAGTAGATGAAGGTGTTTGAAGGCTTTGCTGTTGAAATGTAATTGTAGCTGAAGTTGTAGGAGAAAATACAATTTGGCCACCCACTAGAGAAGAACTAGGAGAATCTCTAGTAGTTATAACTATATGCTTCTTTGTTTCCTTTCTTTGATCTATTTCCATATGAATTCTTGCTCTCTTTCTATATTTCATTTTGAACTCCTTGCTAGATTATCAGTCTCCAAAATAGACTGATCATCTCTTGGCCTTTTTCTTGTTGCCTCCTTCTCTTGCTCTTTTCCCTTATCTTGTTTATCTTATGTATTGTGATTTTCTTGTGGAGTAGGGGTCTGTATGCTTGAGGATGAAATCACCTGCTCTTTAGCCTCCTACAAGGTGTTTGTTGTCCATTCTGTCTGGTTCATGAATTGCTCAATCTCGGCTTGTGGGTGTGAATGTAGGGAGTTGATTTATTTTCTACCATCTTCTTATAGATGATGCCCAATGGTTCATAAGGCCAAGTGAAACTATTTGTAAACTTCATATCATTTATCATCTTGTTAGCCTCCTCTCCTGTTGCTCTACTGTTGCAAATGAAAGGACCAATTTGGGAAACCTGAAATGAGACTTCTTTTTGGCCGATAAAAAATGTACTTCATCTGCATTTAATGATCTGCCAAATGTACTCTAGGGAAAAAACCCTCAAGGGGAGGAACTTGGCATCTTGTAAGGGGGAAACTCACACCCATAAATTCTAAGTTCTGTGTAGTTCTAGTACATGTACCAATCTCCAGTTCTGACTTGGACTAACAGCTGCATGATATTTCTAATGTCTTGAATGATCCTTGGTTCCACTGTGCTATTGAGGATGCTCATGGTTGGATGCACAAATAATTCAACAAATCTTTTTTATTTGTAATCCTTCTGATCTTTCATCATAATTGTTGTCCAAAAGATAACTGTTTGAGGTTGGAAATATTCATTTTCTTTTCTCATTGTAAACTAGAACCTATTTACCTGAAAATATACAAACAGATAAACCATGACTGAAGTGTATTTAAAAAATTCT
Source organism: Pinus albicaulis (assembly GCA_034641835.2). Taxonomy (NCBI): domain Eukaryota; kingdom Viridiplantae; phylum Streptophyta; class Pinopsida; order Pinales; family Pinaceae; genus Pinus; species Pinus albicaulis. Next base: position 83,526,652 of record MU968359.1, on the reverse strand, counting down.
TCTGTGTGAAACTTGAAAAACTGGTCGTGAATGGAATCTTACAAGAATTGACTGAAATTAAACATAATGGAGGGTTTAGACTCTGATGAAAGTATGGAAATGAAACCTATCATTACTTCATCTATCCATTCATCTAAATGGTATCCTAATAGGTAAGAAAGGACAGTGACTATATGTTCAGTCTTATCAGGGAATGTAGAAGATGGATATGGAGGATGTTTCTTGGGCAAGGGATTGTATGTAGCCATGAATAATTCGAGAGTTTTGTCTCTGCTAGAAAAATCCAACTTATGGAACAATTCTCTAAGGGTTTCATAGGAAAAAGGTATGGTTTCTTCAACAAAAATGTATTGCATCATTTGCATGATGGACTGGACACTAATGGTAAAAAGAACTTCTCCTGTGGGGGCAATAACAACCCTATGATTTATATCATAACAAGCATGAAATTTTATAATAGATTCAGAGCAACTGTAGTTTTTTGGAAATATGTAATATGGTAGTTTAGTGTCCCACAGACCTATATCATCGACCTCATCAATGAGCTTATCCTCCAACCAACAGTATAAATAAAAAAGATCAAACTTTGAAAGAGTCTCATGTATCATAAAATCTCTGTCAACCGGGGCCACATGGTAAAGGTCTATATGAGGATGAACCATTGGATTAAATGGCTCCTGCTATTTATTATTTGGAGGAATTACTGCTCACTAAAAAATAAACTGACTGTGGTTTTGTAGGTGCACAGAAGGGGATTATAAGAAGAGGAGAAGAAAGAAAAGGGATTTCTATTGATCAGAATGGGAATTAGGAGAAAAGAGGGAAAGAAATAAAGGGAATTCTGCTTGATCTGCAGAAAATTGAAGGTTTTCTGAGCCTTTATTTTGATCTGTAAAGCCTTGAAATTCAATCACCTATTATCATAAAAAAATAGAACATTGTAACCTTGAATCAGGTGAGGAAGAGTGATTTTGTAGGGTGGCAGGGTTTACATTGACATGGCACGGGTCCATTGGGTAACAGATTGAATAATTAAATGCTTAACGAGTCTTTAGGTGGGAGCATAGGTGATTTGGAAGACATGACAAGAGTGGTGTCATGGCACAACAGGAATGGTAGGGAATTAACCGTCATCAACGTGGTTTAGTTATGATGGAAACCACTTTTCGCAGGGGGTCATCGATGGTAAGTGAGGGGGGGTGCGAAATGATGTGCTCCTGACACGTAGTGGATGTGATGGTTTGGGAAACTTCCCATTTAAGACCCCCCCCTCCCACGACGTTAACTTTTAGACGTTGAGGTGGAGCCAAAAAAGGATGTGGGCCGTCAGATGAAATGAAGGGGGTAGAGATGAGATGTAAGGAATTGAGATATTAATGTTGATGGGATGTATCCATGGATGGTGGGGTTGAGTGAATAAATTTTGAGCGGGATGTATAGTCTGGGACTTTAGGACTTTAGGATATGACTTGAAATATTTCAAGTGATTTTTACAATGCATTAATCCTGAAACTTAGGATAAAAACTCATTTATTTCTGATTTTTTATTTTTAACCAGGAAATACATGAAATCCTTTGAATGAGGTTTTGGGATAAATTTCATGTTTCTGCATATTTATTTCTCTTTCATTCTATCTACCCTTTCACTATTCTAACATTTTTTTATCATTCTTTGCAGGGTACATTTAGTCTTGCAGACAAAAATCTCTTTTTTTATAAAACTCTAATCTACTCTATCCCTTATTTCTCCTATTGACTTATATTAAACTGTTGAGTCAATTTTATTTTCTACCTAACTACTAATTTTCCAAGATTGAAATGTTTGGCAAATCCTTATTTTCTAACCTATCCAACAAAAATGTAAAATTGTTCAATCATTGTTAGGCTGTATGATTGAACAAACTAATCTAATCAACAATGGCATTTTGATTTGCAACACTTTCAGTATTATTATTTTTGGGGTTTTCTTTCTTTTTATTTTCTCTTTTATTCTTTATATATTTTTTTGATATACCCTCTTTTATTTTCTTTTTTCATATTTTTTTTTGAAATCATTTGAAAATCATGCACAATATGAAATTGCAACTATGAAATACTCAATCACCTTGAGATCCTATAATTTATAGGACCCTAACATGCTCCTCTTGAGAACTATAGATATGAGGTATACCACCCTAGTACAATGGAAAATCCTTCTTGTGATGATCTTTGCAACATATCCGACACTACAACGGTGCTTTACCATCACCTCTAGTATGTTTATCTCCATGTTGAAATCCATTTCCCTTCTCAACTGTATTCAACTTATTGTAAGGAACCACATTTTTTTTTCTCACTTGAATCCTAATATCTTCCCCACTTTGTTGGCCATCTTCCTTTATCTTTCTCATTTCCTTTCAAGTCACACTTCCTCTCAAATTTGTGCTTTGACTTCTCATAATAATGATTCAGCTTCCGAATGGCTTCTTCTAGTGATTTAGGCTCATCGAAATCAATCCAGTCTCTATATGATATTGGTATCCCACTGATGCATCTTTGAACCATGGCCTTCACCTCCTTTAGGTAAGGCACATATCTCAACAACTCCAGGAACCTGCTAGTATACTCATCATTTGTCACAGAACCCATCTGAAACTCATAAAACCCCTTAGCTCTAGCATCATAGTACCTCTATGATATGTACTTCTTATTGAAGAGCCTCAAAATCATCCCAAGTCAAGTTATCCTCCTGAATACCTTTAACATTCTTCACATCCTCCCACCAGATATCGACTTTCCCTTTGAGATTGAAAGTGGTAATCTTGGCTTTCATAGTCTATGTATAGTAATGTAATCTAAAGAATTTATTCATCCCAAGCAACCATGCCTTTGCATATTCTAACTTCTTCATATCTCTATCAAATGTAGAAGGCTTGAATTTCTTGAACCCCTTTGGAAAATAATCACCCTTCCTATAAGGATTATGACAGTGACGACTATGATGATGTCTTATGGAAGAGAAACTAGAATGATTCCCATACATAGTAGTCCTCCTGTCAGGTTTGTCCAATGAACTTCCACCTCTAACTGTGTCCCCTCTATCCAACCTGTATCAGACCGAGACCTGCTACCATAGGATCCAGTAGTATTTTCCTCTTGCTCTTGATTGATCCTCATCTGTCCCTATTTCTGTAACTCTGACAAGATATGAAGAATCACTACATTGACCTTTATCTTCTTTTCATGAGCACTTCCAAGTATTTCCTGAGCCTCAACCAACTTATCATTATCTGCCTTACGACTTTGGATCTCTTCCCTCAAGCCCCTTAATGTATCTGCTACAACAGGAGAATTCTCATATCCTTGTTGCCTAACTGATATCTAGGGAAAGTCACAGGAACTATAGTCTGTCATTTTTTGCATCATCCTTGATTCTACTTTTCCTACAAGTATATCATGTCAGATAAACCAAATAGATACCAAAATCAAATCCTTACCTCATTGACGTTCATGAGAGGATTATCTCATATACAAGATCAGTCCTCATTATCATGAACATTTAAAATAATAAACATATCTAAATAAAAACATATCAATATACACCATCATGCATGACCATAGCAACAATATACCCTCACCCCATGCATGGCAAAAATGACCTTGAAAACATCATAATTTTCCTAAAGAGGACACAACCGGCTCTAATACCACCTATAACATACCTATCCCCTCACATCTGCCAACCTTCACCGGCTTACCCAGGGTAAACATAAGATGAGTTGTTGTTATGACAAGACTCAACCTCCTAGGTGAACTTAAGGAAATGGAGTCAATAAAACATACTTTACTGAATTCCCTCATGTGCCTCAGGATCCTCCAAGAGTAACCCAACCCCTCCAGGTTTCCATTCCCTGAGCTAAAATAACTTTTCCCTGAGCTAGAGCCCCATTCTCTCCCTTTCAAATCCCTCCATGTGACTAGAAACCCCCAATTGCTACCATAGGCCTACATTAGTGCAGCTGTGGCCTTTTCTGCCTAATTTTGTACCACCGATTACATAAATTAAGGATTTTTTTTAGGGATGAGGCTAATACTATGCCCATAAATCCATATAAATTTTAGAACTCATAAAATAAATTAATACAATGATCATAAACCGAAAACTAAAACCATTACTAGGCCTGACCATCCCAACCGGGATTGACATTCTTTCAAACACTTGGTAGATATGCAAACTACAGGTCATGAATGCAAGTTTGAGCATAAGGGACTGAAAAATAATATGAGACTTAACAAGAATTATCACCACCCTCTCCCATTAGCTATACATAAATTAATTATTTCATCCATTATTCTTTCAGTTACAAGTAAAAACATGAAAAGAACCATGACTAATACCAGTCATATATCCATGCTTATAACCAACATATAAACATATAAATAACCATAAGATAATAATAATTAAAGACAAATAATAAAATTTACATTTACCAATAAAAAACAAGAGAACTTAACTTTCATTAAACATAGGAAACAACTAACCAGGTTCGAGACTTCCACATGCCACCCGATCTTAAACATGGTTGAACCAAATATTTATTTCAACCAGTCGCCCCTGTTCCATATTCAAAGCATGAATGTGGGATCTCATGGGATAAAAAAATTCAAAATAAACAAGTGAATACAGCGGTTAAAGCACCTCCACCCTCACCAAACCGTCATCTCACCTAAACCGGTCCCGAGATGACAAAACCAAACTAAGCTTGGAATGCCTTCAGATTCCTTCACCATCCTGGAGGAATTTTCTTACTCCAAGTCTCTAGGATTTACCACAATCCATAGTGTATCATGAGGACCTAACTGATAATCCACCCTTAGGATTTACCGTGTATCCCTCCATTACGAGTCAAGGGATTCCTAGGAATTCGGGAATGTTCCTGAGACCATCTTTGCCCCAAATTCTGAAGCCTTCCAAAAATTCCATAGCTCAAAACCAAGAAAAATCCCATCACACCATGGTTATCTAGAAATGGAAAGGAAAGCTAAAAAACACTGTCAAATCCCAACAAAACCATGCCACCAACAAAAAAATAACCAAATACGATCATGCACATATCATGCATGACAAAACCAACTAGGAAATCATACATGCAATCTATTACCTGCAAGTGTTCATGTTGAAGCTTTCTTGTTCCCAAATTTCCTTGTTTAATATTTTTTTCCTTTCCTTACCTTGTCCTTCCTTTTCTTTTCTTGATCCAATGTTGTAGTGCTCCAAGAAAACGTTAAGTGTCTAAGAGTGAGAGAGAGAGAGAATAGAGAGATAGCTACAAAACTGAACTGATAAAAGGTATCAACTGATCCTCATAAGCCTTTTTTATCCATGAGCCCTCTATTTTCTTCATTTTCCATTCTTTTCCTTCATTTTCGTCCTCACATGCAACCTATGACCTTTCACCTTCCTTTTCTCCTAATTTCCTTTATTTTCATAAATCAATGTGCCAAAAATACTTTTTTGCTTTTAAAATACTTAGCCATTTCCTTTGCCCATTTCCCCTTAGCCATAAAAACATCAAGTGATTCCCATTAGGATATCTTTCCCAACATTCATCTTGGAATAAGTGTCCCTTAACCGTCGTCTTATTTTTTCCTTTATTAAATTTTATTGCATGAACTTTTAGCTTGGGTCTATTATAATTTCTTTGTTCATCATGTTTAAAACATCGCCCCTTGGATTCCCACATTATTTTTTGGTATCTCATTTTTTGGATTATCACATGTCATAACCTCTCTACTGCACCCATTCTAAAATGTCCCTTCATTTTCATATTAATATTCACCAACCACAAGGATATTACTAACCATGCCTCTACCCTTAATTATTTCCATTGCAATTTTCACCTTCATCATTACATTCAGTTGGTTTCTTGATAGGGAATTTATCTACTGTATACTCCTTTATTTGTCTTACTAGTTTCCCCATCAAAAATCCTTTTGGATAATGTGTTTCTCAACACATTGGTTATAATTTTGGTGGGATCATCATCCCTTCATGGTGATTTTTGATATCCTGCTAAAACCCTTTTGGAAATACCATGAACATATTGTGCTTCATTGGCACATCTTTCATTGGTGGTAGCATCCTTTTATTTCGCTTATTTATAGAATTTATGATGAGATACACTTGTGTCCCAAGGAGTTTTTTCAATTCTTCATGAGCCTTGTTTTGGTTTACCTTGATCTCCATTAGTTTTACTCATTTATTGTTATTCAAGTTTTTACCTCCAAATGTCTTCTTCATTTATTGATTTGTCTTTGAACAATTTTTCCCTAGTAATTAACAGTTCCCTATGGAATGGTTTTAGTTACTAACAGGGAATACTTTCCTCTATGATCTAAATAAGGAAATTCATTAGTTCGTCCCTATTTACACTCCCAACATCCCTTGGTGTTAGTCTGTGTCATTTATCTTGATCTCATTTCTTCATGTTGGTTTTCAAGGATCATTTTTTTTGTTGAGTCTACTAGGCCTACCCTTATCAACTTTAACACTTTCATTATAAGCGTTTTGTTTAGAGGATATCAGAATCTTAAACCGATATTCCTCATTAGTGGGAGATATTAGACCAAGAAAGGAGAACAATTAATAAAACATGTGTTGAAATTCAACAAGAAAATGAACCACATACTAGTGTGGGATTCCAGTCACACATGGGTGAGGAATTCAGTTACAAATTAGTGCTAAATGTGGGCATCTAATTTATTTTTCCCTTAAACAAATTGGACAATAAATTGTAATCTTATCTCATAAAAACTTGTAATAGTTAACTAAGTGAGATAAACTTAGTTAACTCAAGAGTTTTGACTTGAGGGTCAATGGTAAGGCATGTAGAGTGATTCTATTATTTTGGGGGTCCAGGTGCAATTGTAGCACTAGTGTGGTGAAAGTGTAATCAATTAAGTCAAATTTATTGATTTAAACTCGGGTTAACTAGTACTATCTGAGTGATGAGCTAGTGGGAGGTCAAGTGAATTAAATTAGATTTAATTCACAAGTAGTGATCTACCAAGTAATTGATGATTTTATATTATTAGTTTCATGCATGTCAAATATGATGGAGACCCAATTGAGACAAAGGTTAAATGGAATTAAACTATCATTTCTACTATTAGAGAATTGCCCAGGTGCAGTAATAAAGAAACAGGATGTCCATGAAGGATTGCGTAGTCAAGGAAGTTTGGAATTCCTATTTAATAGGAATTATTTTTCCTAGGGATTGTGTGAGCAAGGCGGGATGAAAACTGGCTATGTTTTGGTCCAATTGTTCCTAGATCAGTGTGAGACAACAGGTAGAGTGTATGAGGTTCTTGTGAGCACACATGCATTGTATTGTTTCATGATTCCTTGGATGATTATACAATAGAGATATAGGTGTTTTGAGTGGTTTCTTTCCAAGGTAAAATCTTGTGTTGTGCGATTGATTTACTTACTTCTCTTACTTTCATGTGATTGAGCGATCATGATTTTTATTCCACAAATATTGTAGAAGAATTCAGTATCTTGTTTTAGGACATGCATGATTGGATTGAGTCCATTGGTGTAAATTCTACATGGTATTAGAGCACCATGAATCACAATAGTGGAGAAGAAGTTTAGTTTGTGTTGAACAATATTCAAATTTGCAGATACATTCTTTGGAGCTAACAACTGACCAGGATGTCTTTCAATGGCTTGAGACTCGAATATGAACTCAAGGTAAATTGGAACTATATTGCATGGAAGTACAAGGTGGAGGTAGTATTGGAGGATAATGGGTTTAAGGAGTTCATTGACACTGATATTCCTAAACCCAATCAAGAAAATGTTGCACTGCATGAAGCTTGGAGGAAGAATGTCGCAAAGGCGAGGAGGATCTTATTAAGGGAGTTTGAGATCATATTTTCTCGAGTCTCCATGGAAAGGAAACTCCATATGATAAGTGGAAGGAATTGATAGATCTGTTTCAAAGCAGCAGTGACCATAGAAAATTGGCACTCAAGGAAAAGCTCAAGAAAATCAAAATGGAGAAGGGCGACAAAATCTAGAAATACTTGACCAAGTTCACTCAATGTCGAGATGAGCTTGTAAGTGTTGGGATTACGGTAGCTGATGATGACTTGGTGAGCCTAGAACTTCTAAGCCTTCCCAAGAGCTGTAATATTTACCAGAACTCTGTGAATGGAAGGGAGAAGTTACTAGATTGGGAGCGACTATGGTTGGATTTGGTACAAAAAGAGTTTCAACGGAATACGAGGGATGGATCCTCATCCAAGACTATGATGAGGAAAATTGTGCCTTGGCTGGTAATGCAAATAAGAGGAAAGGGAAGAAGTCCTATTCCAAATCTGAGCTCGACAAAGAAGGCAAGAAGATTGAAATGTCAAATGAGAAATGTTTTCACTGTCATGATCATGGAAACTATGCCACAAATTGTCCAGTGACTCCATGAAAGAAGAATAACAACAAGAAGGCTTTGGGAGCTGCAACGGGTGAAGATTTTGTGTTCCTTCATCACAAAGCCACAAGATAGGTGAAAAATATTGGGGTTCATGTGAATAACCTCTAAAAACTTGATGTAGATGGTTGTGTAGCATTGAGCAGTAAAGAAGGGGAGGTGGTGAGTCAAGATACAGGTGAATTATGGCGTAGGAGATTGGGCCATCTACAACACAGTGCTTTGAGGATCATGCAACATATTTCTACAGGTCTTCCAAAGGGTACTCTTGTGCAGATAAAAACATGCAAGAGATGTACCATGGGGAAGTATACTAAAGCCAATTTTGGTGAGAAGGAGAACCAAACAACGAGAATCCTTGAGAGAGTTCACTCAGACGTGTGTGGACCATTCTCAACAGCTTCCACAACAAAGCATGGGTATTATGTGATTTTTTTTTATGATTTTTCTATAAAGTGTTGGATCTTCTTTCTGTAGAAGAAATATCAGACATTCTCCAAGTTTTTTGAGTTCAAATCACTGGTAGAGAAAGATACAGGGAAGAAGGTGAAGGCGCAAAGGAGCGACAATGGTGGTGATTATATCTATAATGAATTCAATAACTTCTGCGCCAAAGAAGGAATTCAGAGAGAATTGATTGCACCTAATAACCTAAAATAGAATGGAGTTGCATAAAGAAAGAACAAAAAAATTGTGGGAGAAGCACGAGCTATGTTACATGATCAGGGCCTACTGTTGCATCTATGGGCAGAGGCATTCAACACAATGGTATTTGTGTAAAACTGTAGTCCTCATTAGATACTTGTCATGAGTACACCAGAGGAGGCATTTTCAAGTAAGAAACAAGATGTTTCATATTTTAAAATTTTTGGCTCATCTGTCTATTTCCATGTGACCAAAGATGCCAGGAAGAATATATAACCAACAATATAGGCTTGGATATTTGTGGGGTACACTGATACTCCCACAACTATAGGGTGCATTTTTCGACTAATAGGATGACAATTGTCAGGAGAGATGTTAAATTTGATGAGGAGAAAGCCATGTGATTTTCCCTTGAGAGAGAACTTGATGAGGAACTCTTAGTTCCAAAGGATGAACCTCGGGATGCGGAGTAGCCACAAGAAGAGGATCATGGAGTGGCAGAAACCATTCATGCAAAGCCATCCACCAAAAATGTTAGGAAGCACACCAGAGAGGCTAACAAATTGATGCTAGATGTGATAAAGAATGTAGGTGCATCTACATCACTAATACAGGAAGAGAAGGTCCCGAGACAGGTATACTAGATACATGGCTCTTATGAGTGAGTGTATTGTGATACAACCATCCTCTTTTTTGGAATCAGTGTAACATCCAACATGGGTTGATGCCATGGTTGAGGAGTATGAATCCATTATCAGAAACAGTGCATGGGAAGTGGTCCTGTTAGTACCCTATAATCCATAAGATCTCAAGGCAACTGAATATCTCATCTTCCTTGCAATTTCATATGGAATTATTTTTTCAATATTCAAATGGTTTCCAATAAAAATATGAAGAAGAAAATAAAAGAGGGTATAAAAATAGAAAAAGGAAAAAAATAAAGAAAAACCCCAAAAAGAAATAAAACTGAAAAGTGTTTCAAGTTCAAATGCCACTACTCATTAGATAGGTTTGTCCAGTCACACAGTTTAATCATGATTGGACAGTTTCCAATTTCTGTTGATAGGTTAGAAAATAAATATCTGCCAAACTATTTAATCTTGGCTTATCAGTAGATTAGGTAGAAAATGAAATTGACTCAATAGTTTAAACTGAGTCAATGGCTGAAATAAGGATAGGTGTTAGGTTAGAGCTTCAAAAAGAAAAATGATTTAAGGTTTTGTTATCCCAAATGCACACTGGAAAAAGAATAAAAAATGTTAGAAGAGTAGTCTGGGTAGGTAGATATGTTGAGAAGGAAGAATGGAAGAAACTCCCGACCATCTCCACTCCTTGATACATACATGATGGCCCACGATACCTTTCGACCCCGCCTCACCCTCCGAAATTTAACAATGGGGGGGAGGGGGGGCGGGGGGGGTTGAAATGAGAATTATTTATTACTGTCATTCTTGCTATGTGTCATGCCTAGAAAATTTTTCACCCCCCTCCTGCGATACCACAGACTGCCATCACCCCCCTCCGAAAAGCGGACTCCACTATTCACAATACCGTTGCGCATTTTGACCATTATCTGCACCATTGGCACCACATCCACTCCCACCTATCCACTTCACCCAATCACATTGCCTCCCACCAAGAAGTTGTTGTGCCATAAATTTTTGGGCCATTCTCCAATGGACTGGTGCCACCTCAACGGTTGACCAATCATCCTTTAAAACCCAAATTAATCACTGAAGTGGATTTTACTTTGCTAATCATGTTAAATTATTGCAAGTATTTATTTATAGAGAAATCACAGAGAACACTATTTTTGAAAATCCATTGTTAATCAAAGAACATTTATTAGCACTCTACGAATTGGATTGTTCAAATTCTTCGCGATCCCCTTTTATTATATACCTGCCCCAGAACTAATCCATAGAAATTTCCCTTTGTCTGTTCCCCCTTCTATCATCCCATTCTTCATTGCAGATCGAGAATTGATTTACAGAAGACATAATATGCCTCCAAAGGCAGACCAACAACCTTTTAATCCCATCGTCTATCCTCTGGTAGACTTAGATCACATACCCCTGGCTGATAGAGATTACAATATCCACGAGACAGAGTCTGACTTCAACTTGTTCGATGCCTAATGCTGGCTCGAGCATAAATATCTTGATGAAGCAGATGATATAGGCCTGTGGGACACCAATCTTCCTTATTTAATTTTTCCCAAAACGCATAACTGCCTTGAACTGATCAGAAAATGTCAACCATGTTATGACATAAATTAGAGAGCCATAGTGAATCCTGTAGGAGAAATAATATTTTCTATAAATTCCCAATCCATTCAAGAGATGATGTAGGCCCCCATTATTGAGAGTACCATCCCATTTTCTTATGAGGCCCTTACAAAGTTATACCAGAAGCTAGATTTTGCTAGCAAGGCCAAAACCTTGGAGATTTTCATGTCCACCAATGCCTCAGTTCCTGCAAAGAATCCCCCATACCCTTCATCCATATTTCCTGATAGGACCTAACACATTATCATTGTTTTATCTTATTTGTTAGGATATCATAATGATCAGTGGGTAGATGAAGCGATGATTGGTTTCTTGTCTATTCTTTCCTCATATGCTCAACCCAAAATCATGTTCAACTATGCACAGCTTCTTGTAGATGTAATTCATGAAAAATTCCTAAATTTTTAGACATTTTTTTTTTTAAAATACACCTATGTGTTGGTGTACATGTTTACCTATTTTTAGTCCAACAGATTTCAGTTTGACATGATGAAGCTAAATGATGATTATCAACAACAATCAGTGATTTTCTGGACTAGTTTATTGATGAAGGAGAAAAATAATTACTCCTAAAAGATCTTTGTAGACTTTTTTATTCATCCATCCATCAGTGCACACAACAGTGCCACAGAGCCAAGGATTAGTGAGGAAATAAAGAAGGTGATGCAGTTGATAGAGCATATTAGAACAACAGACTGGTACCTGTTAGAAAATTAAATATTACAGAGCAATGCAACACATAAAATATGCGGAAAATAAAAGCACACAAAACACATAAAACTAGAGAGACACAGATATAAATGGTTCACCCAGTTTGGGCTACGTCCACCCTAAACATCCAGTCCTTCCTTTCTATTATCCAGCAAAAATGAAGAGACAAAACCTACATCAGATCCGCTGTAATATCCTCTATTCTCTCTCACAGTCTCCCTCTCTGTTTCTCGCTCCGAGAATACACATACCATGCACAGCCTCAATACAATGCCCTCATAAAAGCAAGGGGTTGCCTTCTAGGGAAAAAAACTCTAATCTAAACATAACTTCTACCGTCAGATCATTTGCCTAATGAATGGCCTAGATTGACTAGAAATTACTATACTTTTACAAGGCAATTTTACATCTATTTTTAGCTTCGGGGGCGCTACCCCCAAAAGCCCCCGCTAGGGGGGGGCTTCGAAAAACGTTGCCACCCCCCCTAGACCCCCCATGGCAGCGATTAATTACGAGCGGCGTTGCCGCCCCTTTTTAAGGTACAGGGGTCCAATGCTGTGATACAAAGTAAACAAGATAATTAGGCTCCACACCCAACAATCTCCCACTTGGAGACTGATTGTAGAAAATCCACCGCTGCTTCATTTGCTGGACAATGACTCCTCTTTGGACCTGGCTGTTTCTCATCTTCATCATCATCCTTGAAGACCAATTGAAACTGAGCATGTTCTCAATTTCTCCTTGGTTACAACTTTTGTTAGCATATCTGCAGGATTCTGGCTAGTGTGTATCTTTTCCAGCTTCAACTCTCCATCTTCCAATACTGACCGTATGAAATGGTACTTGAGATGTATGTGTTTAGTCCTAGAATGAAATTTTGAGTTCTTTGCAAGATGAATGACACTTTGGCTATCATTGTATAGCATGCCCATATCATGCTTCTTACCCAATTCATCCATAAACCTTTGTAACCAAATCATTTCTTTACTAGCCTCTGTAGCAGCAACATACTCTGCTTCTGTTGTTGAAAGTGCAACAACACTTTGGATTTTTGAAACCCAACTGACATTTGTTCCACCTACAGTAAATACAAATCCTGTAGTGCTCCTCCTGTTATCTCTGTCACCTGCCATATCTGCATCAACATATCACTGTAGAGCAATGTTTGAACCACCAAAGCATAATGCTTGATTTGTGGTACCTCTCAAATATCTGAGAATCCATTTTACTGCCATCCAATGTTCTTTTCTTGGATTATTCATGTACCTGCTTACAACTCCCACTGCATGTGCATTATCAGGCCTTATGCAGACCATTGCATACATTAAGCTTCCAACTGCTGATGCATATGGAACTTTAGACATGTAATCCATGTCTTCTTGGGTCTTTGGGCACATCTCCTTACTAAGTTTGAAATGGCTAGCAAAAGGTGTACTAACTGGTTTTGCATTCTGCATATTAAATCTTTTCAACACCTTCTCTATGTACTCATTTTGAGACAGTGTTAATTTGTGATTTTTCCTGTCTCTAGTTATCCTCATACCAAGGATTTGTTTTGCAGCTCCCAAATCCTTCATTGCAAATGAATTTGCCAATTTTCTTTTGAACACATTTATTTCCTGCATGTTAGACCCTACAACAAGCATGTCATCTACATACAATAACAATATAATATAGCTGCCATCATTTTTCCTTTTTAGATAAACACAATGATCAGAGTGGCATCTAGTATAACCTTTTTCATACATGAACTTGTCAAATTTTAGATACCACTGCCTTGGAGCCTGTTTTAAACCATGCAAGCTCTTCTCTAACCTGCACACCAATTTTTATTTCCCTTTTACCTCATATCCTTTTGGTTGCTGCATGTATATATCTTCCTCCAAATATCCATGGAGAAATGATGTCTTTAAATCTAACTGTTCAAGATGTAAATCTTCTGCTGCTACAAGACTTAAAATAGTTCTGATTGAATTCATTTTAACAATAAGAGAAAATATTTCATCAAAATCAATACCTTTCTTCTGTGCAAACCCCTTCACCACAAGTATAGCTTTGTACCTCTATTTTCCTCCATCTTCTTTCTTCAGCCTGTAAACCCATTTATTCTGCAATGTAGTTTTACCTGCAGGAAACTTGACTAAGTCCCAAGTCTGGTTATGCATTAAGGAGTCCATCTCTTCTTCCATGGCTAGCTCCCACTTCTTCCTGCTTTCAACCTGCATTGCTTCTTCATAACATTCAGGTTCACTAGAATCAGTCAAAAATAAATAATATAATGAAGGAGAGTATCGTTCAGGGGGTCTAATTATCCTGGTAGATCTTCTAACACCACTTTCAGGTGTTTGAGGTGCCTGTTGCTGTTGTGGTGGTTTTTTCTGCTGTGGTTGTTGATTATTATTATTTTTAGGCACCTTTACTTTTTTAGTTATCTCATCAAGAACTGTGTATTCCTTGCTTTCTTTTTCCTGTTTCTTTTCCTGCAACTGATTCTTATAAAAGACCTTTTCATTGAATATTAAATCTCTGCTCCTAATGATTTTGTGATTTTCATAATCATATAAGTGATAACCAAAATCATTAGCACCATATCCAATAAAGGTACATTTCTTTGATTTTTCCTCAAGCTTTGTTCTTTTTTCTTTATTAATATGGACAAAGGCCTCACAACCAAAAGGCTTTAAAAAAGAGTAGTTTACCTTTTTACTTGTCCATGCTTCCTCTGGAATACCACCATCCAAGGAACTTGAAGGCCCTCTGTTTATTAGATAAACAACAGTATCTACAGCATCTGCCCAAAATTGTAAAGGCAATCCTACATGCAATCTCATGCACCTTGTATGCTCCATGATTGTTCTGTTCATCCTTTCTGACACACCATTTTCTTGTGGTGTTCTTGGAACTATCTTTTCTCTACAAATTCCATGCTCTGAACAGTACCTATCAAAATCTTTGTTGCAATATTCACCTCCATTGTTTGATCCGAGACACTTCAACTTCTTTCCTGTCTCAATCTCAACCAAAGCTTTCCATTTCTTGAAAGTATCAAATACATCAGATTTATTCTAAATACAATAAATCCATGTTTTTCTAGTTGCATCATCAATAAAAGTAACATAATAACGAGAGCCACCGAGAGATGATACCTAAGCAGGTCCCCATACATCTGTATGCACAAGCTCCAATTTTTCACTCTTCTTTTCTTTCCCAAATCTGAGAAATCTAACTCTCTTTTGTTTTCCATAAATGCAATTCTCACAGAAATCCAAATCAACATTCTTCAAACCTGGCAACAAATTTCTTAAGTGAATAATCTTCATTCCCTTCTCACTCATGTGTCTGAGCCTATGATGCCATAATGCTGCATCTGCTCCTTTGGAATTTAAAGCATTAACAAAGTTAGAAATACCATTGCATAAATACAATGTACCAACCTTTTCACCTTTTGCTATTACCAACGCTCCTTTGGTGACCTTCCAATTTTTATCTGTGAAAGTTGTCACACAACCTTCACTACCTAACTGCCCTATTGAAATCATATTTTTCTCCAGATCTGGAACATGCCTTACCTCCTTTAGTAGCCATTGGTTTCCATTTTGTTGTTTTACAAGAACTTTACCCATTCCAAAAATTTTACAGGGTTTATCATCACCCAAACGAACTTGTCCAAAATCTCCTTGAACATAGTCATGAAAATATTTCTTATCAGGTGTGGCATGGAATGAAGGCCCTGAATCTACAACCCAAGAATCAATAACATTTTTGAAAGAAAGAATCAAAGTATCTTGTAACACATCACCTGTCACATTTGCTTCATGATTTTTTCTTGCTGTGTGTCTCCTTCTTTTCCCTTCCGAGATCTACAGTCTTTCTTTAGGTGTCCTTTCTTTCCGCAATTCCAACACACTATCCCCAATCTAGACTTGGATCTGCCTTTCCTTGATTTACTGTGATATCCCGAGATCTTTCCTCTTTCCATTCTTCTTCCCCTAGACTCTGCACTCAAAGCATTACCTGATGTCTCACCGGAGATTTTTCGTCGCATTTCCTCGCTAAGGATAGCACCAGCAACATCATCAAACTTTAAAGTACTAGATCCAGAGACAGAGTTACTAATGGCCATTAGTAAACCATTCCAACTTTTTGGTAATGAGCACAAGAATACCAGAGCTCTAACTTCATCATCAAAGTTTACCCCTATAGAACTTAACTGACTGGTAACTATATTAAATTCATTTAAATGGTCTGCAACAAATCCACCTTCCAACATCTTCATATTAAATAGTCATTTCATAAGAAATAAATTGTTTGAGGCCGAGGGTTTTTCATATAGTTTCGCCAACGTCTGCATCAAACCCTCTGTTGTTTTTTCCTTCGAAATATTGAAGGCGACTGACGCTGCAAGGCACAACCGTACTGTTCTGAATGCCTTTCTATCGAGAATGTTCCATTCTACGTCTGTCATGGCCGCCGGCTTCTTTGTTTTTCCGCTCAATGGTAGGTACAGATCTTTCTGATACAGATAATCTTCCATCTGCATCTTCCACAGCGGAAATTTTTGGCCATCCCTAAACTTACCATCTTCCGCCATTGCTCCCACTTGAACCAGGAACCTTTCTTTCCTGCGAGTTTATCAGCCAAATATACCTTCGGATCTGATACCAGTTGTTAGAAAATTAAATGTTATAGATCAATGAAACACATAAAATATGCGGAAAATAAAAGCACACAAAACACATAAAACTAGAGAGAAATAGATATACATCCACCCCGAACAACCAGTCCTTCCTTTCTATTATCCAACAAAAATTAAGAGACAAAACCTACAACAGATCCACTATAATATCCTCTGTTCTCTCTCACAGTCTCCCTCTCTATTTCTCACTCTGAGAATACACATACCATGCATAGCTGTAATACAATTCCCTCATAAAAGTGAGGGGTTGCCTTCTAGGGAAAAAAACCCTAATCTAAACATAACTTCTACCGTCAGATCATTTTCCTAATGAATGGTCCAGATTAACTAGAAATTACTATACTTTTACAAGGCAATTTTACATCTGTTTTTAGCTTCGGGGGCGCTGCCCCTGAAATCCTCTGCCAGGGGGGGCTCTGAAAAAAGATGCCGCCCCCCCTGGACCCCCCACGGCAGCAATTAATTATGGGTGGCATTGCCGCCCCTTTTTAAGGTACAGGGGTCCAATGCTGTGATACAAAGTAAACAAGATAATCAGGCTCCACACCCAATAGTACCTCTACCAAAATTACGCACAAATCAGGGTTTATGGTTGTGAATTGGCCCCATACAAACTGCCCAAGTACCTCTCTATGAGAATATTTGTACTTGAATTTATCAGAAAAATGATAAATGCAGATAAGGTGCATTTTGTGTTTGCCAAGAAGAAGTCACAATTCAGGATCGAATCACAGATTGGTCCATTTATTTGCAACAGCAGAGCAGCAGGGGATGAGGCTGATAGAATCTTGAAGAAGATGAAGTTCTCTCACAACTTCACTTGGTCATATGATCCCATGGGAATCATCTCTAAGAAGAGGGTGTAGAACAAATCCACACTCTACATCCACACCCATATATTAGAGATAGAGCAGTATATGAATAAAGAAGTGTGGGTAGCTAACACACTCTAGGAGGCAGAAGAGTATGTCATCTCTACTTCAAGAATTCAAACACCAACTCCACAAGAAAGAAAAGTTGCAGGAGCACAAGATGACAAAGGAAAAGAACCAGAAAAGGAAGTAGGAAGCAAGAGGACCAGGGAATATCAAACAGACATGGATATTGATTCTTCCACTAAAGAATTCAAAATGAAATACAGGAAGAGGGTCAGAATCTGCATGGACATTGACCAGGGCAGTGACAAAGATCTGCAGACAATTATCACAATCAGAGATTCACCAAGCTCATCTCCAGCAGGTGGCCAAACAATTTTCTCAACATCCTCTACCACTTTGCCTTTCCAACAACAAAATGTGCAGTCTCCGAAATCTACTACCATTTTAGGGAAACAAGAGGATGATATCTATGATACATTCAAGGAGATCAAAAGAAGTAATGAGGTTTTTAAGAACAACACATATAATCAGTTTTGGAAACAAACAAGCAGCTCCCAAAGTAGGCTTCTTTTAGCTTTTGACTCTGAAAAGGGGAGAATGAAGATGGCCTTCTTAGAAGCACAAATCCCTCGGCCCAAAATTGTAGCAGACTACAAGAAGACCTATTTTGAGTTTTATATCAAGAGAATTCATCCAATAGACCAAATGGAAATGCACAAGAAGACAGGAGAAATGATATCCTCTACACTAACTAGTACAACCATGAGTCTCTCAAAGTTGCAGGTGACATTACCCAACATGTAGTCACAGTTGAAAATGGAAAATATCTCCTCCATGGCCAAGGTCTCAAGGATTAAGTCTCTGGAGGATTTATTAATGAAAATTTGGAACGATCCATCAAACCTAGCAGTAGCAGAAACACTAGTAAAGAAAAACAATGTAGACATGGCTGCTTTTAAGAGACAACTTAAGATGCCAGTGACAGAAGATCCTATGGCCAAGGAGATAGAATCAAATGAAACACACAAGGAATAAATGCTGCAATTTATCAACAAACAAGCAGAGTAACTTAAGAAAATGGAGAATGAGATGGATAAAATGGTAAAATAAAGACATAAAACGGTAAGAGATGCAGTGAAGGAGGCAGCAAAAGAAGTAGCTAAGGCCATGATTCCACTACAGACAATCCCTCTTATAGTGATTCCAGTTTCTACAAAAACGACATGCACACCAGGTGAAGGCACTAAGCGGTTAGCTAAAGCTATGGAGAACATTTCCTTACAAACAATAGAAATTAAAAAGCTGCAAGATCAATTCAGTGAACTACAAGATCAGATTAAAAGGAAATATTCAGCACATGCTACATAGTTGCAAATCAGCAAAAAGTTAAATGAAGGTTTGCAAAAGTCCCTTCAGGAGTCCTCAATTGGAAGCATGGTAGGAATATTTAAACAAATAATTTGGTTGGATATAATTGAATCTATGAATGGTATATGGCCATCAATTCAAATAATTTTTGAACAGAGCGATTTAATTGATTCAGTGAAAGTTGCCATTGAAAAAAAAATGATGAACTTGGGGATAAGCCCCAAACTGCCAACAATATCATCAGATTCCTAAATTCTAAAAGCAGTCATGAATTGTAACAACTTTAAGTAGCAGACAGAACAACCACCATACTTGAGGTAAAAAAAGGTGTTGAATAAGAATATTCTAGTTACACAGCTAAAAGAAAGATGTCATCAGTTGGAGATTGGAGTAAGTAAATTTTTCAATAGGATTGAGCCACTGAACAAAAAGGGATTTCCATCCTTATTTTTTATCAAAGATAAGATGATGCCTAGGAAAGATTATGTCAAAAATCTCACAAAGATATCAAAGGATACATCCAAGAATAACAATATGAAGAACAATATGACCGAGAAATAATTTTAAGAATTTATCAGCAATGATGTCTTCATACAACATGAAATTAGGCACATCTTTCAATTGAGGCCAACATTTGTGAAGTACACTGAGACTGATGAAGTATAAAGAAAGTTGAACAGAGCTAAGATTCTGAATCAAAAGGAATGGGAAACTTTATGTGGACTCCAGGTGTTATCACTCAGTAATTTCTCCGTTTTCAAGAGATAACTCACTGAGGTAACCACATACCAACTTTTAAACTCTAGGATCTAGCCTTCCTAGGGTTCAGAGAGGGCTCTCTCTTTAAATTTTAATTTTTTTTTATTTGTAAAATATTAGGCTAGTTATGAATGTAAAAATTTGGTTTGGTTTTGGTAGATTTGGTGGGAAAAATCACTTGAAAGTATGGATAGTGGAAAATCTATCTGTCCATTAGGCTAAGGAGTCAAAATGAAGCAAACAGAACTGGGATCAAGGCCAAAAGGTTAAATGTTTTCAGGGCAAGATGGATAACCCTTGACGATCTTGGAAAGTTGTTTTTATGAGGTGGTATGATCGGGATAAATGGAAATTAAGAATCCTTTGATCCGGAAAAGGAAGTAGTAGGAAGAGGTCAAATGAGAGAGGGAGCAATTAAGGGTTCCCTACACTGGAAATCAGAGGAAAACATATAAATGATAACTAGTTAAAAACAGGGTGCTCTTAACAAATCCTGTAGTAATTATCCTAGTTATTCATTCAAATTTAGGAAAAAAATAGATGGATGCATGTAACAAAGAAAGATAACAATGAAAAGTAAGGAAATACTTCGCTCCAAATAGCTCATCACAGGAATCCTGGAGTATGATGCCAATTGGTTTGATCCAGCCTGCTACTCGAAATTTTACACACAAAAGCTTTTAAGTCCAACAAGAAATGACTATAACAATCTCTAGAAATTTTATTCCACAATAATACTTCAAAGAGTGAAGTATTTATACAAATTCCAAACTAAAATATCTTGAAAAAATATCAAGATTGGTTTTCAAATATCTCAAATTGTTTTACATAAATAGAACTTAATAAAAGTACACTCAAAACTAATGAATCTATTTGGCACTATACTTATGGATTGATGGTGACAAATGAGAGAATTTGAATTTGATATCAACTCTAAGTTGATGATGAGGCATCTAAGTCACTAACTGTTTCCTTCCTTTGTGCATTTTGCTTCAGAAATTCTGCAAACTTAGGGTCCAATGATACCTTTTTATATCTCAATCCGAAATAGATATGTAAAAATTCAAAGAGGTTTTTGTGTATAACTATGTTAGTAAGATACACATCTCTTCGTTTCCCAAAATTCTGCTCCAGCTTGTGTTAAGGTATAAAAGGTATATTTTTAACACCTATTTATCTCACATTAATTATCAATCCAGGAGCGAATTTTTATTTCAAGAGTGTACTCAGTCTGAGGCAGCAATTTATCCAAGAGTAATGTCTTGTAATATGTAGTACAATGTTTTAAATACAATATTAAATGAATGCTTGAAAAATAAATCTAATTACAGTAACATAAATGGAAATGATCTGAAACCTTAATTAAACCAATCTGCAAAACATCGATCAGGGATACAGTAGCAATAACTCCTTCCCTTAGAAATCAATGCAAGATAACCAATCTGGGAACTTGGAAGAAATAACCAGTGTTCTCTACAGTTAGTGATCTTAAAGCAATCGAAATTAAAGCAAACTCAATCTTCGTGCTGATGAAAATAACTGAAAGGAAAAAAATCTAGAAAGGAACAACAACTTGTAATTCCTATGCATACCAATTGTAACTCATCTATTTGCTAATCTGAAGCTATGAATCATAAATAAACAATAAACAGAAATGGAATAGCAATATGAACAATAATTCTAATTCTAACGCAATCAGGCAACTAATCTCAATACTCCAATCCTGTCGACAGCCAAGACTATGAAACAGTTGATTGGAATGAATCATAAATCAATAGAACAACAATGCTTTATAAAAGAGAGCAATATGAATAAGATAGTAAATATGATCCTTGCTAAGATATAATAGTAGTGCAATTCATTAACGTATACATCAAATCTAAATTCAATCCAACAACAATCAAATAACTCTGTAATCATAATAAATATAAATGCAATTATCACACAACAGAAATAAAAGAATAGAAATACAAACAGCGGATCGATCCACCGGGGTCGGGCCCTCAACCGCCGGTGAAACACCGCTGGGCTACTGCAGAGCTTGAGAAATGGAACAAGAACGCCTCTTTGTATTAATCAAGCATGAATAGCATTTACATCAGTTGCTCTTTGCTCACAAGAGTCAAGGAATTACAGTGTTACAAAGGGAATTCAATAATCATCCATTGTTCCTAATACATAATACATGCTCTCCTTTTATAATCACAAAGAGGAGAAATTAAATAGAGAGTATGATCTCTCATAAAAATATTGGATTGTTCCCAACAACTTGATCAACCAGAAAATATATTTCCAACAATCTCTCAACAAGAGCAAGGCGAATTTGGCTTTACAGCTGAGATTTGGAGGACGGTCGCAACAACAAATCTGAGAAAATCATGCTCAAAGAACCCTGTGTTTCTCTCAATACATGCCAAATTTGGGCAAACCATTATTCGAAGAGTTAATTTGGTCCGTTATGGACAAAACCCGTGTTCCGGATTTTCCAGATTCTTCTTCATTTTCCCATAATCTCAACCGCAAAATTGTCACTTCTTATTCCAACGAATTTCTGAGTTCGAATATTTCATGATGATTTGGAGATCAAATCTTCAACCTGGAAAATATCTTGGAGGCTAAAATGGTGAGTGATGTTATAAAATATATTAATAAACCATAATTAATAAAATTATGCATAATAATCATCAATTTATTAGAAATAAAAGAGAAGAAATAATATTCATCCATAAGAACATAAATCATTATAAAATGGATTTATATGATAAATTATAATAAATGACATGATAAAGAAGAGTAAAAATGGATGAAATAAGTGTTAAAAAGTGATTGTATTCACGACCCAACATACCCCCAAACTGAATATATTGCATGTCCTCATGCAACCCAGAACTGAATATATTGCATGTTCTCATGCAACCCAAAGACAAAACCCATGTGTTAACCAAGCAAAGAAAATTGTTTATCCCAACTCATGAAATGGATGGAACAAATGAATTTTTCCTCAAATAATGAAAATTCAATTTTAGCAATATTGATAAAGGCATAACAATTTTTATAGTTGACATTCAACTGTATGTATATGAAGTTGTAGAAAAATGTGACATAAGTAACAGCAAACTTCATTAACCATTTTCTCAAAAATCAGATCGTTTTGATGCATAGATCATGAGATATAAACAAAATGGTTGTAGGTGATAGTGCATAATTTTCAAAATTTTATGAACTAATTTTATGAAATTCTCTGGGTTTGTGTATTTTAATGATACCTCTTTGTTATCCAGAAATCACAAGAATTCAGTTCATAGTTTTAAAGATATATGCAAATCAATTTATGCACTGTATAAAAATGAAATTGTATGCCTTAAACGAGAAAGAGAGTATAAAACATCCATCATGAGTAGCAATTCCCCCCCCAAACAGAAGAATTAGCATGTCCTCATGTAATGCTAGAAAACAAAGAGAGGTGGTTGCTACAATTTGTTGAAATCGATGCTTGTTATAAAACAACATGGAAAAAGGGAGGTGTTGAGGATGAATAAGAATATCAATGAATGATAAAGAAGATTACTGACATGGTCATAAGAAAGAAATGAAGGAAATTAACAGTCCCCCAAACTGAAAAATGAGACGTGTCTAAAAAAATGGGAAGTGGTAAAGATGTGGAATGAATGATGATAAATAATGCTCAATGGATTTTCATGAAACTCTCCTAAACTCATAATAAATCAGAAAATTATGCTATTTTACCTCAAGTGTTACCTCCAAAAAAATGTAGAAGGACATGTAGGGACTGGCCTTTGTTGAGGCTGATGTAGGCTGAGCGGATACTGAAAGTGATGCAAAAAGTGGAAGCCATGCAAGCACATCATGTCTAAAGAATTGTGTGTGTTCACGAGTCTTCGCTGTTATTTGCAATAGTGTGGTCATGCTGCGAATAGAATTTCCCCCCATACTTGTTGTTATCCTGTAAACGAATCACAATTCTGCATGCAATTTTCTGGAATCTACAGTTTCAGTTTGGAATGGAAACAGATAAGATACATGCAAAAAAAGTTCAAGCAGAAAAAAATTCTGTAAAAATGCAGTATCAATATTGTGACAAATCAGCAAAATAGAAGAGCAGCGTACTACACAACAATTGTACAGCATGGAAAGACATACATATTTATGATACAATCAATGAAATTATAGCATTTACTGAAATCCATGCATGTGATAAATCGTAAACAGATATAAAAACGTTTTGTAATGATTCAAGGATAAGGAGAAGGGACAACTTAAGATAAACATAAGTACAAATGCATTTATTACCAACTTAAATTAATGTGATCGATTTATGATGATTTTCATGTATAATAGGTTCAAAATCAAAGGTTAAGGATTCATACTTTCATCTAATATTTAAATAGAGATATAGGAAAAAGGGTTTAATATTATTATTGATGTGTATAAATGTGACTCCAATACCATTAGCAGAGCTCTGTTGCCCACAGGTGTCCATAACCTTGACAGAGTTCCTCTTTTACCCTTGGAACCATTGTCCTTTATTTATTCTGAGGAAGTGCTTGTTAATTGTCATAACGGAGGCCATTGTGCTGGCTTGGTGACCAAATAAATCACAATGCCATTCACTATGAAGAAGTGAAAAGTGGGCAGGCCGGCTCGTGATGAGACCTCCTGTTCCAAGGACTTTTTAATTTTTTCAATTGTCCATTGGACCATATCCCTGGTTTGGTGGCCATGATGGGAATGCCACTTCACTTTCTTCCTTATGAACATGGTAGGCCGGCTCTTGATGAGACCCCCTATCCTCCATCTGCCAAATTATAAAATTATTAATGAAATATGTAAATATTTTTCTTTTCATATAGCACTTTCCTATTTATTCATAAAGGATGGCTCAACACTCCTTAAGAGTAGGGATGAAGGAAGAAGTTTGAACAGCTCAATAGAAAAGAATATGCCCTTGTTCCTACTTCATAAGTAAAAATAAAATAAACTTATAAAATATGGGAAAGAACCAACATGATAAATATAGTTGATCATATTAATTTAGTGGTAGTAAGACAACAATATCATGTTATTGATTATGTCCCTTTTTCCTTTTTCTTATCATTACTAAACAACTTTCTTAAAAATGATGATTTCTTTTGATTTGCTGATTACGGTAAGATTTAATTTGTATGATTGTGTATCCTTCCATAAATTGTATGTTTGTCTTTCAAAAAGTTATGAAAAATTCAAAAAAAAAAAATCCTCAAAAATTTGTTCACAGACAAGAAAAATGCACTCAAAAAGTGTTGTTCCTTTGGAAAGGAACAGTAAAAGAAATCTATGAAAACGTTGTTGTTCCTTTTGAAAGGATGTTCCTTTGGAAAGGAACGGAAAAAATGCTCACAACAATATTGTTGTTCCTTTCGAAAGGAACAGCAAAAAAATTCACAACAAAACTGTTGTTCCTTTCGAAAGAAGGAACAACAGAAATTCACAAGCAAAGTAAGAACGGTTCAAGAAAAATTCTATACAAAAAAGCAAGCAAAGTAAAAGAAAACAAATTTTATGTACAGGTTTCAAGAAAAAGTAATTTTTTTTTTTTTTAAAAGAATTGGTGTTGTCGAAGAATTTCCTTCTATAACTGAAACTTATATGGTGGAGTCCTTATTGTTCAATTTAAAATGGAGTGGAAACTATAATTTAGAGGAATCAACACCTGAAACAAAAAAACATAAAAGAAATCAGAAAAGAAACAACACTTTATTAAGTTACAACAACTATGTTTTTTTTTCCTAAGGGAATATCAATCTGTTAATGGAAAAAAAATGATATTTTAAAAAATGTTTTGGCAGTAGTGGCATGAATCTTCAAATGGAAATGAATTTTTCATTTCTTTTGTTGTGAATTCATTAGGTAATGAATTGGATGAAATGCCCTTGTTTTACTAAAATTTCTTTCAAGAATCGCTCGTCCATAAATTGACCTTTTTTGTTCTGCTAAGACCTGCAAAAAACGAGTGTCTACCTGCAATAAAACATTAAATCATGGAGAAAGAGAGGTGATCATGCTCCCCTAATCCAAGAATTATGAAAAAAACTAACAAGTAGTTACTTTTTAGAACAAATCCATGGACAAAGTAAAATTAATTTATTACCTACGGGAGAGCAGTGGCCAATCATGCTAACCTGTAGTGTTTCAATCATAACTTCTTTGTTTTTCATCGGATTTGAGTGATTATAAAGTCAAATGAGAGCTAATTCAAAGTTTTATCTCCAATAGAAATAGGTTTTAAAAATTCCATGTAATGGTATGTTAAACTTGCTTAGAACAACCTGCACAATAGAGTCATTTTCGATTTTCCAGCTCAGACCATCAGTTGGAATTTCAAGCATAAATTATTCGTTTAATGGCGGATTGAACTGATTCAAATTGAAGATTAAATCATATTCATTTATTGATCTCAAATAGAAATATGTTTTGAAGAAAAGAAGAATTGATGGGTCAAATATGCTAGGGAACAGCCGAGAAAACAGAGTTTCAAGAGTGCTGATTTATGATAGGCAGTCAGTATTTTGGTCATAAATTTCTCATAAAATATCGAAATTGAGTGATTAAAATTGAGTTGTAAACTATATTCCTATAGGAATCTACCATAGAAACAATATTTAAAAATATAGTCATTTAGGCCTCCAAAAATTGACTGTCTGAACTCTGTTCTTGACCTGCCTGCTAGACACCGTGTCAATGTTTTGGTTCTAATTTTTTCGTTTCAGATCCAAATTGAGTGATTAAAATTGGGTTAGAAATTATACATAAAGGGATACCTAGGATAGAAACATTTTTAAAAAATATTCACTTTTGGTCTCCCAAAACATGACTGTCCCAACTTTGTTTTCAGGAGTTTCATCAAGCATACAAGCCAAAAAAATGATATTCAAATAAATTTTCCATATTGATGATAAAAATGAATATAAGTGTTTGTAGAATTTTATTTGAAATATAATTCATCTACATACATAAATAAGTTATAATATTCATCATCAATGTTGATTTCCACAGCGTGTTGCAACAAAACATCTATTTTTACAAAAATAAAAAAAATGTGTTTATCTCTTTATTTATTTTATTTTCTCCACTAATCTACTCTTCTTTGAAAATCAAATATGCTTATGTATAAGAGTATTCCCAGTGGAGCCATTTCCAAAATAAGGCCTCTAGTATGTACACACCCAAATTTGAAAAATGCATGTTGATAAATAGTAGGGTATGAGAAGCCAACTTCCCTTCTTGTAAAAAAATTGAGCGAGAATTCTCAATTTCTTGGGAATTTTGCTCAGTCTCTTTTGTTTGGCTATGTACCTCAACAAAGGCTACAGATGGTGACTCTGTGGCCCGAAGGGAACTAGTAGGTTGTCTAGAAATAACTTCCCTAGGTCCTACTGATGGCTAAGATTCAGTTTTCTTAAGAATTTTGTCAATAAAGGTCGTTCTTCCAAGGGTCACCGGTCCCTTAGGTTTTTCAAGTTTGGGAGGAATTTTGTCTTGTTTAGATTTTCTAGTCATTTAAAAAAACAAGCCTTCATTCCTACCTAAAGAAAAAAAAATTACCCAATTCTGCTTTGAAGCGGGTAGTAAGCAAGTATGTTCCTTGCTCGGTGCGCAGGTTCTTACCTTCCGTCTTTAAAGCCCAATTCTTCCCAAGCAGAAAAAATTTCAAATGTGCATCACTCCTTCTAAATAGCATACACTCTCCCCGGCAATGGCGCCAAAATTTTGAGTGCATAAAAGGTATCTGTTTAACACCTATTTATCTCACATTAATTATCAATCCGAGAGCGACTTTTTCTTTCAAGAGTGTACTCAGTCTGAGGCAGCAATTTATCCAAGAGTAATGCCTTGTAATATGTAGTACAGTGTTTTAAATACAAGAGTAAATGAATGCTTGAAAAAGAAATCTAATTACAGTAACATAAATGGAAATGCTCTGAAACCTTAATTAAACCAATCTGCAAAACATCGAATAGGGATTCAGTAGAAATAACTCCTTCCCTTAGAAATCGATGCAAGATAACCAATCTGGGAACTTGGAAGCAATAACCAGTGTCCTCTACAGTTGGTGATCTTAAAGCAATCGAAATGAAAGCAAACTCAATCTTCGTGCTAATGAAAATAACTGAAAGGAACAAAATCTGGAAAGGAACAACAACTTGTAATTCCTATGCATACCAATTGTAACTCATCTATTTGCTAATTTAAAGCTATGAATCAGAAATAAACAATAAACAGAAATGGAACAGAAATATGAACATAAATTCTAATTCTAACGCAATCAGGCAACTAATCTCAATACTCCAATCCTGTCGACAGCCAAGACTATGAAACAGTTGATTGGAATGAATCATAAATCAATGGAACAACAATGCTTTATAAAAGATAGCAAGATGAATAAGATAGTAAATACAATCCTTGCTAAGATAGAATAGCAGTGCAATTTATTAACGTATACATCAAATCTGAATTCAATCCAACAACAATCAAATAACTCTGTAATCATAATAAATCTAAATGAAATTATCACACAACAGAAATAAAAGAATAGAAATACAAACAGCAGATCGATCCACCGGGGTCGGGCCCTCAATCGCTGGTGAAACGCCGTTGGGCTACTGCAGAGCTTGAGAAATGGAACGAGAACGCCTCTTTGTATTAATCAAGCATGAATAGAATTTACATCAGTTGCTCTTTGCTCACAAGAGTCAAGGAATTACAGTGTTACAAAGGGAATTCAATAATCATCCATTGTTCCTAATACATAATACATGCTCTCCTTTTATAATCAGAAAGAGGAGAAATTAAATAGCAAATATGATCTCTCATAACAATATTGGATTGTTCCCAACAACTTGATCAACCAGAAAATACATTTCCAACAATATTTCAACAAGAGAAAGGTGAATTTGGCTTTGCAGCTAAGATTTGGAGGACGGCCACAACAACAAGTCTGAGAAAATTATGCTCAAAGAAACCTGTGTTTCTCTCAATACAGGCCAAATTTGTGCAAACCATTTTTTTAAAAAGTTAATTTGGTCCGTTCTGGACAAAACCCATGTTTCGGATTTTTCAGATTCTTCTTCATTTGCCCAAAATCTTAACCGCAAAACTGTCACTTCTTATTCCAGCGAATTTCTGAGTTGGAATATTTCATGATGATTTGGAGATCAAATCTTCAATCTGGAAAATATCTTGGAGGCTAAAATGGTGAGTGATGTTACAAAATATATTAATAAACCATCATTGATAAAACTATGCATAATAATCATCAATTTATTAAAAATAAAAGAGAAGAAATAATTTTCATCCATAAGAACATAAATCATTATAAAATGGATTTATATGATAAATTGTAATAAATGAAATGATAAAGAAGAGTAAAAATGGATTAAATAAGTGTTAAAAATTGGTCGTATTCATGACCCAACAGCTGGTCCCAATAGGCTCTGCAAAAAGATGTGTAAAATAGAGCTTTGCACAGTCTGAAAAATAGGTTGTAAATATGTGCATGTATATCTCATTATGTAATACATGTGCAAAACGTGAGATAGGTTTTTGTAGATGGGTCTCTCAAGAACAAAAACCTCCTTATGTTTTGTAAGATGTATTTCTGATTGGCCACAATCTTCTCTGCAACAGGATGACTAAACAGGAATTTTATGTAACAAGTGCTTTCAAATATTGTTTAATATTTCCAAACCCATAATAACTGTTAGAAACATGAGAGAGGTTTTTGTATTTGGACATCGTAGGAACATAAACCTCCTTTAGTTTTGTAAAATTCATCTTGGATTGGTCATAATAGTTTCTGCAAAACAATGAATTAAACAGGAAATTTATGTAAAAATGTTCCTTTTTGCTCTGTTTTCATCTTTTAACCTTACTGTTCTTTTAACTGTTTTTACTTTCACTTTGGATAAATTTCATTGTTTTTGGTGAAAGAATTTTCATCTCTGTTTAACTATTACTACCTCTGTATTTACTTTTACTGTTTTACCTTGACTGCTCTGTTACCTTTTCACTTTTACCTTTTACAGTAAGAGTGAGTAAAATATGTCCTGGAAAATTACTGATGGAAATGTTTTCATCCTCTATACTGACCACCTGTGTAAACTTCTTCATTATGCTCTACTACTGTATGAAATCTTCTTGTTTTTAGGAAAACAATTCGAAATCATTTCCTTGTGAATTTTTTTGACTAAACAGGTCTTTAATTAGTATTAAGTTGTTTATTCAAATTATTTTTTTGCTAATAACCTGTAAAACAAAACCATTTCTAATGAAACCTTGGCTGCAGGGAGGATTTCTCTGAGACAACTGAGGTTTTCTGAGGGTTTTTGATGTCTTTGGAAGTAAATTGGAAGCTTTAAGCGGTTTTAACAGCAGCTGCAATGGATTTTTTCAAGACCTCTGGGCATAAAATAGTGTACCAGGAGCTTTGTTTCTTCAGTCGAGATGGATAAACACACTGAAAATGAAAAAAATGGCTTTACTGGTGCATATGGGGTTTTATGGTTTAAACAAAATCGACATTAAATGGCAGTCATGTCGGGAAAATAGGTGGTTTTCTGGCTTCATAGGATAGAAACCGCGAGTGGTTATCATGCAGGTCTAAGGTGGTAAGTGGTTTCAAATGAATCAGACAAGATCCAATAAAAATATGCCACGTAGAGGAGAGAAAAAAGGCTAAAACAACCTATTTCACATAGAAATGGAATGTGTTGATATAGCACAACTTTACTTGCGATATGGGTTATTGATCATTGGATTGGGAAGGACTCATGTGAATGATCGAGTTTTTTTTGGAAGATGTATCAAGATTTCGGAGTGGGGTCCAGGTTTATCAATGCGGTGGGATAGGTTTTTAACATCATAACTATAAATTTATAACGTTTAAAACCTTGGGTTAAATGATCGGGCGGAAGGATAATGTTATATTAAATTAAAACATTTAATCGAATGTTTTAAGCAATAGTGCTGGCGAGGGTATTAATATTTATATGGTATATAAACC
Organism: Pinus albicaulis; assembly: GCA_034641835.2. Lineage (NCBI taxonomy): Eukaryota > Viridiplantae > Streptophyta > Pinopsida > Pinales > Pinaceae > Pinus > Pinus albicaulis. The sequence goes on along the minus strand of MU968359.1, from coordinate 83,495,774 downwards.
TTTGACAAGTGTTTAAGAACCATAGGGGTGGGAATATATTTTATTGATATATTTAAACCTTATCGGAAAGGGCAGGGATTTATTTCACCATGTGGGATAATATAAACATAGGTTTAAACTTTAAATAAATGGGTTTTGGGGGTTATTTATATATAATGTATTTAATAATATATACGAGAGGGATATAATATAGGGATTTAATACTTTAGGTTAATAGTTAATATGGAATGGAATGAAATGAAATGGATTAAAATACATAGTATTTAAACTAAGTAAAGTGTAAAATAGGCGATATAGCATAGTTTTGTCCCATTTTTATTTTTTACACATAGACTTAGGATAAAAGGCATTTTATGGGTTTTGAGTGTTTCTGAATGGAGATGAAATTAAATTATTTAGGGCTTTTACTTTTAATAAGAAAAAAAGGGTATTTTACTTAGTCAAAGGGATCATGATCATGGATGAGGGTGAAAATGCTGATGAAAATGGGTTTTATGTAGGAAATCCAATATTTTTAACCAATTAGTTATCGAGCCTTGGGTCCGGTCCCAACAGAAGTTAGAGGAATACTCCAAGCCTATTTAACTGAATGTTTGGAATACCGGATCATTGTGGGGGAGGGGAAATTAGTAATTTTTGCTCGATGATGCTTTATTACATGTCTTGCACAACTACTTTCTACCTACCCATCATTATTTCTAACATTTTTTACTTCATTTTCATGGGTGCATTTAAGCTTGCAACCCTAAATCAATTTTCTTTCAAAACATAAAAACTATCTAATTCTAACCTTATTTCATCCGAGGGCTCATATTAAACTGTTGAGCTCCTCATTTATTCTCTATCTTATCTATTGATTTGTCAAATTTAAACTGTTTGAGAGATCGTTATTCTCTATCTAATAACATGAAGTTTAAAGCATGAGAGGTCATGTTTAAGGTGTTTGACCCTCATGGATTTGTGGCATTTAGGAAAAGCTATACACAATATTATTGGAAAAAAGTAAACTAAAGTAGTGGCATTAAAAATTGCAGCACTTTCATGATCTATTTTTTATGGGATTCATATTTAATATTCTTTTGATATTTCTTTCTTTTTGTCCTTTGATTGTTCTTTTAGGACATACCCTCTTTTTTCATTTTTTAATTTGAGAATACATTTGTAGAAAGCAAAGGTATGTAAAATATTTCAAGAATTTTAATAGACTCAAATCAAAATTATGAATCCTATATTTGTAGGACCCTAACAGTAGCTTCACATGGGGATGTCATCTCCTTGTGAGATGTCAAGAACACCATCGAATAGTAGCCTGATCCACTGGGCCAATCCCAAATATGCATATGCTGTGACTGAAAACTCTTGAACTGAATTTACATCTTTTTCTACAAACTGAAATCTAATCTGAGACTAAAAGGTGCTGCAACCTTCAAACCAAACTACTAAATCATCAATATATTAGGGCCTTTTCTTTGGCTTCAAATCTTAATGAATTATTTCAAACTAGCTGAAAACTTAAAACTGAAATAAGCTGAAATCCTACCTATTTACTCTAATCATCTATCCAACTGTTGGTTAGGTAAAATGAAATAACCAATGCAACCATTCAAGAATTATGTATATTTTTTTGCATTTTCTTGTTTATTATCATAACTATAATTCTACAACATATTAGAAACTTGTCAACAAATGAGAGGATAAGGAAATACTTGATTTCCTTTGTTGACTCTAGAAACTTTTCAAAAGGATCTTCCAAGATATATACACTAATATTTAATTGATCTAAACAACTGTACATCTGTTCTGGATGGCATCCATGCCATGAAACTAAAATGTTATTTTCATCTTTACCTCCCTACAAAATTTTAGATAAACTTTGTGACGATATTCCTATTGATTGTAATGTTTGATTGCTGAAACCTTTATCATCTTGATTCTGAAAATCATAGTTAGTTAATGGAGGTAGGCTTTGAATGCATTCAATATCCAACATATCTACTATTGGATCATCAAAAACTTGGGAAAATTGTTGCAACCTATAGCATATAAGATTCCATGGAACTTCATAAACTTCAACAAGTTGCGCATCATTTTCTTTAAAGATGTTATACCACATTTCCTTTAAAAGCTTAAATGATTCAAAACATACTGGTAGAGAATTCTCATGTATCATTTGATCAAGTATTTCAATGGAATTTGATAATTGTAATTGTGAAACTGAAAAATCCTGATTAAGAGTTTCATTCTTCTTTGTTGTCAATCACAACTCCTAAAGATTGCTGACTATTTATGGCATGAAAGTTGTTTCTAATAAACTGAAATGAAGCAAAACAAAGAGGTAAAGAACCTTCACTTATTTCCAAATTTTGTGCTTTTTCTTCCTCACTCTCATAGTTGATTTGCATTAGCTGATTATTGTCTTCAATCTGCTGAAACTGCATTTCTTCATCTTCCAAACTATCTTCTGATTGCTCTGTAAAGTTAACTTGAATTTGGAGAACATAATTGTCATCATACTGATCATAGTTGGGCACATCATTAAATGAAGGAATTTCATCAAACATACACATTAAATCAATAGATTCTTCTTCCACATATTGATCTATAAATCCATTTTCTGATCTATGATAATTGGAATTAGCAGGAATTTGTTTATGGCTATCAACCTCTTCTATTCCTTCATGGTGATTTTGAACAAAAAATTCATCTTTCATAGTGATCTTCTATATGATTTCATCTAATTTTCTTACCAAAAGGTTGAGTTTTATCTCTGCAATGTTTTTCTTCTCTTCTTTTGCTTTCAACTTTTCCTTTCTGATTTGCAGATTAACTTCTACATCAACAACAATGTGTTGCATCTATACAAGTGTTTCTAGATCTCTTTCTATTAATTGAAATTATATTTCTAGATCAAAGGCACTTGGATAATGCAAGAGAGATGAATCATGAGGAGGTATAATATTTTCTGGCATTGAAATAAACTTGATTAAATCTGTCAGAAAATTGTTGTATTGTTTCATTTGGATGTCTTTTTAACTAATTATATTCCTCTATGATCACAAAAAGATTGAATTTAATTATCCATATGTCAATAAAATTTTTGACAAACTGCTGGAAATTTGAGATGCTTGCAATAGGTAGATTCTTGAACCAACTTTTTACTCTATTTTGCAAAGAAAGAGAAAAAATTCTAATTTTAACATCATCTTCATCAATCTCAAATAGGTCCAGATAATTCTCAAAACCTTGAATATGTCTTTGGGCAGTGATGCTATTATTTTCTCCATCAAACCTGGGAAGAAATTTGTAATAGTAATCAGAGAAATCATGGAGTATAGGAGGTAAAATGAGGGGCGTATATCTATCAAGAAATTTACAAGGTATAGGAATATGCATAGGGATTGTAAGATTAGTCTTGATTATTTGAGGCTTCTTAATTGGAAAATTATCGTCATAAGATTCAGAGGAAAGCTGCTCGAAGGGATTAGGAGAATTATTATTTACAATATTTAAAGGAAAATAGTTAAAAACTAATCTAAGATATTCTCTAAAATACAATATACATTGAAAAACTTTCTTAATGAGAAAGAACATAATGTCTTGGATGAAGATCCAAGTTGAAAGCCTAATCTTTCCATATAGTTATTTTAGGTTCATTCCTCCAGTGGAGTCTTGATTGTGAAAGTTATTTGGAGTCAACAGGTGGATGATTTTAACATTTGTGTGTCTAATCACTGTCCACCACCATAGATCATATCTAAACCTGTAAAATATTTCTAAAGAAAATGTTAGTTTCCCCAGTGGAGTCATCAATATGTTATCACTCAATAATTTCTCCAAGTTCAAGAGAGAACTCATTGAGGTAACCACAGACCAACTTTTAAACTCTAGGATCTAGCCTTCCTAGGGTTCAGAGAGGGCTCTCTCTTTAAATTTTAACTTTGTTTTGATTTGTAAAATATTAGGCTAGTTATGAATGTGCAACTTTGGTTTGGTTTTGGTAGATTTGGTGGGAAAAATCACTTGAAAGGATGGATAGTGGGAAATATATTTGTCCATTGGGCTAAGAGTCAAAATCAAGAAAAAAAAACTGGGATCAAGGCCAAAAGGTGAAATGTTTTCAAGGCAAGATAGATAACCCTTGAAGATCTTGGAAAGTTGTTTTTATGAGGTGGTATAATCGGGATAAAGGGAAATTAAGAATCCTTTGATCCGGAAAAGGAAGTAGTAGGAAGAGGTCAAACAAGAAAGGGAGAAATTAAGGGTTCCCTACACTAGAAATCAGAGGAAAACATATAAATGATAACTAGTTAAAAGCAGGGTGATCTTAACAAATCCTATAGTAATGCTCCTAGTTATTTATTCAGATTTATAAAAAACATAGATGGATGAATGTAACAAATAAATATAACAATGACAAGTAAGGAAATACTTCACTCCAAATAGCTCATCACAAGAATCCTGAAGTATGATTCCAGTTGGTTTGATCCAGCCTGCTACTCGAAATTTGACACACAAAAGCTTTCAAGTCCAACAATAAATGACTATAAAAATCTCCAACAATTTTATTCCACAATAATACTTCAAAGAGTGAAGTATTTATACAAATTCTAAACTAAAATATCTTGAAAAAATATCAAGATTGGTTTACAAATAGCTCAAATTGTTTTACATAAATAGAACTTAATAAAAATACACTCAAAACTAATGAATCTATTTGGCACTATACTTATGGATTGATGGTGACAAAGAAGAGAATTCGAATTTGATATCAACTCTAAGTTGATGATGAGGCATCCAAGTCACTAAATGTCTCCTTCCTTTGTGCATTTTTCTCCAGAAATTATGCAAACTTGGGGTCCAATGATACATTTTTATATCTCAATTCGAACAAGATATGTAAAAAGTGAAAGAGGTTTTTGTATATAACTATGTTACTAAGATAAACCTCTCTGTATTTCCAAAAATTCTGCTCCAGCTGGTCATAATAGGCTCTTCAAATAGATTTGTAAAACAGAGCTTTGCACAGTCTAAAGAATAGGCTGGAAACATGTGCATGTATATCTCATTCTGTAATACCTGTGAAAAAATTGAGATAGGTTTTTGTATATGGGTCTCTCAGGAACAAAAACCTCTTTCATTGTTATAATATGTATTTATGATTTTCCACAAGCTTCTCTGCAACATGATGACTAAACAGGAATTTTCTGTAAAACGTGCTTTCAAATATTGTTTAATATTTCCAAACCCATAATAGATGTTATAAAAGTGAGAGAATTTTTTGTAGTTGGACATATTAGGAACATAAAACTCCTTCAGTTTTGTAAAATTCATCTTGGATTGGTCACAATAGTTTCTGCAAAACAATGACTTAAACAGGAAATTTCTGCAAAAATGTCCCTTTTTGCTCTGTTTTCATCTTTTAACCTTGCTATTATTTTAACTGTTTTTACTTTCACTTTGGATAAAATTCATTATTTTTGGTGAAAGTATTTTCATCTCTATTTAACTATTAATGCCTCTGTATTTACTTTTACTATTTTACCTCGACTGCTCTGTTACCTTTTCACTTTTACCTTTTACAATAAGAGTGAGTAAAATATGTCCTGGAAAATTACTGATGGAAATGTTTTCATCCTCTGTTCCGACTACTTGTGTAAACTTATTCATTCTTCTCTACTACTATATGGAATCTTCTTTTTTTTAGGAAAACAATTTGAAATCATTTCCTTGTGAATTTTTTTGAGTAAACAAGTCTTTAACTAGTATTAAGTTGTTTATCCAAATTATTTTTTTGCCAATAACTTGCAAAACAAAATTTTTTTAATGAAACCTTGGCTGTAGGGAGGATTTCTCTGGGACAACGGAGGTTTTCTTAGGGCTGTTGAAGTCTTTGGAAGTAAATTGGAAGGTTTAAGCGGTTTTAACAGCAGCTGCAATGGATTTTTTCAGGTCCTATGGGCGTAAAACACTATACCAGGAGATTTGTTTCTTCAGTCGAGATGGATAAACACACTGAAAATTAAAAAAAGGGCTTTACTAGTGCATATGGGGTTTTATGGTTTAAACAGAATCGGCATTAAATGGTAGTCATGTCAGGAAAATAGGTGGTTTTTGGGCTTCATAGGATAGAAACCGCAAGTGGTTATTGTGCAGGTCTAAGGTGGTAAGTGGTTTCAAATGAATCGGACATGATCCAATGAAAATAAGCCATGTAGAGGAGGGCGGAAAGGCTAAAATAACCTATTTTGTGTAGAAATGGAATGTGTCGATATCGGGAAACTTTATTTGAGATATGGGTTATTGATTTTTGGATTGGGAAGGACTCATGCGAACGGTCGAGATTTATTTTGGAAGATGTATCGCGATTTCGGAATGGGGTTCAGGTTTATCAATGCAGTGGGATAGGTTTTTAACATTATAAATATAACTTTATAACGTTTAAAACCTTGGGTTAAATGATCGGGCAGAAGGATAATGTTATATTAAATTAAAACATTTAATCGAATGTTTTAAGCAATAGTGTTGGCGAGGGTATTAATATTTATATGGTATATAAACCTTTTACAAGTGTTTAAGAACCATAGGGGTGGGAATATTTTATTGATATATTTAAACCTTATGGGAAATGGGGGGATTTATTTCACCATATGGGATAATATAAACATAGGTTTAAACTTTAAATAAATGGGTTTTGGGGGTTATTTATATATAATGGATTTAATAATATATACGGGAGGGATATAATATAGGGATTTAATACTTTATGTTAATAGTTAATATGGAATGGAATGAAATGAAATGGATTAAAATACAAAGTATTTAAACTAAGTAAAGTGTAAAATACGCAATATAACATAGTTTTGTCCCATTTTTTATTTTTTACACATAGACTTAGGATAAAATGCATTTTATGGGTTTTGAGTGTTTCTGAATGGAGATGAAATTAATTATTTAGGGTCTTTACTTTTACTAAGAAAAAAAGGGTATGTTACTTAGGAAAAGGGATCATCATCATGGATGAGGGTGAAAATGCTGATGAAAATGGGTTTTATGTAGGAAATCCAATATTTTTAACCAATCAGTTATCGAGCCTTAGGTCCAGTTCCAACAGAATTCAAAGAAATGCTCTAAGCCTATTTAAATGAATGTTTAAAATACTGAATCATTTTGGGGGAGGGGAAATTAGTAATTTTTTCCCAATGATTATTTATTACATGTCTTGCACAACTGCTTTCTACCTACCCGTCATTATTTATAACATTTTTTACTTCATTTTCATGGGTGAATTTAAGCTTGCAACCCTAAATCAATTTTATTTCAAAACATAAAAACTATCTAATTCTAACCTTATTTCATCCAAGGGCTCAGATTAAACTGTTGAGCTCCTCATTTATTCTCTATCTTATCTACTGATTTGTCAAGTTTAAATTGTCTGACAGATCTTTATTCTCTATCTAACAACATGAAATTTAAATCATGAGAGGGCGAGTTTAAGCTGTTTGACCCTCATGGATTTGTGGCATTTAGGACAAGCTGCACACAATCTTAATGGAAAAAAGTAGACTAAAGTAGTGACATTTAAACTTGCAACACTTTCATGATCTATTTTGATGGGGTTCATATTTAATATTCTTTTGATCTTTATTTCTTTTTATCCTTTGATTGTTCTTTTAGGACATACCCTCTTTTTTAATTTTTTAATTTTGGAGTACATTTTTAGAAAGCAAAGGTATGTACAATATTTCAAGAATTTTAACAGATTCAAATCAAAATTATGAATCCTATATATATAGGACCCTAACACCAGGGAGGATGACAACTCAGCATGATGACAAAACAAGTAGCTCAGTGAATTATCTACATCAGCAGATCCAGTGTATCAGAACAGCTCAACAGTATCGAATTTTCCAACACAGAAGACCACTACACACTGAATAACGACTTTATAATGAATTTATACATTTAAAAAAAAATCCATAACAACGTGTCCATGCATGAGACACACATGTAAAATTTCAATTATTTTGTAATAAATGAATAGGTTGCCTATTTTGATACAACAAATAATTGAAAATAGTTCAAATATATCATTTTATTTAGTATTAAGGGTTGGACCCTGGTTTGGAAGCACCTTTCGTTAAAATTACTTGTAATTTTTAAGCTAGAGCACCAATAAAAGATCAATTTTCAAGATTCATGTGTTGTGTTATCTTGGTGATGTTTTTCCTTTTTCATGTTTAATGTTTTCCCACTGTAATATTTTCATGTGCATCATTGAAAATTCTGATTGTAAAATAGGAAAGTTAGATTAATATTTACTGTCAAAAGTACCTTAATTCTAACTGTCTTTACAATTTAAATGTTTTCTTCTAATGTATGATTTAAAAATTCTTAATTGCTCTTAATTCATTACTGAAAACATTTTCTCCATTTCATATTTTCACTTAGTTATAAAACACCAATATTCACAGCTAGCTTGCCTTGTATTTGTTCTGGAAATTGATGCATACACCCAACCTATTTCAAATCCATAGCCCAATGGAAATTGTTTAAAGAAATCCTTTAAATCCAACCACAAATAGTCAAACAAAAGCAACTCTCACATTTAATTTAACTAGCCTAATATCATAAAGCTTAAAAAAAATCTAAATATTATATAGAGAGATCCCTCTCTGAGTCTAGGAGGGCTAGATCCTAGGCTTCAAGTAGTTTTGATTTTGTTCTTTATAATTTAGTCTTGTCAATCTTATAAATTATAGAGCGATAACATATCCCAAGGCTAGTGGGGAAGTCAGTGGTTAGATCCAGGTGGATCTACAAGGTGAAAAAAACAACATATGAGAGTGTGGAGAAATACAAGGCTAGGTTTGTGGCTAGAGGATTCTCACAAGTGGAGGAGATTGACTATGAGGAGACTTTTTCACTGTTTTCAAGGTACTCATCGATTAGATCCATCCTTGCACTCTCAACGTAGATGGGGCAGAAGATACGTTATATGGATGTAAATACAAAATTTATCAATGGATTTATTGAGGAAGAGGTGTACATTGAGTAGCCATAAGGTTTTGATACCTTTGACAAGGAGGCGCATGTGTGCGGACTCGAGAGAAATGTATGGGCTGAAGCAAGCACCTCGTGCTTGGTACACTAGGATCAAAAACTATTTCACAGGGTTGGGATTCACAAAGAGTGAATCAGATACGAACCTATATCATATTGTGGTTGATGGTAAACTTTTGATTATTGTACTTTATGTTGATGATCTTATACAGACAGGTGATGAGAAGCTCATAAATTCTTGCAAAGGGGATCTTGCAAAAGAGTTTGAGATGAAGGACATGGGGCTCTTGCACTATTTCCTTAGCTTGGAAATATGGCAAAGAGATGGGGAGATATTTGTATCTCAGGGCAAGTATGCCAAGGATATTCTGAGGAAGTTCCACATGGAGAGTAGAAAACCCATGGAGACTCCTCTTGCGGGAAACTGGAGGAAGGAGGATGACACTTCAGGTGAGGTAGTGGATGCTACTCTTTACAGGAATATTGTGGGTTCACTTATGTATTTGGTGAATAAACAAAAATACATATGCTACACAGTTAACCAACTTAGTCAAGCTATGGTTAATATTACCAAGCTCTTTTGGAAGGAAGGGAAGCATGTTTTGAGATATCTCAGAGGAACTCTAGAGTATGGATTATGGTACAGACAGAAAGAGAGAGTAAAGAACAAGGGAGACAAGACCAGACCGGAAATACATAGAGTTATGATCTCATATTCCATCCATAATAAATAGACTTAAGCAAGGGAGCGAATCCAAAGGGTTGGGTCAATAAAGTAAACTACCTTTCCTACCGCTGAAGGAACCTGTGCCTTTGTTGTTCTTGTTAGTTTTTTGTTCCAAAATTTTTTTGGAGGTGGACGACGAGTTTTAGATATTCACCGATACAGATTGGGTAGGCAGTCCATCAAAAAAGAAAATTGCATCAAGGGGCATCTTCAGCATAGGATGAGAAGCAGTTTCTTGGTACAGTAGGAAGCATAGATCAATTGCACTGAGTTCAACCGAGTCAGAATACATGACATATAGTCGAGCTGCATGTGAGGCCATCTCGATGACGAAGATACTTGTTTTTTTTTTTGGTAATCATATTGATCTTTTGTGCTATACAACAACCCCAATTTATTTTTACTAAATGGGGACCCTTTAAAAATAATTAGGAAATTTATTTTTAGCTTAAGTCAAAAAACTTTAGGAAATAAAGTTTCTTTTGCTTTTCCCTTTCATTCCTTAGCACGCATCGCAATTCGCCCAGCTTACAAAGCTTAAATGACTTAAAAACATATTAAACCTTGCAGGTTGCAATATGCGCTAAATCTCTTTCCGAAGTTATATGAAACTCTTATTGTAAACGCTTTAAACACCTTTATAAATAAAAATCGCATAATGCCTAATAAAAAGATCAAACTTATAAGAAGTTTTGTGAAAGTTGCGATTAAACAGACCCGACAAACCAATATAGAAATAAATATAAAACTATGATGTCTGATAAAGAACAATAGCTTGATCTCTTAATGTGATTTTCAAATTTTACAAGACATAACTAAAAGAAAACTTATTACTGCATAAACATTGTGATGTGCGATTTTCATAGATTGCATTTCGCAAGATTTATAGGTAACATCACAAATGGAAATAGTTATAAGTTGTGATATGCGATGAACTGGTAGTTAATCGCTCAAGCTTGCGAAATGACTTATGTCAAATCAAACTGAATATGAGATCTAACATCTTAAATTGATCGGTAGACATTTCATGTGAAGGTGTAAGAGATTTGATTTAAAAATATTATCGGTGATTAACAACATTTAATAGGAGTAAGTTTTGATAGATTCATATCTACTTCGAGCATGTTTTGAAATGATTGAACGTTGTATTTGTTTTAATTCTATCCACCTCTCTGTTCTTTATATTTTTAATGTTTGCTATGTTCGCTTGAAATCAGGAAACCACTTAATAGAGAAAGGAAAATAGATATTAGAAAGAAAGGAAAAGATATTTCCAAAGAATCATCTACTGAATACTCATATATGTCTCCCTATTCTCAGATACCACCTGCAATAAGGAATGTGGAAGTTCTTCGTGGGAGTTAATGTACAATTTTTTTTGAGGATCAAAAGCCAAGGGTCATTAACAGATTTGCTACAGTAGGCGCATCAGTTCCTTCAGAATCGACCTATTTCGAATTTGCATGCTCATTCATCTATAAGGTAGTAGCAAGGCCAAATATTCTCCCCTATATAGATATGGTTAAGTGAGTAATTTAATACTTGAACATATAAGATAGAACATTCAAGGATTCAAAGGGCAAGAATATTGTTTCATTCAAGGCGGAAGATTTGAGGACAATGTACCACTTACCCGTCTCGCAGCAGAACTATGACAAAGCTTTTCTTCAAAGCTTTAGAACAAAAAATCCAGACCTGATGAAAGTCATAAAGGAATGGAAGGATGACCAAGGAAATCTTAAATGAGATAAACTTGGTACATACCTAATAGCACAAATTCCTTGCCCTTACTACTATGCTGCTGGCATGTTGTGTAGATTATTTGCAAAACCTGACACCACTAGGTTTTATGTAGATTGGGTCCCATTAATTGACGCAATCATCAATTCCTTAATTTTGAATTTGGAAAATATCCTATCTGATAATTTAGATAAAAATATCATGGAGTATAGGAGTAAAAGAAGTGTTTCATCTAGAGAAATACCCCCCTTTTACATGAGTGCCTATGTCATGCATGTAATTTTCTTTTCTTCTAGATTTCCTACCATGGGATGGAAATGGACGGCCCAAGACCCTACTCCAATCCAAATTTACCACAGAGCCCTTTGGGATTCAGAATTCCATCTTCATTTTTATAAAATTTTCCATATATTCATGTTGCCTATGCACCATATGATATTCAATGAGAAAGCCCCTAGGGTTTTGAAAGAGGCTAGTACAACCATTTTTCCAGTTGATAGATGGTTCGCAGAGGAAGGTTTCACCTATTTCAGAGTTTTTGGTAGTTATGCTTCTCCTCATGTCCTACCATATCATGTTCCTGATAAGTTACTTGTTAGAGAAATTTCCTACCAGCTTGTTGTAAATAGTATTTCAAAACAACTTAAAGATGCTAAGAAGGTTGTTTGGCCTAATTTTCCTTTACAATGCAGTACTTTTGCACTTTTTGATATCGGGCATGCCTACAAAGAAGTGTCAAATGTTAACTTGTTGAGTTTGGTTGAAATGCCGAAACGGTATATGACCCCAATGATGTAATCAAGAACTTCATCGCAGAGCTCAAAGTAAAGCCTTTTTTCAAAGAGACAGATATATTTGATGATTTCTTTCAAGGTATTGAAATTTTTTCAGATGTACTTAAGTTTGCATCCAGTCAACTCAATCAAGATGACTTGGAAGCTTTCCAAGCATACAGAAGTAAGAGTCTGGAAAGGATTCCTCTGGATTTATTAACTATTGAAGATGTCAACAGACCTAATCCAAGTATTATCTTGGATAATGAAGTTAAAGACATGTTTGAATATGTGTCAGGGTGATTATAACATCAATCTCAGAATTCGAATCATTCTGAAAATGAATTCGAAAACAAAAAGGAGAGCCCAAGAAAGGTAATTAATCAAGTAATCAAAGAGATTGAGATGCAAGAGAAAGGAGAAATTAATGGAACCAAATCATCTTCCCAAGAAGTTCAACACACTCAAGATACACTTGATCAATTAGAAAAGTCTCAACCAAAGGATTTGAAGAGTGAATGGGATAATTTTTCTAAGGTGATAAAAACTCATTAAAAAAATACCAATATTGATCAAGCTACCAGTTTTTAGATGCTAGAACATTCTCAGAAGTTAGTGGAAACTGTTACTCCACTACAACAACTTCCTGAAACTCATGATTGAGAGATCATTCTAACTTATTCTATAGAAATGATATTGTTACAAGTTGAGGAAATCCCTTCGTTGGATTTCTTCTACAGTCCTATTGATAAGGCTATAGTCAAGAGAAGAAAAAATTGAAGAATTGATGATACAGTTTCAAACCTTACAAATGAATATGTTGATGTTTTATGGAATGATCCTCTATTTGATCCTATTGAACATTTAACCAAACTATCACAGTTTGCAGGGGCATATGATACTGCCACTATTGATAAGGCCACTGAGGTTAAAATTTTACTAAAGCATAGAGAAGATAGAATACAAGAATTAGAGAGACTATTAGATCAAGAAAATTCTAACTCCAACGAGAAAATGCAATTGAAGATGTCCCAATTTCAAAAGGATTTCAAAATTCTTAATTTGTGGCATCAAGTACAACTCACTGAGAAGAAAACACAACTGGAAGCAACAATTAGCAGATTACAAAGCCAGCCAAAACTAGAGAAATTCATAAAGGAAGAATTGGATGTGAATGCTAAGTTAAATCAACAAGAAGAATTATTTTTCCAACAAGCTTCTATCACTAGCTCTTATTGTGACTCAAGTGAAATACTGATCCAATAAGTAGCTATCTAGAAACTTGAGTGTGAGAAAATCAAAAAGAAAATCAATGAACACATTCAATGGCAAACATCAGACTCAGACAAGGAAGCCGATATACCTCAGGTAGATAAATTCCACAAGGATATCTTATTCAAGGATTGGAAGGCACAAATAAAGAAAGCAAAGAAAGCAGCAGCGAAAGCATCAAGGTTGACAAAGGAGATTACTGAATATGTATGTGAACAACTTTTGAAATCATAAATTATCAAAGAGTGCATGTCTGAAGTTCTCTCAGAAGTCAAAAAGCTTGAAACACAATGGAAACAAAAGGAAAAAAATGCAGGATGAAACGATTAAAAAAGTAGATAACTTTGATTAAGAAAATTTTGATGAAGAAAAAATTTGGAATTTTTTTGATAAAGTCGTATCATCAGTACCAGACCCTGTGATCTTTAATAGATTCAACAAAAATATTGCAGCCAACACTCTCAAATGAGGTATTCAAAGGACAGGTCAAACTGAGGATTTCGCAGCCATATCAGCTCAAACCTATGCTAGATATTTCTCAGCATCAGAATCAAATCCAAATCAAAGATCAAAATTCATAAGTTATATCGTTGCTTTATTTTCCTAGATTGTAGTTAAATTTTGTCTTACGAGGATGGTTGGTTGAAACCTCCTCTATTTTTATGTAATAATATATTTTTAAAACATAGTTAGTTTAGTATTTAAACCCCACTCATGCATTTAGAGAAGGGTCCAGAAATTTGTCAAAAACATTTGCAAAGAATGCACTTTTATAAGTTTGTGAATGTTTTGATGAATTAATGGAACACAATCTGTTATCTTTTGACATTTGAAGCTGTTTAACTGATGTTGCACTATTGTACTCTTTAAATTGATTTAAAGCGAAGAGGAGCAGATATCTACTGTCAGTTTACACGAGTATAAATTCGTACATATGGTACTTCTATTCACTTGTATTAATTCTTGCTTTCTAGATTGACAATCATCTTTTTATTGCATTATATATTTGAAACATCATTATAGATGAATGTTAAATGCACTTCTGTACTAATAATTTTCTGTGATTTCTTATTGGATATATAATCACACATATGAATGCGATATACTTTTCAAAATTCTTCTAATCAAACTATTTTGTTAGAAGAATAAGTTTACATAATTTTCATCTCTTTCAACTGTTAAATAATCTACATTACTAGAAATTGAAGGATATCTCTTTAGATCGCAAAAAGGAAGAAACACCCCAGGTATATAGTATAATTAAATAGTGTTAGATAGATTCATGTAGTAGATTAGAATTATTTTCCATTGCATGTTATATAATCAAAACACACCCAAAAATCATCCTTATTGGGAAACTGGTCCCATTATCCCCACTCGGAGCCACCACACCAAACGGAAAACGAGTTGCTTTAAGGTCTAGATCGGGTGGTTTTCCCCCATGTTGTGGCAGTGGAGTTCTGAGGCCTCAACATTTTGGAGCTAGAAGGAGGGCCTTGTGAATTGCAAGAAGGTATGATCAATCTAAAGTTCAATCTAAAAGTCTCTCTCGCTCTAGATCCCCATCAACTTCCAGAAAATTATCTAGATCTACATATTTAAACTCTAAAGTTGAACATCCTTCTCCTAAGTCTCCTAGTGATACTCAACCCATACTGTCTCCTGATTTTCATCAAAATTCCCCTGAAGTTTAGTCTTTGATAGAAAATTTAGAGATACTATCCATTTCTGCTAAAAATCCTGAACCTTCTCAAATATCTGAGATCAATATTTCGTCTTCTTTACAACCTAGTAGAATATTAACTCGATTAGAAAGTCAAAAGACAGGAATCATTCCTTTTGAATTTCCCATTGATATTTCTCGAAGGAAAATAAAAAGGAATCAATCAGAGTCAATCGCAAGTGAGATCTTATCCCATTACCTTCACTCACTTCCATCACTTCCACTCCAACAATAAGTGTTTCTTTAACTAGTTCCAATACTCATACTACTATCCCTTCAACTATTTCTAGCACTCAGCCTACCTCTTCTTTAATTCAAACTCAATCCATCACATCCACCCAAGGGTCAATGGTAGGCCAGGTACCTCCACCAAATGTACGATCATGGAACAATCCAGGGGCCGTAAATATGCCCGCTCCTCTTCATGCTCTACCAAAATCACCTGAATTATGGTTACCTAAATTTAATCATGATGATGGTCTTCGGACAAAATAACACATTCATAATTATATGTTAGCCATCAATTGAAAAGAATTAGTTGAAGAATATTGTGTTGTAAGATTATTTCCATACACTCTCATAAGATATGTAGGATCCTGGTATTTTTCACTGCCTGCCCGCTCTATAACTAGATGGAATATGTTTGAAGAACAATTTCTAGCTAATTTTGGGGATGATAGAACTGATGTTACGATCATCAATGATTTATCAAATCTAAAAGCTAAATTGGGTGAGAAAATAAAATATTTTAACTCAAGATTTGATAAATTACTCAATAAAATTCCTGCTACATCACTTCCTGGTGCAAAAGTTCAAATTGAGTGGTATATTTCATCTCTTCCATCCAATATATTCATTTTTGTTGATAGAGAAAAACTGCCTACACTCACAGAGAACATGAAGGAACCTTTAACTGTAGAGAAACACATAACCGCTCTTGAGAAGAATAATTCTCAAGAAGACAGAAAATCAAAGAAGGTATCCTTCAAAGATGATTCTAAAAAGAATACATCTAAAGACCCTTTTTTTGTAGAAGGTATTCAGAAATATTTAAAGAATATGACAAATGAGATGGAAGATATCAAGAAACAAGTCACTGAAAGTTCTAGTTCAAAAAATAATTCCAAACCCTTCAAGAAAGGTCAACCCTCTAATACTCAACCACCGAACATCATATCTAACGCTGAGTCTTATCAAGATATAGAGGAAGAGCAAACAGAAGAAGAATAAAATGAAGAACAAGAAGACGTTGAACTAAATGGAATGTAGGATTTCATCCTACCAAATGAAGAACAACAAGAAGCTTTAACTATGAGTACAAGGAAAAAAAATACTACTGAAGCAACGCAGCCAAATCAACAACATAAGAATTCAACACATGCTAAGGATAAAACAGTAAGTAAAAATTCTACTTAAAAGACTACACAAACAAGTCATGTTACTTCAAATACTCCACCTACATCAAAGACAATGGTAGTCTAAGACACTATTGAGTATAATGTAATTGAATATATGAAGAAAACCAGGGCAAACATTTCAATTCACGAACTTACTAAATTAAATTAGCAAAAAAAAATCTTACTTAGAGACTTGAATGTGGTTCTTGCTTCAGCCTTACCTGCTCCAGTAGTAGTACAAGCTGCTAATGAAATGGGTAAGCCACCTTCTCCTTCAACTAAAATAGATGCTACAAATTTGATTATGATAGGTGGTCAATCCATCTCTCATACTCCTCCATTTCTCTTAACCTATGATATCTATAATAAAAACGTTCACAATTGTTTAATAGACTCAGAAGATTCCTCTAATATAATGCCAAAATCAGTCTGTGCTAATTTTATCATAACTCCTCAGAGTTCTCCTATTCATATAGTACAACTTGATATAACTAGAGTAGAGGTTGTAGGAGAAATAAATTCTGCTTCTATCAGATTGTCCTCAAATCTCAAGGTTGCTCAAATAATCAATATATTGGTGGATGATATTCCTAAGTTTTATGGTTTAGTATTAAGCAGAGACTGGTCTGAAAAACTTCATGGATATTTTGCAATAGACTGGTCACATATGTGGCTACCATACAATGGAAACCCAAATCAAATCCGAGTAGACCATGAAAAGTTCATGAAACATACAGTCACCAATCTTGAAGGAATAAATGAGCCAGTAGCATTCAATAATAACATTATCAAAAACTACTCAGAAGAATCATTTTTGGGAAATTTTAATGCTCAACCATCACCTTTTTTCATTAAATGCAATTATTTCTCAGATCGAGAATTTTTCCCAGATAGACATTTCAAAATGTAAAATTTTTGTAGATAAACCAGTAGTTAATTCTTTATTTTGGACTCTTTATTTTGATGGTTCTAAATCTAAAGATGGTGTAGGATATTGATGTATTTTAATAATCCTAGAAGTAGAAAAAACCATGTTATCATGCAGACTTGAATTCAATTGCACGAACAATATAGCAGAATACGAAGCATTAGTCCAAGGCTTGTACAAATCCATTGATCTTAACATCAAATATCTGAAAGTCCTAGGAGATTTAGAAATCATTATTAGACAGGTAAGGAATACCATTCATTGTAATTCTAGACATTTAAATCATTACCAATCATTAGTCCAAGAATTGACCATTCATTTCTTAGCCTTCAATATTTATTTCGTGCCTAGAATGCAGAATGTTAGTACAGATCTACTCCCTAATGTAACATCTAAGTTAATTCCATCTCAAGAGTTTAGTCCCGATACATTTTCCACTGAATTAATTTTTAGGCCATTTTTCCTTGACAACATTACCAATTGGAGAGTATTAAATAATGATTCAGATATCATAGATTTCTTAACATCTGAAGGATCTTATGATAGTCAAATTTTGGATGAAAATGAACATGACATTTATATTAAGGAATAAAAAGATGAAAATTCAATTCCTAAGTTAGTTTTCAAGTTAGAAGACCTCTATGATATGAAAGATAGGTTTAAAAGAGTTACTAACTCAAAAACACAAAGTTATACCTTAAGATTTTAGTTAGTAATTCTAGGAACAGACAATAAACCTCAAAAAGTCAATCTAGGTATTGGTCTATCTTCCGACGATAGATTATAATTTATTAGGTTGTTTAGAATGTACAAAAATATTTCTTCTTTGGATTACACTGATCGTAAAAAATATGATACTTTTGTAATTCAACACATAATTCCTATGATTTCAAATGAAAAACCTAAACAACAAAAATTGACGAAGATTCACCCAAATATTTAAAATTAAATCAATACAGAACTGAAAAAACTCCTCAAATAAAAAAATCATCTTTCATTTAGGCATTCTCAATGGGTTTCAAATTTGGCTCCCTTCAGGAAGAAAAATGGCAATATCAAAATTTTTATTGATTTAAGGAATTTAAATAAAGCTTGTCAAAAGGACAACTTTCCATTACCAACCATGGAACAAGTGTTGCAAACAGTAGCTGGTTTTGAACTTATGTCTTTTCTAGATGGATTCTCGAGATATAACCAAATTCTCCTATATCCAGATGATAGATTAAAGACTACATTCAGGACTAAGTGGGGAACTTATTCCTATCAAAAGATTCCACTTGGATTGATTAATGTAGGTGCCACTTTCTAGAGAGCTATGGACATAGCTTTTAGGGGGCTCATCAAAAAATCAGTGGTTATTTATTTAGATGGCATTATAGTATTTCCTAAACAAGAAATAAATCATGTGAAAGACCTAAAGCAATTCTTCAAGTGATGTAAAAGGTATGGCATCTCATTAAACCCAAGGAAATTATTTTTTTCTTTAGATTAAGGAAAAAATTTAGGATTCATTGTGTCAAAGAAAGGTATCGATATTGATCCTGAAAGAATTAAAGAGATTAAAATAATTCCTTTCCTTCATAACAAGAAATCTATGCAGACATTTCTTGGACAAATTAATTTCATAAAATGGTTTGTCCCTGGATTTTCACAAATAGTTTTACCATTAAAAAACTTGATTAAGAAAAAATCATTTTTTAAATGGGGACATAATGAAAGAGAATCATTTGATTTGATCAAACAATCCATTTTCAATGCTCTATTCCTGACTACCCCCAATTTTCTTAATCCTTTTACTTTATATACTTTTTCATATGATACATCAAACGTTGTTGTTTTAACACAACTTAATGACCATCAAATTGAAGCACCAATATCATTTTTCAGTTCCAATTTGCAAGGTGCAGAACTAAATTATTCATTTGTCGAGAAGCAAGCATTTGCTGTCTTTAAGGCTATAAATCATTTTAGGCCATTTCTCCTAAAAAATCACACCAAAATCATAGTTCCATTCTCTACAGTGACACAACTATTAATGCAAAGAGAATTAGGAGAGAAAAGATCTAACTGGGTTACTTCTTTACAAGAATATGATGTAGAAATTAGACCCTCTAAAATTGTTAGAGGACAACGTTTTTGTAGAATGCTAACAGGAGCATCCCATTTATCATCAGAAGAAGATTCAGGTAACAATGTACAAATATCAAAGGTAAGCCTCAATGATGTGCAATCTCAATATGCTAATCTTATATTTTATTTGAAAAATGGATATGCGCCAACTCAACGCAGTTATAAAACAAAATGTTCTTTAATATTAAAGGCCAAGAAATATGAATTAATAAATGATGTAACGTTTAGAAGAAATTTTGATTCTGTGTTAATAAGATGCTTAGAAAAACCTGAAGCAGAGAAAGTCTTGCATGAACTCCATGATGAACCAGCTGGAGGACATTTTGGAAGAAATATAACAACACACAAAATGCTGCATGCAGGTATTGGCATGCACTTTTCAAAGATTCTTATGAATATGCAAGAAAATGAAAAGTGTGTCAAAGTGCATCTAAAAGAAAAAGGAAGCCAACCTTCCCATTATGGCCAATTAATATCGAGCAACCATTTGAACAATGGGGATTATATATAATTGATGAGATCGTTCCTAACTCTTCCAAACAACACAAATATATTCTCACAACTACAAATTATTTCACTAAATGGGTGGAATCAATTCCATTGAAGGTAGCCAACTCTGAGAATATCATTGATTTCATTGA
The DNA here is from genome assembly GCA_034641835.2 of Pinus albicaulis. NCBI lineage: Eukaryota > Viridiplantae > Streptophyta > Pinopsida > Pinales > Pinaceae > Pinus > Pinus albicaulis. The sequence continues at coordinate 83,475,383 of MU968359.1, read as the reverse complement.
CCAATATATCTTAACTAGGTTTGGTTTACCTACTGCTTTAATGTTCGATAACACATCTTACTTCTCAGGAAATTCTATGATATAATTTGCAATCAAAAGAGTCTTTAAAATTAAGTATTCTGCAAATTATTATCCGCAAGGAAATGGTTTAGCAGAATCCATGAACAAAAACCTTATTAGAATCACCAAACGAACTGTTGATCAAAACTAACAAAATTGGCATAAGTCGTTAATCGTCGCTCTTTGGGAAAACCAAATAACTCAAAAAGATTCTATTCGCACTTCTCCATTCAATATTTTTATGGAAAATAAGTTGTTATTCCTACCAATATAGTTATTCCTTCTCTTTCCTTAGTTCAATTTATTGATGAATCTCCTTCTTCCTCCTTACAAGTAAGACAATTCAAAATTCTTAAACTTGAAGAAGAAAGAGAAAAATATAAACATACTCATGCACATCATCAACAGATAGTAAAACCTTCATTTGATTCAACTTCTATTACTCCAAAAATCTTTCAAATTGGTGATCTGGTATTGAAATGGGACAAAGCGCGTGAGGAAAAAGGTAAACAAACTAAATTTCAAAAACTTTGGCTAGGTCCATTTCAAATAATTGAAGAAAAAGGCCCATCAACATTCTTATTGCAAGATCTATTAGGCAAAGGAGATTCTTTGCCTGTTAATGGGAATATTTTAAAGAAATACTTTTCATAGGAGGTAACCCCTTATATTCCCTGTATACTAGTGTATTTTTCTTTTCCTTAGGAAAATAAAAGTTGAGTAGCATGGATTTCTGGCTTTTCAAATAAACATCTCAGATGATCTTTCTAATTTATCTCTTATAGAAATAAGAAATGTTAAGGAAGCAATCGAAAGATTTGAAAGAAAAATATATTATATTTTCACTGAAAGATGCAATTTCACTGAAGTTATTTATTCTCTGATAAACTCTCATCTTTATGAAGCATGGTTATTTTGTTATCAATTAAGAAAAGAATCTTTAACAATAGTAAAGAATCTTTTACAGAGAAGAAATCTAAAACTGGAAAAATTTTCATCTAGAATCCTCAAAAGGACCAATGATTCACCCCATCCGGGAAAACTTATCAATTTTTAGAAGAAAATCAAAAAATATTATACTATAAAAGCTTAAAAGATAATAAGTCTCATCATGAGCTTGTTTACCATGTTCGTAGGGAAATATTTGAACTAAAATTACCAATACTACCTACCAAAATAGGGTAATGACTTGAGATTATATCAAGAGGACAAGGGGTCTCATTAAGAGCCAGCTTGATCAGTTTAATTACAACTAGTGAATGTAATTGTAAATATTTGGTTACCAAGCCAAAAAAATGGATTTTAAGTAAATATAAACACAATAAAAAATATACAAAAAATATCAAGTGTATAAAGTTGGAATTTATTTTTGAAAATTGTAAGAAAGACTATATGGGACAATGAATCATTGTTGGTTAAAAAGTAACCCTGCCAAGAGCTTAAATTTTCTATTGGATCAGAGGCTCTACCTATGATAAAAGAGTAAATATTTATAATTCTAATCTGTAAGAGCCACCTTCTTTATCTATTTGAACTGATTAAGGACTCATATAGATTATCATACTTTCATTTTTAAAATGAGGAATTCTTTTGAATTATAATTAAGAGAGATTTTGTTGCTTAGTGAGATATTATTTATTTGAAATTCATTCTTGCAACTATTTTTATTTCAAAATTTTTTTTAGAAATTTCAAAAAGTTAGTCAGAGATAGATGGTTCTCCCAAGTGAATCGCCAATTGTTGTGCTATACAACAACCTCCATTTACTTTTACTAAATGGGGACCCTTCAAAAATAATTAGGAATTTTTTTTTAGCTTAAGTAAAAAAACTTTAGGAAATAAAGTTTCTTTTTCTTTTCCACTTTCATTCCTTAGCACACATCACAATTCACATAGCTTACAAAGCTTGAACAACTTAAAAACATATTAAACCTTACAGGCTACGATATGTGCTAAAGTTCTTTCTGAAGTTATATGAAACACTTATTGTAAACGCTTTAAACACTATTATAAATAAAAATCGCATTGCACCTAATAAAGTGATCAAACTTATAAGAAATTTGGTTAAAGTTGCGATTAAATGGACCGGGCAAACCAATAAAGAAATAAAAATAAAACTCTGACGTCTGATAAAGCACAACAACTTGATCTCTTAATGTGAATTTCACATTTCACAAGACATAACTAAAATCAAACTTATTATTGCATAAAAATTGTGATGTGTGATTTGCACAGATCTCATTTCACGATATTTATAGGTAACATCACAAATGGAAATAGTTATAAATTGCAATATGCAATGAACTGGTAGTTAATCGCTCAATCTTGCGAAATGAATTATGTCAAATCAAACTAAATATGAGATCTAACGTCTTAAATTGATTGATAGACATTTTACGTGAAGGAGTAAGAGATTTGATTTAAAAATATTATCGGTGATTAACAACATTTAATAGGAGTAAGTTTTGATAGATTCTTATCTACCTCGAGCATGTTTTGAAATGATTGAATGCCATATTTTTTTTAATTTTATTCGCCTCTCTGTTCTTTATATTTTTAATGTTTTCTCTGTTCGTTTGAAATAAGGAAACCACTTAATGGAAAAAGGAAAATAGAGATGAGCAAGAAAGGCAAAGAGATTTCCCAAGCATCATCTACCAAAGACTCAGATATGTCTCCCATATTCTCAGATACCACCTGCAACAAGGAATGCCGAAGTTTTTTGTGGGAGGCAATGTACACGTTTTTCGAGGATGAAAAGCCAAGGGTCATAATTAGAGTTGCTACAACATTCACATTAGTTCCTTCAGACCCAACCTATTTCAATGTTGTGTGCTCATTCATCCATAGGGTAGAAGCAAGGTCTAAGATTCTCCCCTATACAGATATGGTTAAGTGGGTAACTGACCACTTGAACGTAGAAGATATAAAATTCAAGGATTCAAAGGGCAAGAATATCAGTTTGTTTAGGGCAGAATATTTGAGGAAAATGTACCACCTACCCGTCGCACAACATAACTATAACAAAGCTTTTCTTCAAAGCTTTAGAAAAAAATATCCAGACTTGATGAAAATCATAAAGGAATGGAAGGATGACCAAGGAAAGATTAAACGAGATAAACTTGGTACGTACCCAATAGCACAAATTCCTTCCCCTTACTGCTATGTTGCCGGTATGTTGTGTAAATTATTTGAAAAACCTGATACCACTAAGTTTTTTGTATATTGGGTCCCATTAAGTGACGCAATTGCCAATTCATTAATTTTTAATTGGGCTAATATCCTATCTGATAATTTAGCCAGAAATATCATGGAGTATAGGAGTAAAAGAAGTGTTTCGTCTAGAGAAATACCCCCCCTTTTACATGAGTTCCTATGTCATGGAAACAATTTGTGTTTCTTCTAGTTTTCCTACCATGGGATGGAAATGGATGGCCCAAGACCCTACTCCAATCCACATTTTCCACACAGCCCTTTAGGATTCATACTTCTATCTGCATTTTTATAAAATTTTCCATAGAGTCATGTTGCATATGCACTAGATGATATTCAATGAGAAAGCCCCTAGAGTTTCCTAAGAGGCTAGTACAAACATTTTTCCAGTTGCTAGATGGTTCGCAGAGGAAATTTTCACCTATGTCAGAGTTTTTGGTAGTTATGCTTCTCCTCATGTCCTACCATATTATTTTCCTGATAAGTTACTTGCTAGAGAAATTTCTTACCAGCTTGTTGTAAATGATATTTCAAAATAGCTTAAATATGCTAAGAAGGATTTTTGGCCTAATTTTTCTTTACAATGCGATACTTTTACACTTTTTGATATTGTTCATGCCTACAAAGAAGTGTCAAATGTTAACTTGTTGAATTTGGCTATAATGCCGAAACGACCATATGACCCCAATGATGTAATTAAGAACTTCATTGCAGAGCTCAAAGTAAACCCTTTTGTGAAAGAGACAGATAGATTTTATGATTTATTTCAAGGTATTGAAAAGTTTTCACATGTAATTAAGTTTGCATCAAGTCAACTCAATCAAGATGACTTGGAAGCTTTCCAAGCATACATAAGTAAGAGACTGGCAAGGAATCCTCTAGATTTATTGAATATTGAAGATGTTAACAGACCTACTCCAAGTATTTTCTTGGATAATGAAGTTAAATACATGTATGAGGATGAGTCAGGGAAATCACAACATTAATCTTAGAATTTAGATCATTTTGAAAATGAATCCGAAAAAGGAAAGGAGAACCTAGAAAAGGTAATCAATCAAGTAATCAAAGAGATTGAGATGCAAAAGAAAGGAGAAAGATATTAGGGGAATTTTGAGGTCTAAAATGGGCCTCCTGAGAAAATTATAAAATAATAGTGGAAAGAATAAAATAAGATTAGATGACATCATCGAATTTTAGAGGGAAAAATGAAAAAAAAAAAAACTACTTTTTCAACTCGTATTTTCAACTTATCTCCCAAAATGTTTACTCAAATTTCAAGCAAGAGTACTCGTTGGATGCAAAATTTAATTCCTCATCCAAGGAGTACCCATGTTGCATGCTTTTGATGGACCCTGCTACACAAAAAATGAGAAATACATGAAAAACGTGATTGCAATCACGTTTTTTCATGTATTTCTCATTTTTCAAGTAGTTGGGTCCATCAAAAGTATGAAACATGGGTACTCATTGGATGAGGAATTAAATTTTTCATCCAACGAGTACTCCCGCTCGAAATTTGAGTAAAAAATTTAGGAGGTAAGTTGAAAATAGAAGTTGAAAAATTAGTTTTATTATTTTATTATTTTTAATATTTTTACCCTTTTACTTCAAAAATGGTGAATCATCCCCCATGGTTGACATCATCGTCTTGAATCCTATTGGTTCTTATAATTTTTTTTTTGGTTGTACATTTTTCTTAGGAGGCCTATTTTAGACCTCAAAATTCCCCTAATGATGGAATAGAATCATCTTCCCAAGAAGTTCAACACAATCAAGATACACTTGATCAGTTAGAAAAGTCTCAACCAAAGGATTTGAACATTTAATGGGATAAGTTTTATAAGGCGATAAAAACTCCTCAAACAAATCCCAATACTGATTGTTAAGTCCCTATATTAATAGTGTAGTCCCTTATTATGTAGTGTATTCTGCCTTATTGTTATTATTGTACCCCTGTAACCCCCATATTGTTATTATTGTGCCCTTACATTATTATTGTTAGGTCAACTAGTGTTACATTGTGGCCCCACTAGGATTACATTATGGCCCCATGGACTCCTATATATAGAAAGGAGGTTTTGTCATTTGTATAATCCAAGAATTGTTCATTTATGTAATGTATTGGAGGTTTCCCCCTCGAAGTGGCTGATTTCTAAGGTGTTGATCTCTCTTTTCTTCTATTTTTGGAGCTGGTTTCACAACATTTGGTATCAGAACTTTGGATTCTAGGGTTTTCCTGATCCAAACAGGTCATCGTGGAATTTTCACTATAAATTTTTTTCTCCGAAGGTTCAAAAGCTGAAATGTTTAGAGCACAAATATGAAATAATGAGGAACATCCTCGCAAAATTTAAGAGCTTTTTTCGCAATATTTTCAGAGATATGATCTGTGGACGTTAGGGCTTTTTGCAGGCTCCTGAATTTAACCTAAACAAGTTATCGTGGAATTTTCTCTATAAATTTTTTTGTATGAAGTTTAAGAAGCTGAAATGTTTAGAGAGCGAATAAAAAATCTTGAGGAACATCATCGCACAATTTCAGAGCTTGGTTCGCAATATTTCTGGAGATATGATCTATGGAAGTTAGGTATTTTTTCAGGCTCCCGAATTTCATCTCAAAGAGGTGATCGTGGGAAAATATTAATAACTCTCTCTCTGAGCATCGGATTGGAATTATGTAAAAATTGAATTAAATTAAATGGACTGTAGTTTCCTGGCTATCAATTTTAGAACCAAAGGAGAAAACAGGGACATGTGGAAAGTCGTAAAATTTCACTCTACTGAACCAGTCCATAATTAGGTCATTGTGGGAGATTGGACATAACTTTGTCTTGAAGAATCCAAATCAGGTCAGACCTATGGCATTCAAAAGAGAATTCAGAGGGATACCTTAGGGCTGATTTTTAGATATTGAAGATCTGAAATCATAGATATAATTTATTTTAAATATAGAGCTCCTCAAAAACAAGAAAAATGTGTGTATTTGGTTTTTACAATTGCATAACGTTTGTTTGAAAAAGTAGTTTGAAGTGATTCCAAGGGAATATTTTAGAATTTTTATCAGTTTTGGGTTCTATAATGTCTCCAAAAAATAATTCCATACCCATTAATCCCTCAACAAGATATACTACGATGCATGAAGAGGAAGAAATGTAGTATGAGATATCAAAATTATGATACCAAGTGCAACAAATTTCGATCTTACGAAGAGAAACCGAAGATGAGATGGTTTAAAAGAAGAAATGGAGTCTAAGATGGATGTTTTGAAGGATCAAATAATAGCTAATATGGATGATAAATTAGTGGAAGATCACATCTAGCATCAACAACAAGTTCTCCAACTCTCAAAAGATAACCTAACTTTGGTGCAGAATCTAATGAAACAACAGGAAGATCAACATCACATCAAAAGAAGTTCTGAAGCAGTCACAGAAACTAGAACTCGACAAGTACGATAAATTTCAGAGTATCTTAGCAAGTGGAAGAACTTTCTTGTAGAATATTCTAGATGGGAGGATGATAATTTTATACAGAAGCATCAAGAAATAATCAAGCGTTGAGGACAACACTTGTTTGAAGGAGAGGGGCATGTTAAGTCCCTATATTAATAGTGTATCCCTTATTATGTTAGTGTATCCCCCCTTATTATTATTTTTGTACCCATGTAACCCCCATATTGTTATTATTGTGCCCTTACATTATTATTGTTAGGTCGGCTAGGGTTACATTGTGGCCCCACTAGGATTACATTGTGGCCCCATGGAGTCCTATATATAGAAAGGAGGTTTTGTCATTTTTATAATCCAAGAATTGTTCATTTATGTAATGTGTTGGAGGTTGCCCCCTCGAAGTCGTTGATTTATAAGGCATTGATCTCTCTTTTCTTCTATTTTTGGAGCTCCTTTCAAAACACTGATCAAGCTACCAGTTTTCAAACACGAGAACATTCTCAGAAGTTAGTGGAAACTGTTACTCTACTACAAAAATTTCCTGAAGCTCATGATTGAGAGATCATTCTGACTTATCCTATAGAGAAGATAGTGTTACAAGTTGAGGAAATCCCTTTGTTGGATGTATTCTACAGTCCTAGTCATAAATCTGTAGTCAAGAGAAGAAAAAGGAGAATAATTGATGATACAGTCTCAAACCTTTCAATTGAATCTATTGATGTTTTATGGAAGGATCCTCTACCTGATCCTACTAAACATTTAACCAAAATATCACAGTTTGAAGGGGCATATGCTACTGCAAATATTGATAAGAACAATGAGGTTAAAATGTTTCTGAAGAAGAGAGAACATAGAATGCAAGAATTAGAGAGACTGTTAGATCAATAAAATTCTAACTCCAATGTGAAAATGGAATTGAAGATGTCCCAATTTCAAAAGGATTTCAAAAGTCTTAATTTGCAGCATCAAGTACAACTCATTGAGAAGAAAACACAACTGGAAGCATCAATTAACATATTACAAAGCCAACCACAACTAGAGAAATTAATAAAGGAATCATTGGATGTGAAGGCTAAGTTAAAGCAACAACAAGAAGTGTTTTTCAAACAAGCTTATGTCACTAGATCTTATTGTGACTCAAGTGAAATAGTGATCCAGCAAGTAGCTATCCAAAAACTTGAGTGTGAGAAAATTGAAAAGAAAGTCAATGAACACATTCAATGGCAAGCATTAGACTCAGGCAAGGATGTTGATCTACCTCAGGTAGATAAATTCCACAAGGAGATCTGATTTCAGGATTGGAAGGCACAAATAAAGCAAGTAGAGAAAGCAGGAGCGAAAGCATCAAGGTTGAAAAAGAAGATTATTGAATATATATGTGAACAGCTTTTGAAATCAAAACTTATCAAAGAATGCACGTCTGAAGTTCTCTCAAAAGTTAAAAAGTTGGAAACACGGTGGAAACAAAAGGTAGAAATGCAGGATGAAATGATTAAAAAAGTAAATAATTTTGATGAATAAAATTATTGCAATTTTCTGATCAAACCTCATCATCAGTACCAGAACCTCCAATCTTTAACAGATTCGACAAAAATATTGCAGCCAACACTCTCAAATGTGGCATTCAAGGGACAGGTAAAATTGAGGATTTCGCAGCTAGCTCAGCTCAAACCTATGCTAGATATTTGTCAGCTTCGAGATCAGATCCAAATCAAAGATCGAAATTCATAAGTTATATTGTTGCTTTATTTTACTATATTGTAATTAAATTTTGTCTTATGAGGATGGTTGTTTGAAACCTCCTCTATTTTATGTAATATTATATTTTTAAAACATAGTTAGTTTAGTATTTAAATCCCTCTCATGCATTTAGAGAAGGGTCTAGAAATTTTTAAAAAACATTTGCAAAGAATGCACTTTTGTAAGTTTGTGAATGCTTTGATGAATTAAGTGAACATAGTTTGTTATCTTTTGACATTTGAAGTTGTTGAACTGATGTTGCACTATTGTACTCTTTAAATTTCTTTAAAGTGAAGAGGAGAAGATATCTATTGTTAGTTTACATGAGTAGAACTTCGTACATATGGTACTTCTATTCACTTGTATTAAGTCGTGTTTTCTAGATTGACAATCATCTTTTTATTGCAATATATATTTGAAACGTCATTATAGATGAATGTTAAATGCACTTATGTACTAATATTTGTCTGTAATTTATTATTGGATATATAATCACACATATAAATGCCATATACTTTTCAAAATTCTTCTAATCAAACTATTTTGTTAGAAGAACCATTTTACATAATTTTCATCTCTTTCAACTGTTAAATAATCTGCATTACTAACAGTTGAAGGATATATCATTAGATCGCATAAAGGAAGAAACACCCCAAGTATATAGTAGAATTAAATAGTGTTAGATAGATGCATGTAGTAGATTAGAAGCATTTTCCGTTGCATGTTATATATCAAAACACACCCCAAAATATCCTTATTGGGAAACTGGTCCCATTATCCCCAGTTAGAGCCACCACACCAAATGGAAAAGGCGCTGCTTTAGGGTCCAGACTAGGTGGTTTTCCCCCATGTTGTGGCAGCAGAGTTCTGAGGCCTCGATAGGATCCAATGGTGATACGTTGTGATAACCACGGTTGCATAAATCTCTCATTTAATCTGGTATTCCATGACAAGTCCAAGCATATTGACATCCAGTACCACCATCTCATAGGTTGTGTTCAGAGACGCATTATGTTGTTGCAGTACATTCCCACAGAAGATCAAGATAAAGATATCTTAACAAAGGCGCTTGCGAAGAGAAAATTTGATTACCACTGAGGCAGGATCAGGGTAGCTGATAATCCCTTTCTTTTTGACAGGGAGTGTTGAAATTCAGCAAGAAAATGCACCAAATACTAGTGTGGGGTTCCAGTCACACATGGGTGAGGAATTCAGTTACACATTAGTGCTAAATGTGGGCATATAATTTATTTTTCCCTTAACTAAATTGGACAATATATTGTAACCTTATCTCATAACAACTTGTAATAGTTAACTAAGTGAGATAGAATTAGTTAACTCAAGGATTTAGAGTTGAGGGTCAATGGTGAGGCATGTAGAGTGATTTTATTATTTTGGGGGTCCAGTTGCAATTGTGGCACTAGTGTGGTGTGAGTGTAATCAGTTAACTCAAATTAATTGAGTTAAAATTAGTTTAACTAGTTCTAACTAAGTGGTGAGCTAGCGGGAGGTCAAGTGAATTAAATTATATTTAAGTCACAAGTAGTGATCTACAAAGTAACTAATGATTTGCTATTATTAGCTGCATGAATGTCAAATATGATGGAGACCTAGTTGAGACAAAGGTTAATGGGAATTAAACTATCAGTTGTATTATTAGCACACTTCCCAGGTGCAAATTTAAAGCCACAGGATTCCCATGAAGGATTGTGCATTTAAGGAACGTTGGAATTCCTATTTAATAGGAATTATTTTTCCTAGGGATTGTGTGAGCAAGGCAGGTTGAACATGGGCTGAAAATTCGCTATGTGTTGGTCCAATTGTGCCTAGATCAGTGTGAGATGATTGGTAGAGTGTATTTGGTTCTTGTGAGCACACATGCATTGTATTGTTTCGTGATTCCTTGGATGATTATACAGTAGAGATAGAGGGGTTTTGAGCAGTTTCTTTCCAAAGGAAAATATTATGTTGTGTGATTGATTTACATCTTTCTCTTAATTGCATGTGATTGAGCGATCGTGATTTATATTCCACAAATATTATAGAAGGATTTAGTATCTTGTTTTAGTACATGCATGATCGGATTGAATCCATTGGTGTAATTTCTACAACATGTGGGATTTATCTCAACAGTTAGGGGAGACTCTATCTTTAGATATCTTCCCACATGTTACATCCAAAATATTTCTTCCTAAATATATAGATCCACTTGTTTTAATTTAGATGTTGGTCCTTAGGAGTTCCTCATATTCCTAGATGCTAGATGTATTCCTCTTATTGACACCAATATATTCATTCCATGTAATGTTCCTTCCTAAATTTTCCTAATGTTTGGAAAATACCTTTTTTCCATTTTGAATTAAGTAAAATAAAGTTCTCTTTTTACGTCTAATATAGGAAATGCGAATAAAGTAAGTTTAATTGGAACTTGGGACCCGCAAGATAGGTTACTAGAGAAGAAAGGTAAATTGATTTCCCTTGGATAAATCAAAATGCATGGAGCGGGCCCACAATTTTGCATGGAGAAAAGTTATAAAAGGAAGGGTTGGAAGGATTAGGCATTAGTTGCATATTCAGTTTTTCGAATTTCCTTAGCTATATAGCTGAGCCAAATGTTGTGTTGTTTAGCGTGGGAGCTTCCCAAGGATATCAGCTCACCCCTTCTCTGGTGGACTTCGAGTGCTACTCAAGGATGGTATTATTTAGAGTTTTATTATTATTTTAGGTAACCATAATCACCATGGCTTTTTGGAGTAGCTGGGGACGTAGTTGAAGTTGCGACTGTGTAGTGAAGAGAGGTATTTGTTGTGTTGGTGTTGAGTGGTGAAGGAAATCTTCCCGAGTTGCTATAGGAGGAGTTAGTGGTCGAATTGCTGAAGTTTTGGAGAAGCTTCAGTCCTTGCATATCAGAGATATATTGTCCCTTGTATCACCTCTTCAGAAACTGCATCACTCACTTAGTGACTGCACAGTAATCTTGTGGGAAGCAATTTGTGTGGGTAGTTGTCGAGGTATTTTTCATAAAGGAGCTGGAGGATTGTTTGGAGGAGTATTGTTCGAGGTTTTATAGACTTTTGGAGTGCAGAAATATTTTGTAGGATCCACTGCAGCAAAATTTGAAATTAGAAGAGGGCGAAGCATATGAAGGTCAAATTTTGGAGGTTGGGATTTAGAGCAGAGATTTCTAGGTTTTTCTAGGTTTTGGCCAAGGATCACATTCACAAATTCCTAGAAATTTTTTAGCATTATTTGGTGGGAAAATTTAGTGCCGAACTCAACCAGCAGTTGTAGAAACTCGGTGATTGTGCAGCCTTTCAGAGGAGCAGCGTAGCAGCAACTATGTCATTCGACATTTGATCACTTGAGGCCTGTAGCTTTCCTTGTGCAAGCCTAGGTGCACCACTTCCATCTCATTTTGTACTCTAGCAATATATTATTAATAAAATTGGGTGTTTCTGACATATTCTTTGTACCTGTGTTGCTAGAGTGAAATTTTTGTGTTTGATTTATCACATGTTCTTTATATTTTTGTAAATTTTCTATTTGGAATATTACAGTGGTATCATATCATGTTCTTGGCTAGATACGAGGAAGCTATCAAGATCATGGAGGTGTTAGACTCACATGCATAGTGATTGGTGAGCTTATAGATAGTCCAATGATGTAGAAGGGAAGAGTACACAGGGGATCATGCAGGATTTGATGAGGAAAATCCAACAATTGGTGAGACAAAACCAACATATTATAGAGGGAATGTAACAAATGATACAAAACTAGAAAAGAAGCCAAGCATGTGCATGCACAACCCAGTATTACAACACCCATATGTATGGACATTTTTTTCGTTCTACCATGCCTCATTTTTTGGATGAACCAGAGAAGGAGAATCATAGGTCAAGGATGGGATCATAATGTAGAGGAGAAAAGTTAGAGGGTGAGACCAGGGGGTGTTTCTGTTGGTGGAGACTTGGCTTTAGATATCAGGAGATTGAGGGTGAGATTGAGCATGAGGTTGATATACTCAGTGTGACGTGAGATTCACCCTCGTCAGAGATCCCTTTGGTAGCTCCAGTTTATGCCTTAGTGGAGTGAGTAGAGAATACACTCATATTTCCATCTATTAATGGTGCCACCCGTGGATGAGGTGTTCAGGTCCATTTCATAGTTTCCAGGTGATAGTAGCACACAAGAGATTGATGAAGTTTCAGGCAACATATCCACCATTGATGAGGAGTCGATAGGTATAGAGGCATCTAGATTTGTGATAGAGTTTCCAAACTGTAGCTACCTACCATTGATTTTTGAGGGTTCTATGCATCATGAGCTATATTTGGAGGTAAATTTAGTGGTTCATGTTAAGCTCATGGTGGAGGAGGATGAGCATCCATCCTTAAAGTTAGCCATTGATGGGGGGTAGTCAAATGCATCGCTAGTCAACAAATATGTCATACTTTTAGATGGTAGTCCCCTTCAGGAATACGTTGATGGGGATTGCAGCATTATTGGGCCACCTTCGCAAGCTGGTGAAAGAGAGGCCATGTTACCTAAGCAGATTACATGGATTGGCCAAACTAGCAAGATGGGGTGACACAAGTTGCATAGGGTACAACATTCACATAATGGAGGAATTGTTTCGTGTAAGGTTGTTTGTGCATTCGATCCCTCTCTCAGGGTTGGATGGTGAGAGATTCTGATTTGGTATATAGTGGAGTGGCCTAGGCTTATGGAGTTGGTTATAGGCCATAGTGAGAGTCAGCAGGCATGTTTAGGCATCGCGGATACTGGAGGCCCAGGCTGGACTTAGGATCCAAGGGGGACTACCTACCATTTATCGAATATGTATATTGACTATGGAATTACTGGTATAGTTGACCCAAAGGTCAAGCACACACATTTTATAGGGAATATTTAGTCAACATCAGTGGCTAGTCAGTTTGAGAGGGAACTACATGGGTCATTGGGTTATGTTGTGTATGCATAGAGTCAGGATATAATCAACACACTTTGGCAGGATATTGTTGGAGGAGGTGTCATTAACAGGCCAGACAGTTCCTTATATGGGGTTTGGGATTCTCCATATTTATGTGGGGCACTGAGGACATGGAGGAACATAGCAGTGGTGGCATCACTACTGTTACCTAGGGAGATTCACTTCTTGGGTCCCTCTAGGAGGATTGGAGGAGATATCAGTTCATCGCATGGTATCATTATGTGAAGGAAGATGTGACAATGCCATTCGGGTGCAGTTTGACATGTATTATCTCATATTTTGGCCATGACATCTAGGGATTTGTAGGATCATACCATGATGAGCAGTGGCCTATAGAGGAGCAAGGTGCATGCTTGTTTGTTGTATCATGTTGGGGTGTGTTGTGGATCAGGAGGAGTGACTCCCATTTCACTGAGTATGTTCATAGAGTGCCAAGTATAGTGACACATGAAGGATACAAGATGCTACATGATGGTCTAGCAGTGGCACGAGGTATTCAGTTGTGTATAGGGATAAGCCACAAGGCACAGTGGCATGTCGTTGAGTATAGGGATACTTGGTGGTATGCAGCAACATATGGTGCAACACAGTGGTCTCTTGGAGCATTTCCTCCAAGAGACTTATGGACAAGGAATTTTATGGAGACAGTGCTCTCTCATTGATGCATTGGGTCCTGGAGCTACTAAGGTTTAACATGGTAGCATTATTCCTGATTTAATATGAGGATTAAGGTCACTTAGGTGTACCTGGGAAGATAAGAATGTGTAGATCACATCGTGGTGGGTGCACTAGCAGAGTGGTGGATGCATGGGCACATATGGGATGCCCTATGGTACATGGTGGCATTGGCATCCAATGGTGCATGGAGTTGTGCCACGGAGTTTAGTGCTATGAAAAGGAGTGTTGGGGTACGTATTTGCGTGCAACAGAGGATGATTATACATGACAGGTTGTTGTAGTGTTTCCGCTAGAGAGATCTCCTAACGAGGACATCAATCACACTATTGGGTTTGGAACACTCATATTTGGAGAGAGATTTGACCATAGTGCCGATTGTGAGATTCCATTTATCACTCTGCATAATTTCACACTGTCACGTGGAACTTGGATATCGTCTCTTGATGCTCACATCATGAGCAACAAGACCCAGGATGATGGTATGAGATAGTTGGATGGCACATGGTGCATCAGGAGAGAGGCTTTCCAACTATAGCATATGGATAGGGAACAAGTTGATGGATGCATGCTTGGGGATAGTTTGATCTTATGTAGATATTGTTATAAAATTATATATTACATATCAATGGAACACATAAAATATGTGGAAACACAAACAAATAAAACATATAAAACAAGAGAGACACAAATATATGTGGTTCACCCAAGTTGGGCTAAGTCAACAGAAAAAACCAATCCTTCCTTTACATTATCGAACAAAATGAAGAGACATAACCTACAACAGATCCGCTGTAATATCCTCTTCTCTCTCACATAGTCCCCCTTTCTATTTCTCATTCAGAATATACACACGATACAAAACCACAATACAATTCCCTCATACAATAGAGGGGTTTACTTCTAGGGAAAAAACCCTAAATTAAACATAACTTCTACTGTCAGATCATCTGCCTAATGAACGACCCATATTGACTATGAAATTACAATATTTTACAAGGCAATTTACATCTGATTTTAGATTCGGGGGGGCTCCAAAAGGTCATCGCTGCCCCCCCATGGACCCCCCTAACAATGAAAAAATGACGGGAAGCATTACCGCCTCGTTAAGAATATGGGTCCAACGTAGTGATACACCTAAATAAGGAAGATAATTAGGCTCCACACCCAACAATCTCCCACTTGGAGACTGATTGTAGCAACTACACTGATGTTTCATTTGCTGGAAAATTACCCCACTTGGACATGGTTGTTTCTCATCTTCATCATCATACTTGAAGACCAATTGAAATTGAGCATAATCTCATTTTCTCCCTGGTTACAACTTTTGTTAGCATATCTGCAAGATTATAGCTAGTGTGTATCTTTTCCAGCTTCAACTATCCATCATCCAAAACTGACCGTATGAAATGGTACTTGAGTTGTATGTTTTTATTCATGGAATGAAATGTTGAGTTATTTGCAAGATTAATGGCACTCTATATGTCATTGTATAACCCGCCCATCTCATGCTTCTTACCTTATTGTTGGTGAGGTAAATCCCCTCTGCGGACAGAGGCGATCCCACTAGCCGTAGAGTGGGTCTAGCCACAAACAAGAAACACTATGATATCAATTCCTAGTTAAGAATGGACAAAGACTTGGTAGATCACTTACCATAGGTCCTGCGCTGTTGTGTCATCCGAAAGAATGGCTGCCTCCTGCTCCTAATTCGACAGGTCACGACACGCTCGTTCTCACGCCTGGATACTTGCACATACACAAGAAACGAAGATGATACACAACATACTATTTCTCATTCCTAACTATCAGTTAGTCGAAGAAGAATAAATCACATGCATTAAATAAATATAACACAAAGATGGAAACAATATCATAGTCGAGTATACTAAATTAAAGAAGGAAGAGTACAACCAGGCTTCGACATTGCGATCTCCTCCAGTAGGGTTCCAGCAGAGCACGTCTCACAAAGTTCGTCGGGAATTCAGACGGGGCTCTCTCTATGGGATCCTCCTTGGTTCAACCTTCTCTATAACGATTACTCAGCTATAATGTCTCTTCTCCAAGTTCAGCTTCTTGGCTATATGTTTAGCTCTAGCTTTTGTAAAGGGAAAAGGCCGGTTTATATAGAGGGAGAAGGAGAAGTTAGGATCCCTATAATCGTGGGGGGGGAGTCCTATCCTCTTAGAATGTTCCATCAACCATTTCCTAAAGGAAGAGATCCGTGGTTTATCGAGTTTAACCACTTGCAATGAGTCATTCTTGAAGTGGTTAAAGGAAACTTTTACCTCCAATTTGTTAAAAAACATTCCCAAAAAAGGCTGGCACGACCTCGAGTGCAAATTTTCCCCATTAGTGCAAGGGGTGAACTAGCTACCCTCGCCAATGCCAAAACATAGGTTTTTGAGTGCTTTCTGAGGAAATGTTCCATAGGAAGAATCATGTCCTTATGCCAAAGGATGTAAAGAAGGTATTTGCAGAGTTTGACACTGCTCACAGGTCACGGGAAAGACCCTTCAATATGCGGGGCAAGGGATTGTAGGGATGGTGACAAAATGATGTGTAACAGATGCCCCCTAAAGCATGAGGTCCAAGAGAGAGGTAGGGGTGAAATTCTTTATGAGAACGCGTTTGACCAAAACACTGCTGTCGGAAAACCTGCAAGTATGAATACAACTGATACATCTGATATATGACATGTGGCATGGGTGTAGCCATCCATAAGAGAGTATATAAACAATGAGATCTGAGGTATGGACATAGCCATCCAGCAGTAGGGATCAATAAATAGACTCAGGTATGGTCGCAGCCATCCAATCAAAGGATTCATACAATAAGTCATAATAATCCACAAAGAACCCGCAGCCTGAATTTCATTAGACAAAACCCAAGGTCTTGCACTCCATCTCGACTCGAACATAGTACAAATTCAAGCATGAAAATATGTGAGTTGAAGTTGAACATGCAAGAATATCATCTGATTACCAGCCAATGATGAAAGTTGTTAACAAACGCGAGAGAAACAACTAATAATGATAATGGCTCTCAAGGTACAAAAGGTACAATCCACGACATGTGAACAATGATCTGACGTCGAACACCCACAGAGTCAATCGATCAAAGGCCAATGATGTGGACCTTATGCCGAGTGCGAAGAACCTGCCATTGAGGCATGCAGGCTCCAAGGTACCTGAAGTGATTCTCTAGATCAACTTCCTGGATAATGAGCTAGATTCGAGAGGAAGTGATCCATCAAAGGAGGGTCATAATGAATCCCACATCATCGACATGAAACAAAGGATGTAATATGAGTGTGAATCAAGATTGAAACAGAGGATCAAGAAATGTACACGATACAGAAGGATTTTCTCTTGAACATATCGGCGACACAACTCTGGAATTTGGCAGTATTTGACTCAAATAGGATCAGAGGTCATGTTGATAAGATTTGTAATCGAATGAAGGCAAACGTATTCCCCAAACCCATGGAGGCAAAGTGACAGAGTGAAGATATCCCAACCTGACACAAACTACAGACAAGTGTCATGTTCAAGAGTGACATACTGCCGACACAACTGATGAATAACTTCCATTTTCCCCCACCATTTCTGGCGAGTACCTCTTTATTTTCACACAAGATTGAAGAGGATAGCATATGCTTGTCTTATAAGTTTGTCCTTCGGAAAAATCCAACCTAGTACATTTTACAAACCCTAGGAAGGAGGAACTCGGTAATGTCATGATTGACAATTTCTGATGTCATTTAGGTTTAACGAGTCCGAAAAAGGGATAAATTGACATCTTTTCATATTTAGAGAGTTTCAAAAGAAGGCGGAAAAGAAAACTCCAACAACCCCTTTTCGTAAATAGTCCCACAGATCTGAAAAGGTAGAAAAATATGTCTGAGAGAACCTCCTAGTCGTGATAGGCTAGGATATTCATTTTTCGTAAATAATTTGTCCCAGCCTGAAAAAGGGGTAAACATATACTAGCTAGATATCGTTTCGCAGCCAAATTAACGAATTCAGAATGACAAGCGACTCGGCAATCGTTTCAATTTTAGAGAGTCAGAAAAGAGCTGAAAGTTGACTCCTCCTGGAGGTTTGTGGTACAAAGGGTAGCAACTAGTTCCGATAATGGCAGAACTGCTCAGAACAAGTAAAGGTCAATAGGCTGGCTAACAAGACCACTCATTGCAACAGTTCCTCATGAATGGGTAAAACAATCTAGTGAAGGCATATAATTGGCCAAGAAGATGGTGACGATGGAATGAGAAAAAAAAGGTTCTAGAAAAATGGGCTGATAAAATGACAATCACGAGAGGTAAAATGGGAATGGTTTCATTTTTACACAAGCTTGAAATCAGGAAAATTTGCTTGAAGTTGGCTTCATTTTTAAACAAGCTTGAAACAAAGATAAACTATGCTTGAAATGGGTTTCATTTTTAAACAAGCTTGAAACGGAAACAAACTATGCTTGAAATGTTTGCATGCCCCCAGCATGGTGACTCAATTCGAGTTACATGCCCCCCAAGCTTCAGTGCATTCACTGGAGTAGACTGCTAGTTACTGACAGGTGGATGGAATGAAGGTTCAATTATGAGACCAAGAGAAAGACTCGACTAGGATTTTACAATATCTAATCAAAGACTCGAATTGAACGGGATGCGTTTCATTGTTTTAACGAGGTTTACACATTAAAAGAACTATCCTCCTAAGCTAATTCATTTTTTAACAAGGTTGACATAGTAAAAGAACTATCCTCATAAGAGCCTATTTCATTTTTTAGGGAGCTTGGCACAAGGAAATGAACTGTGCTCCGACCAACTTGTTTCATTTTTTAAGGAGCTTGACACAAGAAAATGAACTATGCTCCGACCACAACTCATCATGATGAATAAGAAGTCATATATTCCAATAGGTTCGCCTCTGGTGGGAGAACAATATCTTGAAAATCAGGATCCAATGCCCCCAGCACACAATGCACAATGGCACTATCACTGATTGCAGGCACATGATAGGTAGCCACATAATTAACCTACGGTGGGGAATATACAACTGGTGGATAAAGACCCGAAAGGGACAATGGTGGACCAGATGTCACGCTAGGAACAAAGAATGAAAGCTGATCAATGGTCACGATCCGTCCTTGGTGTGGAAAATGGATCACATGAAAGAGGGAAGAGACAACTGCCCCCATGACATAAGTATAATCATGCCCCAAGAGCAAATTGAAATATAAGGGTCCTGGAACAACCATCACGTCTATATGGATGGTTTTCCCTCCCAAAGTAACAGGCAACTTCGAAAGGATCCCTAATGGTTGACTGGTTCCTATGTTAACAAATTCTGGGTAACAGACATAAGCGGTGGAGAACCAAAACCTTTCCAAGTAGTTTAAGACAAAATACTAACAGACGTGTCTTCATCTATAATGGTGCTGGGTACGACCACATCAAAGGTTTGTACCATGATCTCAAAAGTCACATAAGACGGAAGGCGGTATCTGGAAAATCGACTCCAATTAAAGGAAGCAACCAAACTACTTGGAGGGGATACCATCGAACTAAGATGGATTTCCCCCAGTGTTACCGGAGCAAGAGGATCACTTTCCTATACTTCCATCATGGGAGTAGGAGGAGCAACTTCTTGAACTACAGGGATGGAAGAATATTTCTCCAAGTCTGAAGAATCTAAAGAAACAATAACAACATGGGGGGGATGAGATCCACTATCGATGGAAAAGACCTGAAGAACCATAGGAGGGATCAAGTCAACTGGTTCCATGACCAATGTTTGGTGGGGAATGGATTCTTGAATTTGAATTTCCGAGGGAGCAAGATTGACCAAGGATGACTCTTGACCAACCTTTGAATCAACTAGTGGAGGACTCAAAGAAAGTTTCTGGTAACCAGCCAGATGGCAGGGTGCAGGAACAGTAGAGTCTTCCAACACTCTCTTGGCTTCATCCATGTACGGACAAAGGTGAATGGGACGATGCCCTTCACACAACTTACAGGGATTTGTAATCTTGCCCTATTTTTTATGAGTGCTACTGGAGCTAGTCGAAGATGTGTTATCAATATGACTTCCAGAAGCCAAAATAAATGGTCGATGGCCATCAGACCATGCATCAAGTACCTTGGGAATACCAGGGCAGTATCGAAGCAGACGGTTAACTTTGCACAACATGGAAGGGAATTTGACTTTCCATGGAAGCTCGGACGGTTCCGCAATGGACAATTTCTTAAGTGCAGTAGCTGTAGTCTTAGCCTCTCACTTATCTGACTTCTTCTTCTTGGTCTTCCTCTTCTTCTTCTTAGCCACCTGGTTACTAGAATCTAGACTTTCACCAGGCGAAGTAGAAGAGGAGGATGAAGAAATAGGCAAAGAAGGGGACAGGTCCACTCTAGAAGCAGCATGATGTTGTTCTGGTGGAGGAGATGGCTGTATGGTAGACGGAATAGTCGGGACCACCAAGGTTGAAAACAACCATACAGGCAAACCAATAGTTAAACCTGGAAGAGACAACGTTGCCATATAAGGAGCACCAACATTACCAAAAGCAGGAAAAGGGCCAAGATTCCCTTCAGAAGGGATTCCTGAGTTAGTGAATTCCAGAATCGTTTCCATCATAAATAACTTTTAAAACAACACCCTAAGGAAACTAACTTTAACCAGGAATATTTCGTAGGTAGTTAATTTTTAAGACATTGAAACAAAACTCTGTCGTTTCATATTTTAAGAGTCAAGAAATACGAAAAAGGTGACTCTATCACTTTCAGGTTGGAAATGAGCATGAAAGGACAAGTTCTCGATGATCTTTTCAAATTTATGGAGTCAGTAAAGATTGAAAATGAATGCTCAGGTAGTCTAGGCAAAAGGGTGTACCAGGTTCCCGTGAACTGCCATATACACCTTGGTTATAGAATGAAAGAAAAAATCAACCAAGGACTTGACATACATGCAAGTAGTCTCCCTGAATGTTGTGTTCAATGTATCACAGTTACAAGGTGACAGACTTAGCTTCCTACGGATAAAAGGATGGCAACCTATAGGGGTCTCCATTTATATACTCGACGGTATGGGGAGCACAAGTCCATACTAGCATTGTCTGAAGCCAGATGGTGAGCGAAAACTGCTAGGTTTTAAGACGCCGAAACACGTCTCTAACTTAGACCACTAAATGTTTCATTAAGTTTCAATGTTGCCTTAGGTTAAATGAATAACTTTTAAGTTGATCTTGTATTTATGTTTTAATTCCAATGTCCTACCGAATGCTGGATCTCACAAATTCCTGAATGCAAGCTACATGCCATAAAATACCATTTCGTTCAATGAAGAGTTATCTACGAGAAGGTTAAGAGTTTCAAGCGATAGAAAATAATGAGAACACAAAGAAGTATTCACTACAGAAATTGATGCAAACTAATGAGAATGGAAAATCTTTCCTAGAATGTCGAATGCTAGTTATGCAAAATATTTTCCAATTCTTGTGATGCAAACAAAAAATGCAAGCACAAAATATATTTTTGATTTTTTCAATGTAATAGAGCAAACATTGCACTAAATAACATGAAAAATGAATCTTCGCACTAGTTCGAGAATGCCAATGCGAGAGTCAAAACAAAGCAACTCAAACAACTCAAAATCAAAAAAGACAAGAACTCAAACCAATGTCACAATCTCTCAAATCGAAGAAAGATGTCAAAGCGGACCCATACAAGCAATGTGAGCTATGCTTGGAGTGATCAGAAGCAAAACTGAATGAAAGAGATAAGACTCACTCAAGACGCGTTTCACCAAAAGCAACCACTCAAAACACATCCAAGGAGCTGAATGAAATCAAGAAAATAACAAAGGTGACTGCGAAACAAGAGATCCAAACTCCAACAGAAGGCTCAGCATGTCAAAGCACTAGAAAGCCCTAAACCATGATGTTGAAAGAAATGGACAAAAAACCGAAGGAAGAAAGATAATCAAAGTCACAAACAAACCCAAAGCATTCAAATCAAGTCAAGAAAACACCCAGAGACACCATGATGGACAAAAAACTCCAAAACAAGGGAAACCCTAGCACCTACAAGAATTGGCGCGACTGTCTGGCTGTAATTCATGCCAGATAGGGGATGGCACGGGAGATAAACTGGAAAATCACACCAGTGGGTGCAACTATCAGGCTGGAAACCATGCCAATCAAGACAACCTTGAAAAGATGAAAATTTGGAAAAACAAAGGTCAAAAATGATCCTCTCGGGCTGAACAGGGGCCTAAGAATCAGCAAAAACAATCCAGAAAGGTAAGGTAATCAAGAAAATACCAATAATAATATCTAATAGACGAAAGAAAAAATTGCACTGATCCCTAGTGGAGTCACCAATTTGTTTGTGAGGTAAATCCCCTTTGCGGACAGAGTCGATCCCACTAGCCCTAGAGTGGGTCTAGCCACAAACAAGACACACTATGATATCAATTCCTAGATAAGAATGGACAAATACTTGGTAGATCACTTACCGTAGGTCCTGCGCTGTTGTGTCGCCTGGAAGAATGGTTGCCTCCCGCTCCTGATTTGATGGGTCACGACCCACTCGTTCTCACACTCGAATACCTGCACATACACAAGAAACAAATACAATACACAACATACTATTTCGCATTCCTAACTATCAGTCAGTTGAAGAAGACTAAATCACATGTGTTAAATAAATATAACACAGAGATGGAAACAATATCATAGTCAAGTATATTAAATTAATGAAGTAAGAGTACAACTAGGCTTCGACGTTGTGATCTCCTCTAGCAGGGTTCCAGTGGAGCACGTCTCACAAATCTCGTCCGGAATTCAGACAGGGCTCTCTCTACGGGATCCTCCTTGGTTCGACCTTCTCTATAACGATTACTCAACTATAATGTCTCTTCTCCAAGTTCAGCTTCTTGGCTATATTTTCATCTCTAGCTTTTGTAAAGGGAGAAGGCCGGTTTATATAGAGGGAGAAGGAGAGGTTAGGATCCCTATAATAATGGGGGGGAGTCCTATCCTCTTAGAATGTTCCATCAACTATTTCTTAAAGGAAGAGATCTCTGGTTTATCGAGTTTAACCACTTGCAATGAGTCATTCCTAAGGTGGTTAAAGGAAACTTATACCTCCAATTTGTTAAAAGACATTCCCAAAAAAGGCTGGTGCGGACCTAACACAAGGACAGAGTGCCAGCTGGCGTGGCCTCTAGTGCAAATTTTCCCCATTGGCGCGAGGGGTGAACTGGCTACTCATGCCAATGCCAAAACATAGGTTTTTGAGTGCTTTTTGAGGAAATGTTCAACAGGAAGAATCATGTACTTATGCAGAAGGATGCAAATAAGGTATTTTCAGAGTTTGACACTGCTCACAGGTCACAGGAAAGACCTTCCAATATGCGGGGCGAGGGATTGTAGGGACGGTGACAGAATGCTGTGTAACACCTATTCATCCATAAACCTTTGTAACCAAATGATTTCTTCACTAGACTCTATAGAAGCAACAAAATCTGCTTCTATTGTTCAAAGTGAAACAACACTTTGCATTTTTTAAACCCAAATGACAGTTGTTCCACCTACAGTAAATACATACCCTGTATTTCTCCTTATGTTATCTCTATCACCTGCCATATCTACAACAACATATCCCTGTAGAGAAATGTTTGAACCACCAAATCATAATGATTGATTTTTCTTACTTCTCAAATATCTGAGAATCCATTTCAGTACCATCCAATGTTATTTTCCTGGATTGTTCATGTACATGCTTACAACTCCCACTACATGTGCAATATCAGACCTTGTGAAGACCATTGCATACATTAAGCTTCCAACTGATGATACATATGGAAATTTAGATATATAATCCATTTCTTCTTGGGTCTTGGGGCACATCTACTTGCTAAGTTTGAAAAGAATATCCAAAGGTGTACTAGCTCGATTTTCATTTTGCATATTAAGTATTTTCAACACCTTTTGTATGTACTCATTCTGAGATAATGTTAATTGCGATTTTTCCTATCTCTAGTTATTCTCATACCAAGAATTTGTTTTTTAGCTCTCAAATCCTTCGTTGCAAATGAATTTTCCAATTTTATTTTGAGCACATTTATTTCCTCCATGTTAGACCCTACAAAAAGCATGTCATCTAAATACAATAACAATATAAAATAGCTGCCATCATTTTGTTTTTTCAGATAAACACAATGATCAGAGTGACATCTAGTATAACCTTGTTTAGACATAAACCTTTCAAATTTTAGATACCACTACCTTGGAGCCTATTTTAAGCCATACAAGCTATTATTTAACCTGCACACTAAATTTTCCGTCCCTTTGACCTCGTATCCTTGTGGTTATTGCATATATATCTTTTCCTCAAAATCTACATGTAGAAATTTTGTATTTAAATCTAACTATTCAAGATGAAAATATTCTACTACTATAAGACTTAAAATATTTATGATTGAAGTCATATTAACAACAGGAGAAAATATTTCATCAAATTCAATACCTTTATTATGTGCAAACCCCTTCACCACAAGTCTAGCTTTGTACCTTTTTTTTCCTCCATCTTCTTCCTTCAACCTGTAAACCCATTTATTCTGCAATGTTGTTTTACCTACAGGAAACCTGACTAAGTTCCAAGTCTAGTTATGTATTTAGGATTCCATATCTCTTTTCATGGCTAGCTCCCTCTTCTTCTTGGTTTCAACCTGCATTTCTTCTTCACAACATTAGAGTTCTCCAGAATCAGTCAACAATAAAGAATGTAATGAAGGAGAGTATCTTTCAAGGGGTCTACTTATCCTGGTAGATCTTCTGACACCAATTTCAGGTGTTTGAGGTGCATGTTGATGTTGTGGTGGTTTTTGTTGTTGTGGATGTTGATTATTATTATTTCCAGGCACATTTAATTTTTCTGTGATCTCATCAAGAACTGTGTATTTTTTGTTTTCTTTTTCCTGTTTCTTTTCTTGCAATTTATTCTTATACAAGATATTTTAATTGAATATTACATCTCTACTTCTAATGATTTTGTGATTTTCATAATCATATAAGTGATAACCTAAATCATTAACACCATATCCAATAAAGATACATTTATTTGATTTTTCCTCAAGCTTTGTTCTATTTTCTTTATTAATATTGACAAAGGCCTCACAACCAAAAGGCTTTAAAAAGGAGTAGTTTACCTTTTTACCTGTCCATGCCTCCTCTGGAATACCACCATCCAAGGAACTTGAAGGCCCTATATTTATTAAAAAAACAATAATATCTACAACATCTGCCCAAAAGTGTAAAGGAAATCCTGCATGCAATCTCATGCACCTTGGACGCTCCATGATTGTTCTGATCATTCTTTCTGACACACCATTTTCTTGTGGTGTTCCTGGAACTGTATTCTCTCTGCGAATTCCATGCTTTGAATAGTACCTATCAAAATCTTTGCTGCAATATTCACCTCCATTGTATGATCTTAGACACTTAAACTTCTTTCATGTCTCAATCTCAACCAAAGATTTCCATTTCTTGAAAGTATCAAATAAATCAGATTTATTCTGAATAAAATAAATCCAAGTTTTTCTAGTTGCATCACCAATAAAGTATAACAATAACAAGATCCACAGAGAGATGATACCCAAACAGGTCCCCATACATCTATATGCACAAGATCTGATTTTTCTCTCTTCTTTTCTTTCCCAAATCTAAGAAATCTGACTCTCTTATGTTTTCCATAAATATGATTCTCACAGAAATCCAAATCAATATTCTTCAAACCCAACAACAAATTTCTTGAGTGAAGAATCTTCATCCCCTTCTCACTCATGTGTCCAAGCGTATGATTCCATAATTACGCATCTTCTCCTTTGGAAGTTAAATCATTAATGGAGTTATAAATACCATTGCATCAATACGATGTACCAACATTTTCTCCTTTTGCTATTACCAAGGCTCCTTAGTGACCTTCCATGTTTTATCTGTGAAAGTTGTCACACAACCTTCATTGCCTAACTGCCCTATTGAATTCAGATTTTTATTCAAACCTAGAACATGCCTTACCTCCTTTAATAACCATTTGTTTCCATTCTGTATTTTAAAAAATATTTACCCATTCCAATGATTTTATAGGGTTATCATCACCCAAACAAACCTATCCAAAATATCCTTGAACATAGTCATGAAAATATTTCTTATTAGGTGTGGCATGGAATGAGGCCCCTAAATCTACCACCCAAGAATCAGTAACATTTTCTACAAAAATAATCAAAGCATCTTGTAACATGTTGTGGACAATTTTTTCACCCCCTAGAGACAGTCTAGAGTTGCCATAGACTAGTGCCTAGGACATCTTAATACAACAAGGAGCTTTTCATATAGCTTGGGTTGTCAATCCAAAAACTCACTTACTATCTCTTGTTTTAACAAGGAAATTAGATTAGAATGGGACCAATCTCTCTCAGAAGCTGATACAAGGATAAGAATAGTGTAGGAACATCATGCAAAATTTCAATACAAAGGCATCAGACAGTTAAGAGACAACTTACTGTAAAGAGGGCCAGTTCAAATAATATGCCACATAAATCAAATATCAGAAAGTGGATGCAGTGAGAGGAATAACAAGAGAATACTAGTTGACATTAGAATGATACCCAGATATACAAAAAAACCATGCATGGGCTTGCTAATTCAAGAATCCATGCACAATCCTGGCATTTTAAAAGCACCCTCCTAAAACAACTGATATAGCAAAAAATGTGAAAGAGATGAACATGGAACAGTATATCATGGCTAGGCCTATTTAAAGCACTTGACTAATTCCAGAAAGGGCATCAACAAGGATGAATCCTTACTGCAAACTAGTGAGCCACTCGCACTCTAGAACATGATACAAGAAGATAAATAGCATGAAATGAGGTATTGTATTAACACATAAGAGAAAATTACATATTGTGAGATACCAAAGACCAGAATCCTCATTACAGTTATAACTCCTCCTCACTGAGACCCTACGGGCTCTGAACCTTCATACCGAAATATTACAAAATGTATACAAAAGCCTTTTCACTGCATAGTTTGCTGATAGAAATCTGGAACCTTGCTAATGTCTTATTTCTGGGCTTTTATAGAAAAGAAAGAGAATTCTCCAGAAGGAGGTAGGTGGAGCACACTTAATGACTTAATTTGAACAAAATGGCAGAAAACATTCGCGCCCATACCATGAATGACTACCATATAAATGAATGTACTTGGCTGAAGGGGGAAAATCTGCTGCAATAAAGCCTCGAGGTTACTCGTGTTCGTGCATGGTACTCTCGGCCCCTTGAGCCTGGAGCCGAAATTTATATTTTTCGATGCCGGGCACTGAACTCCTTGGTCTTCTATTGATATTCTTTGTAACCTCATTTATGTTTTCAGCTACCAGCACCCGCCCCTTTTGAATTTCCCTGGGAATTTAATAAATGTTCATTTAGCTTCCATAAATGATGGTCTTATCAGTATATCTCCCTAGATCTTTGTTCCATTATTCCGCATCTGTTGAATGGTCCTTTGAAATGCATTCGGTCTCCGTTAATGAGAACGGAAATTGATGGAGGCTCCTTGTTGCTGCAACCTGCAAAAATCCACGAACATTTTAAGGAAAACAGGCACTGGGACAATGGCATGATGAGTTACACGCGTATGAAGGCGAAGACACGCAGAAATGGTGAACAATGGGGAACAGTGGAAAACACAAGAGAATGGCGAAGACGTGAAAGGCAACGGTAGGATTTACAATGGAAGGGCACTAAATAAACGAGGAAGAGGCATATAACATGAATTTTGTGATAATATGTGTCAACGGAGAACACAAATGACTAGGGTGGAAGTAGGTGACACGCGGGCGTATGGGAGGATTAGCAGAAGAGGTGACATGGATATTATGGAGTGGGACCTGGGGATCTAATCGCAATCGGAAATCAGAAGAGGGAGAGGGGGGGGGGGGGGAATGACACACAGATAACTTCCGATGCGATTGAGGGTGAATCCCCTTTTAAAACTGAAATCCCAATGAATTTCTGATTTACCAAGGAAAAGGCCTTTTATACGGACAGGCGGAAGTATCATATGGTGGGGCCCAGCAGGTCAATCGCGATCGGAGATCGGGGCATGGAGGTGATTGCAATCGCGACTGGGAGGAAGTGCGACGCGATCAATCGGGAAGGATGGAGCGATCGGGGCGATGGGGTAATCGGCGAGGTGTGATGACCCGATCAATCGCATCGCAAATATT
This sequence comes from Pinus albicaulis, assembly GCA_034641835.2. Taxonomy (NCBI): domain Eukaryota; kingdom Viridiplantae; phylum Streptophyta; class Pinopsida; order Pinales; family Pinaceae; genus Pinus; species Pinus albicaulis. The sequence goes on along the minus strand of MU968359.1, from coordinate 83,446,967 downwards.
TGCGACGGATTAATCAGAACAATTGTGACTCAACTCGTGATTGGAACGGACATTGCGATTGCAATTAATAAACGAGGTTTTATATACATAAAACTTTATAATGAAGTTTCATAACGATGCATGGCGGGGAAGTGGTTTGAGCTTGCGGCAAAAGGGGCCAGGCTTTAATGTAGTGCTTGAATATGGCAATTCAGCCCATTTGAATGATTAGATGAAGATCTGGTTGGGTACAACATTTGGCTCCACCTGGGGACGACGTGTTCATGCTTGAATGCGTTGAGAACCTACAGACCACTGATCTTCCGCTTTCCAGAACTAGTCTTCAAAATTTATCAGCGCACTCATCAAACCAAAACTGAAGTGAAAAATATATATACAATATATTACAATTCAACTTGATCTGCCTGGATCAATTTTGAAAATAGGGCTTGATAAATTGTCCATTTACAGGGGCATCCAACACATCGCCCTGTAAATTTTCCAGCACAAAAGTATTGTTCCTTCCCTGCTTTACAATTTTGAAAGGACCGAACCACAGCGGATCAAATTTAGCATGCTTGCCCTTTTCTGCTCTTCGAACATCCCACCTGAGAACCAGGTCTCCAATTTGAAATTTTCTATCTTTTGCATGGCGATCAAAAATATTCTTCATTTTTTCCTGATATTCTACCAGTCTCTGATTTACCTGGTCTTGTGTTTCCTCTAATTCCACTAATTGACTTATTCTTCTGATCATATCATCTGGTTCTTCCTGACTTTCCTGCATAAAACGTGCTACTGGTAATGCCAATTGCACAGGAAACACAGCTGCTCGCCCATATACCAACTCATAGGGGGATTTCCCTGTTGCTCTCTTGCTGGTTATCCTATTCGCCCATAGAGAAAATTTTAATTAAGAGTCCCAGTTCTTCTGATTCTCACTTATTGTTTTCTTCAAGGCCCTCACCAGGGTTTTATTAGAAGACTCTGCTAAGCCATTTCCCTGTGGATAGTAAGCTGTGGAGTGAGTCAATGTGATGTTATACCTTTGGCAGAAATTTACAAACCTGGCAGACCTGAAAGCCTGCGCATTGTCAGTTACAATTCTAGCAGGACATCCAAACCTAGATATGATATTTTCCTCCATAAACCTCATTATTATGACATCTGTAGCATTTCTGGTAGGTATGGCTTCCACCCATTTCGTGAAATAATCTGTGGCTGTTAGTATCCATTTATATTGGCCACTTGATGGGGGATGTATCTCTCCTATAAATTCTAATCCCCATTTCTGAAATGGTTCATTCACATGAATAGGAATCAAGGGCAAGGCTACTAATTTCTGTCTTTCTGCAAATCTTTGGCACTTGTCACATGCTCTGACCCAAGCAAAAGCATCTGAGTATAGTAAGCAACTGAGTATAGTTTTGGCCAGTAAAAACCAGCCCTCAAGATTTTATGAGTTGTAGCCCTCCAACTGTAATGTCCTCCACAAATTCCTTCATGAAATTCTGTCATTACATTCTGCACTTCATTTTCTGTGAGGCATAACAGTAATATACCTAGAGGGTCTCTCCAATAGAGCTGTCCATTGGCAATTATATGTTTCTGGGATTTCATCCTTACAGCTCTATATTTTATCTTATCACAACTTGGAGGACAGCTAAGTGTTAAAAGATATTCAACTATTTCTTTATACCAAGGACTAGTTAGATATTTCATATGTATCTTTTGAGTGGCCACCTCTAATCCTTGCTTTTCTTCTCCTTTCTCAGATTCTTCATTTGCTATGATGGATAGATTAATGCCTAAGGCCTGATTATTTGATTCAGATAACATCTTAGCAAGTCCCTGTCCTTTGATCAACTTGGTAGGCCTTATGTCCAAATCATATTCTTGTATTTTTGCAATCCATCTTCCTCTGTTACCTTTGCTATCTCCCTGAACAAGAATGTCCTTGACAGCTGTTGTGGGGACATAGGCAGTAATGTGAGATTGCAAAACATATATTCTAAAAGCTTTAAGGGACTTTACCAGGGCATATGCCTGCTTCTCCAATATATTATATTTCAATTCAGCATCATAAAGCACTTGACTGAAGAAAGCTATAGGCTGCTCATATCCCTCTTCATTTTTCTGCAATAATACTCCAGCAATTGTATGAGGCGAAGCAAATGAAAATATCATAAATGGCTTTTTGTAATCTAGTCCAGCTAGCACAGGAGCTTCAGCGAATGCCTTTTTTATCCTTGTGAATGCATTTCTAGACTCCTGGGACCATTTTACTTCATTCTCCTTTTTCAACATATCAGTTATATGCCTAACTATCTCGGCATAGTTAGGAATGAACCTTCTCAAAAAATTGATGCGACCTAAAAACACCTATACTTCCTTCTTATTCCTGGGTAAAGGAATACTATTTATCACTTCCACTCTCTTAGGGTCTATTTTCACATCATCTTTAGTTACAATGTGCCCTAAGAGTTTTCCCTCATCTAATGCAAATAAAGATTTTTGAGGATTGAGAGAAAGGCCATACCTTCTGCATTTTTCAAAAGTTCTTCTTAAATGCTCAATATGCCCATCATCATTCTTTGAAAACACTGTAATGTCATCGAGATATACCACCAAAAATTTGTCCCGCTCCCCAACAAAGGCTATGTCCATTGCCCTCTGAAAAGTAGCTCCTACATTAATCAATCCAAATGGCATCCTGACATACATAAATGTTCCCCATAGTGTAGTAAAAGCAGTTTTCTTCTGATCTTCTGGAAGTACAACCACCTGATTGTAGCCAGAAAAACCATCCATCATTGACATTCTGGATGCTCCTACTACTTTCTGCAGGATGTGGTCCATCTTAGGCAGCGGATAATTATCCTTGAGAGATGCTCTATTTAAATTCCTGAAATCCACACACAACCTTATTTCCCTGTTTTTCTTCCGAACAAGGTCAAGGTTTGCTATCCATTCTGAGTATCTCAATGGCACAACTATTTTGGCATTCAGTAGCTTCTTGATTTCTTTTTCAATAGAGGGAAGCAGCAGAGGATTTATCTATCTGAGCTTCTGCTTATAAGGCTTTGCGTCTTCCCTCAAAGGAATTTTATGCTGCATTATATTAACGTCAAAAGTTTTTAGGTCCTGATAGGACCAAGCAAATACATCTTTGTAAGATTGAAACAACTTCAAATATTTTTCTTTGTATTCTTTTGGGACTCTTTTGGATAATTTTACAATTTTGGGATCAGCATAAGTACCAGATTTAAATCTCCCACTTGATCTTCTTCTGTCACTTTGTTTGGCTGCAATGGAATATCATCTTTGTTAAATAATTTTTCTAGAGGCACCAGACCTCTAGGTATAACATTTCCTTTCAGCTGCAGCACTTTATTACCTGCTATCTTCTCTTCCCACTTGCTTTCTGCAATATTTTCAGCTTCCTCTTCTTCATTGTCATCAATCTCCATATTGGAGAATTCTCCCACTGTCTCCATGAATCTCTTCATCTGTTCATCATCTTCGAATACCTGCCAGTGCTTAATATTATCTGGGATAGATGGCCTGTAACGTACCTCCACTTCATATCTTAGAAGCAGGTTCTGAGGAGGACGAAATGTACTGGCAGCTACAGCAAGGGAATCTGCTATCCTGTTCTGCTCCCGGGGCATGAACTGTATGTTAAATGCTGAGAAGAAATTTTCTATCATGTCCCATACTTCGTTTCTATATGCTCTCAGTCGGGGATGCTTGGTTTGACATTGATTTCTAATCTGTCTTACCACTAGCTCAAAGTCTCCCATGACTTTTAAGCTTTGGATGCCCATGTTTCTGGCTGTCTGTAGTCCCAATAAAAGTGCTTCATATTCTGCTACATTATTGGTAGCCTCATACTCCAATTTAAAGGACAATGGTACCCATTTTCCTGTAGGAGAGATTAATAGCACCCCGGCTCCATTGCCTTCCCTCGAATTTGCCCCATCAAAATGCAAAGTCCAAATTTCTGATGCCTTATCTTCTTTAGGCTGCTCAGCTTGGATTTGACCAAAAAGGGGCTCGTGAGCATAATTTTTATTTTCTTCTAACATCAAACATGAGAAGTCTCCCTCTTTGTTATACACTGGTGAATTCTCTGAGCAGTCAGCCTTAGTTACCATTTTAACAAATCTAGTCTCCTTGTATAACCTTCTCTCCTGACCTCCAAAGACTGGGACAATAGCATATGTTAAATCCAACTTGATTGACCCACCAATTTTCGTACCCCAGGACCTTGACAGCAGCATGCCAAAGCAGGCTGGGATATCAGCAACCACAATGTCCATGACCACACTCTTTGCTGGAATTTGGGCCAAATTGACCACTAAATCTTTAATCATTCCCAAGCATTTAACCCTTTTAGAATTGAATGAATATAGGTCTTTGTATGGTCTTGTAATTTGCAGTCCTAGTTTTTCCATGACAGACAGAGGCATAAGATTATGGGAAGCCCCGGAATCTAGCATACAATTATGTAATAGTAGGTCATGAATGACTAGAGACACATAAAAAGGAGGAGTGGAAGGGTCTACCTCCTCGACGTGTGGACCAAAGACTACCATGGGTCTTTCTTCTTGCAAGTTTAGACTATCAGGCACCATCGGTGTTTCGGGAGGGAGTATGAAGGAAGTAACTTGAGACTGATATACAGGTTGTTTTAATAATTCTGTCAAGGGGACTGGAATCTTAATCTTCTCAAGTTCTTTTTGAAAATTGAAAGCAGAAGGAGGTTTCTCTATCGGAACTTCTTTTGACTCTTTATTTTCAGCTGAAGCTTTAATTTCTTTTGATACAGGCTCATCATTAGGAGGACTGACTATTTTTGAAGAAGAAGGAATCTGATAATTGGGCTGCAAAGGAGCATTTAGAGGATTCTTACCTTTTTCTATGTTCTTCTTTGTTGCTGATTCGTTCTGAGCAGATGCTTCTTTCTGAGGTGGCTCCTCTTCTTGGTCTTGAGTTCGGGTCCTCTTTCTTGAAGATATGAGATCATACTTTACATTGAATTGTGCTTGCATGAAATCAGCAAATTGCTTACAATAATGGTCAATCTCTGCTTCTTCTTCATCTTGCAATGGGCAGTCCATATCATCATTATTTGAAAAAGCCAGATTTGAATCTTCTAATCCATAAGTTTCATCTCCAGTGGAGTCATCTGCTGGTCCTTCCAGGTATAAGGGATGAGGTACCTGGTCTTGTTGTTCCTTTGCTTCTCTAGGCAATATCTGCAATGGGGGTCTTCTGTACTGGGGATTGTATCCTCTGTTTGGAGCATTATAGAAATTCTTGGGAGCTGCATTTTTAGCTTCCAGTTCAAGCTTGACCATCTTCTTTATCATTTTGCTTATTTCATCCATTTTATCTGAATCTTTTTCCTGATTAGAGGTGGAAACTTCTTCTTTGCCTCTCCTCCTAGTATCTTGTTCAATTTTTCCCTTCAGTTTCCCAGTGGAGGCAAAGTTTGCTTCTAATTCCAGAGCATCTGACTGTGCATCATCTAAAGTGGCAGGTTTTCTTTCTCTCAAGGAGAATCCAAAGTCAAAATCAAAGGCTGCTATAAAAATTATCTTGGCAGCAGCTTCATGGGGCTTCATTTCAGGAGGCAGGCTCAGATATAACTTGTTGAATCTTTTAATAAACTCTGATACCCCTTCATTATGTTTCTTCTTCATAGTATTAAACTCAGTGAGACACTGACCATGATCCTTCTTTTCTCCCCACTTCCTGAGAAAAGTATTCTCCATTTGGTCCCAGGTGGTCACAGAATTATTTCCCAATGTCTTAAACCATTTTCTGGCTTCACCCTCCAAATACTGCACAAATAATCTCAAGACCACATCCAAATGTTCAACATTTAAGTTCTCTGCAAAAGAGCAGAAAGTCTCAAGATGTTTCTGAGCATCAACTTCATTTTCACCATTAAATCTTGGCAGAATCTTTAGATAATCCTGTGGCATATCATTTAGCACTTGGGGTAAGGCCAGAGGAGCATATTTGTTCAATAGAAAAGCAGGAACATTGGCCATTGGAGGAGGTGGGGGTTGTACAGAGGTCTGAGAAACAAATGAAGGGAGAGGAGTAGGAGGAAGTGGAGTATGAATAACAATGGGAATATATTGCACAGAAGCCTGAGGTGTGGATGGGAATAACTCACGGTTAACAGCAACTACTTCTGTGACCTCTTTAATTTCTTCAGCCTCGAAAGCAGGATGAGAATCTTCTTCAATCCAGGCACTTCCTCTACGTGGAGTTTCTGAGTAAAACTCGGGATTTTCTGTTCTAACTTCTTGAGAAGAAGAGGGCGGATAATCTTCAATGGAATATTCAGGGTTTTCAGCACGAACTGACTTCCTCTCCTTCCAAACTCTTTTATGAATGATCTTCTCTGGGTCAGACACGTAAGGTGTTTTCGACTGAGATGTATCTGACCTCAAATGTGGCTTTCGAGAAGCCAGGACTACCAATAAATTTATCAAATGAAAGCAGTGGAGTCGCCAAGGTGAGAGATACGCAACTCTTCAACTCTCTGTGCTCACCTGATTAGAGAGTGAAAACAATTTGTCGAGACCCAGGGAAACTGATATTCTTGAATTCGTTCCCCGGCAACGGCGCCAAAAAGATGTTGTGGATGATTTTGTCACCCCCCCCTAGAGACAGTCTAGAGTTGCCATAGACCAGTGCCTAGGACATCTTAATATAGCAAGGAGCTCTTCATATAGCTTGGGTTGTCAATCCAAAAGCTCACTTACTATCTCTTGTTGAACAAGGAAATTAGTTTAGAATGGGACCAATCTCTCTCAGAAGCTGATACAAAGATAAGAATAGTGTAGGAACATCATGCAAAACTCCAATACAAAGGCATCAGACAGTTAAGAGACAGCTTACTGTAAAGAGGGCCAGTTCAAATAATATATCACAGAAATCAAATATCAGAGTGTGGATGCAGTGCGATGAATATTAAGAGGATATCAGCTGACATTAGATTGATACCCAGATATACAAAAAAACCATGCATGGGCTTGCTAATTCAAGAATCCATACACAATCCTAGCATTTTAAAAGCACCCTTCTAATACAACTGATATAGCTGAAAATATGAAAGAGATGAACATGGAACAATATATCATGACTAGGCCTAATTAAAGTGCTTGACTAATTCCAGAAAGGGCACCAACTGGGATGAATCCTTGCTGCAAACTAGTGAGCCACTTGCATTCTAGAACATTATACAAGAAGAAAATAGCATGAAATTGGAGATTGTATTAACACATAAGAGAAATTACATACTGTGAGATACCAAAGACCAGAATCCTCATTACAGTTATAACTCCTCCTCACTGAGACCCTACGGGCTCTGAACCTTCATACCGAAATATTACAAAATGTATACAAAAGCCTTTTCACTGCACAGTTTGCTGATAGAAATCTGGAACCTCGCTAATGTCTTATTTCTGGGCTTTTATAGAAAAGAAAGAGAATTCTCCAGAAGGAGGTAGGTGGAGCACACTTAATGACTTAATTTGAACAAAATGGCGGAAAACATTCGCGCCCATACCATGAATGACTACCATATAAATGACTGTACTTGGCTGAAAGGGGAAAATCTGCTGCAATAAAGCCTCGAGGTTGCTCGTGTTTGTGCATGGTACTCTCGGCCCCTTGAGCTTGGAGCCGGAATTTATATTTTTCGGTGCCGGACACTGAACTCCTTGGTCTTCTGTTGATATTCTTTGTAACCTCATTTATGTTTTCAGCTACCAGCACCCGCCCCTTTTGAATTTCCCTGGGAATTTAATAAATGTTCATTTAGCTTCCATAAATGATGGTCTTATCAGTATATCTCCCCAGATCTTTTCTCCATTATTCTGCATCTGTTGAATGGTCCTTTGAAATGCATTCGGTCTCCGTTAATGAGAACGGAAATTGATGGAGGCTCCTTGTTGCTGCAACCTGCCAAAATCCACGAACATTTTAAGGAAAACAGGCACTGGGACAATGGCGTGATGAGTTACACACGTATGAAGGTGAAGACACGCAGAAATGGTGAACAATGGGGAACAGTGGAAAACACAAGAGAATGGCGAAGACGTGAAAGGCAGCGGTAGGATTTACAATGGAAGGGCACTAAATAAACAAGGACGAGGCATATAACATGAATTTTGTGATAATATGCATCAACGAAGAACACAAATGACTGGGGTGGAAGTAGGTGACACGCAGGTGTACGGGAGGATTAGCGGAAGAGGTGACATAGATATTATGGAGTGGGACCCGGGGATCTAATCGCAATCGGAAATCAGAAGAGGGAGAGGGGGGGGAATGACACACAGATAACTTCCGATGCGATTGAGGGTGAATCCCCTTTTAAAACTGAAATCCCAATGAATTTCTGATTTACCAAGGAAAAGGCCTTTTATATGGACAGGCGGAAGTATCATATGGTGGGGCCCAGCAGGTCAATCGCGATCAGAGATCGGGGCATGGAGGTGATTGCAATCGCGACTGGGAGGAAGTGCGACACGATCAATCAGGAAGGATGGAGCGATCGGGGCGATGGGGTAATCGGCGAGGTGTGATGACCCGATCAATCGCATTGCAAATATTTGCGACGGATTAATCAAAACAGTTGTGACTCAACTCGTGATTGGAACGGACATTGTGATTGTGATTAATAAACGAGTTTTTATATACATAAAACTTTATAATGAAGTTTCATAACGATGCACGGTGGGGAAGTGGTTTGAGCTTGCGGCAAAAGGGGCCAGGCTTTAATGTAGTGTTTGAATATGGCATTTCAGCCCATTTGAATGATTAGATGAAGATCTGGTTGGGTACAACATAACAAATCACCTGCCACATTTGCTTCTTGATTTTTTTCTTGTTGTCTGTCTCCTTATTTTCCCTTCCGAGATTTACAGTCTTTCTTCAGGTGTCCAATATTTCCGCATTTCCAGCATACTATCCCAAATCTGGACTTGGATCTTCCTTTCCTTGATTTACTGCGATATGCTGAGCTCTTTCCTCTTTCCATTTTTCTTCCCCTAGTATCTGCACTCAAAGCATTACCCGATGCCTCACCGGAGTTTTTCCATTGCATTTCCTCGCTAAGGATAGCACCAAAAACATCATCAAACTTTAAAGTACTAGATCCAGAGACAGAGTTACTAATGGACATAAATAAACCATTCCAACTTTCTGGAAATGAGAACAAAAATAATAAAGCCCTAACTTCATCATCAAATTTTACCCTTACAGAACTTAACTTCCTGGTAACCGTATTAAATTCATTTACAATGTCAGCAACATATCCACCTTTCGACATCTTCATATTATATAAACGTTTCAAAAGAAATGCCTTATTTGAGGCCAAGGGTTTTTCATATAGTTTCTCCAATGATGTAATTAAACCCTTTGTTGTTGTTTCCTTCGAAATAATGAAGGCTACCAACACCGTGAGGCACAACCATATTGTTCCAAGTGCCTTTCTATCAAGAATCTCCCATTCTGCGTCTATCATACTCGACGACTTCTTTGTTTTTCCACTCAATGGTAGGTATAGTTATTTTTTATATAGATAATATTCCATATGCATCTTCCACAGCGTGTAGTTTTGGCCGTTAAATTTCTCAACCCTAAACCTAATATCTTCTGCCATTTCTCCCACTCAAACCAGGAACCCTTCCTCCCTCCATGTTTACCAGCCAAATATACCTTCAGCTCTGACACCAATTGTTATAAAATTATATATTACAGAGAAATGGAACACATAAAATATGCGGAAACACAAACACAGAAAACATATAAAACAAGAGAGACACAGATATATGTGGTTCACCCAACTTGGGCTACGTCCTTGGAAACAACCAGTACTTCCTTTATAGTATCCAAAAAAATGAAGAGACACAACCTACAACAGATCCATTGTAATATCCTATTCTCTCTCACACAGTCCCCCTTTCTATTTCTCATTCAGAATATACACATGATACACAACTTCAATACAATTCTCTCATACAACAGAGGGGTTTCCTTCTAGGGAAAAAACCCTAAATTAAACATAACTTCTATCTTCAGATCATCTACCTAATGAACGACCCATATTGGCTATGAAATTACAATATTTTAGAAGGAAACTTTACATCTATTTTTTGCTTCTGGGGTGCTGCCCACGAAACTCCCTGCTAGGGCGAGGTTCCAAAAGTTCACTGCCACCCCCCTGGACCCCCCTGATAGTGATCAAATGATGGGTGGATTTTCCGCCACATTAATAACAGGGGTCCCACGTGGTGATACATCTAATACGGAATATAATCAGGCTCCATGCCCAACAGAGGTAACATTTTCACCACCCTTGAGCCCACACTTAGGGAGATGCATGAGAGCCTTTTGGTGAGACATTATGAGGTGTCTCTGAAACATCTAAAGTGGTTGGTGGGCCTTACTTGTAGATGGATGTTTAGACTTCAGGAATCATTTGGGAGCACTTGCAGGAGGCAAGATCAGGGAAAATTTTAAGGATAGGAAATTTTTTTGAAGTTTAAAATATTGGCGAATCTCACTAGTCCCTAATATGAAAACTATAAAATGTTTATTGATATATTTGTAAAATTATTCAAATTTATAATGATTTTATATATACCCTCTATATAATGCTAGTGATTTTTAAGTTAAAATAATTTCATATTGTAAAATTTGGGCGAATCATTTTTATAAAAAATGGAATTTGGAGAATCTTTTTTTTTTTTAAAAGCATGGAAAATTAGCCCACCTACGAATGTTAGCCCCTAAAAATTTCCATGGGCAAGATGTAATATTCCTAAACTTTAGCTTTTAGCTAAATGGAATATTATAGATTATTTTGTCACTAGGTAGGTGAATAAGTGGGTGGGAGGCCCATAAATCTCTTTAGAAACAATAAAAACACTTCAAGTGTGAAAGGACACCTTCTAAGCAGCAAAATAAAGAACCTTTGAGTATGAACATGGGTTGGATCATGTTGACTAGGTCAAATTTTACCAAATCAGCAATGTTGTTATGGAGGAGTGGACATTAAATGAGGAATAACGTAGTTTTAAAGGGAGATTGTTTGCATTGAGGAAATGACCTAATTGAGTGGGGACAAGAGCAAGGAATCCCATAACTTATATAAGGAAGAGGATGGCAACCATATGGGATATGTTTTAGATTATTATTTTAGATGTGTTATGTTTAGACTTCTTGCATTCTTCAGCTGTTTAGTTGAGATTGTTGTGTTGTTTAGCACCAGGTGTTCCCGAGAGGGAATCCCACCTCTTTCATTGAGAGGCCTCTTGGAGGAGTATTGCACTTCGTTTCCACATTCAGGCTTAAGGCCAAGCTATAGATTTCTTCATTAGTGCAGTTTCTGCAGGATATTGTGCTGTGTTGCAGAGTGTAGCAGTGGAGAATCATATTAGGTGTCTTCAAAGCTATTTTTGCAGTGGAGGAAGGTTTCCATCCATTGGAAGGCCTGTAAATAAGCCCCTTGAGCTTTATTGACACATTTAGAAGCAGGTTAAAGAGTATTTATCCCCTACAACATAGGTTCAGTCCAAATCTGCGTTATTTTAGGAGGAGTTGCAGGGATAGTTGTAGTGGTTGTTTTGGGAGTTGATTTCTTCAGTGGGGGAGCCATTCTTTCATCTAGATGATATATTGGAGAAGATTTGTAGGTTTTTACATCAGCTTAAGACATATCTTCTCATTTCTATTGTTGCAGCATATCTTCAGCCCTAAGGTTGCAGCTTACATTGGCACATTGTGTGCATTTTCTGAAACCCTCTTGGGTTGTCTTGGAAAGCTGATCTAGTACCCAAATCAGTATGTCTAGAATTTATTGGGGCCTATATGAGTATTTTTTATATCATTGTATCATCTCCAACTGTATTTATGCATAATATGACTACGCTGTAGTTTCTCTCTAGGATTTTGTATTGTAATAGAAACTCATATTTGGGAGTGATTTCTTATGGGAGGCTTGTTTCCTCATTGTATATGATTCATGCCTCACTATTTTGTATTGATTTGCTGCTCTAAATACATAATTTTATGACTCCATATTTGTCTCATGGTTTCATGTGTTAAATATTTGTTGTCTCTTTCATTTTATGAGCTACATTGTTGCTTTTCCCATTTGGGAATACTACAGTGGTATCAGAGCATAATCTTGGCTCAGCCCGTGCATTCAGCCAATATGTCAGCATAAGGAGAAGCTTCTGACAAGAAGAGGAGATGTACAAAAGAAACAAATACAAGACTTTATTATTTGGAGGAAGGGAGGAAGAGGGGCTCCCAAAGCTTCTTTTTCAAACCATGCAAAGCATTCATGAAGATATCAAGAAGATGAGAAGGGATATGTGTAGAGAATCTCCAAAGGGGTTTGAATATGTAGCAAACCCTATATTTCCACAAGATAAATGTGAGAATTCAACCACACAATTTGATCCACAACATATTATTATGCCCATATTTACTCCAAGAGAGATGGAGGAAGAAGATGCACCAAAGGAGGAGACTTTGAGTGACTATATTCAAGAGTATGAATCTCAATCTGGAGATTCAAGGAGCACTTGAACTTCCAAGAGTTTTGCCAACTCAAGGAGGAGAGAAGACCCAACAATCACAATAGAAGTAGAAGAGGTAGATTCTTTCTATTAAATTTTGATGGGTCATCCAAATGCACAACCAAGGATTGACTAGATCAGCTAGACTCATATTTGCATCTACATCAAGTTTCAGAAAAGGAAGCCTTTAGGATAGCAGCGCTTCATATTGAAGGTAATGCTATTACTTGGTGGTTTTATGAATCTTCTTCATTTAATCATGCAAATATAGCTACTTATGCAATATTCACTAAGATATTAGTGAAGAGATTTGATGTAAAACAATCTGAAACATCTTTGATTGGGTTAGAAAAATGTAAACATTCAAAACCCTTGCATAAGTTGGAAAGATCCATTGCACCAAGTCCACTTCAGATTTCTATTGAGGGGGATAAAAACATGTATGATCCCTTTCCAAGGGCAAGATCCCCATTGCAGGAAGATCCTTCTCCTCAAAGGGAAGACATGAAGATTCCTCCTTCAAGGGAAGACCAGGATATAGGGTCTCTCATTTTGATGAGGTAGTCTCAACTATTAATGAGGAGGAAGAGCATAAAAGATATAACAGCATTGTCACTTCAGGAGAAGAAAAGGTGGATCAAAGGATGGGAAGCATGCACCCTTATTTATTTCAAGGGGATTATAGACATAAGAAGGAGGTTGATTTATGCAATGAAGGGAGGGACAAATAAGTCCGCTCACCTATATAGTATACTTCAGATTTTTATGTCTCTTTACATGGAGGAATTCCACCAGGGAGACCTCCTGATTGGAATATGAATAAATAGTTCTCTCAACATGGTGCAACATTGATATATTTGGCTTGGGAAGAAGCCTTGGGGGGAGCTAGCATAGGGTAGATAACCTTTGATGGGTTCAAAGGAGAGGTGAGAAATTTTCTGATATGGATATTGCCATCTCCCACTCAGATATTTACGCTGAAAGATGATGATTCAGAAATCTATGATGACATGAGAATGGGGTCAAAGGGCTACTCCATAACCTTGGGACAGCAAATGATACTCCCTCACATGAGGAAGATTTCTAAATATGACAAGAGGTTATTGACACTCTTGCATGCATTGGCCAAACTATGGAAGTTTTGGAGAAGAGATGCCTTTCAAGAGGAGTATGACTTCCATGTACTCCAATCTTGTCTTGGGCGAGATCAGCTGCAAGAGAGGCAGCAAAAGTGGGGTAACAATCCTCCAACATGTGGCTTTGGAATTAAGCATGTCAAAGAGGATATTTATGATGTGACAGGAGCTTCATTTCATATTTTTATAGCGCTGTCATTGTTGGGTAGCCTAGATACATATTGGGAGTCCCAAATACTGGTGGAATATTCCAAGAACCTCTTCACATGTAAGGTTCTTGATGGGAAAGTGATATATGGGAGGTATAGAGTGGTTGATGGAGTCATTTATTTCCATGATCAGATTTACATGACTAAAGACACAAATCTCAAGGATAAACTACTATATACAGCCTATGAGATCTTACTTTCCAATCCCAATATTTTCATTAGAACATACCGTACTATATTGGAGGGATTCACGTGGAAAGAATTAAAAGAGGAGATGCACTATCATATGAGGAAGTTCCTAGATTGTTTGGAGGGTGAGGAGAAACATAACTCTTAGGAAGAGTTATCATCACCACCTCCTTACTCATTGGGTGTGAGAGGGAGCTCATCCATGAGCTACCTCGCTGACTTAAACCAAGTGTGTGGTAAGGATTGTATTTATAAGCATCATGGTATATTTACTTTGTACTTTCATTTTCTTACCACTCATGTGTAGGGAATTTCTCCAATAGGGGGCACTCTTTCTTATTGGCTTCATGGGCTACTTAGGGCCATAAGCAATGAGGATGTTAACCATTCCCTAGAAGATTTTGGGGAGACGATGTATTCTTCATGGTGTGCTTCATTGATACCAAATATCATACACCTTCTCCAAGCATACAAGAAGAATGGGGTAGCAAAAAAGTGGTGGGAGAAACACTTGTTATATCATATTATATGGTAGTTAGGAGAAAAACTATGATGGTTTCACATGAGGGACCTTTTTCCTTCACGTTTAATACACATGGTAGCTAGCATGACTTTGATTATGATTCCATAAGCTGATGAATCATGTTGTTCTTATCCTCATTTGGAACATGATTGGAGGGAAGGCACATTGCTTGTATGTGTCCATGGGGAGTGGAATTTCCCACCCCTTTTATGCTTCATGTTTCAAGGGGAGCATGGGAAATGATATGGCCACTACAGTACAATTATTTCTTTATGAGATGAGCCATATGATTTTTTGGAGCACTTGGGATATGCCTCTCATGAAATTTTGGGAGGAACTTTTCTATGAATTACCATGTTGGAAGGGAATTCATTTAATTTGGATGATAGCATGGAAATGGGAGTCTATAAGTGGGAACGAGATCCCCTATGCTCGCCATCACTCCTACCTTGAAGAGGCCATTAAACAGAAAGAAGGCTTCCATATCGACCTTCCATTTTCTCATAATGAAGGCTATTGGGTTTATCCCCCAAAAGCCAACTTGCACATTTGGGAGGAACCATTGGGAGACAAAATTATTGTAAAATATCTGAAGCAATGGTGGGGACTGTTGATGAGGAGGCCACAAGAGGAGGAGGGGAGGATTTTGCTCCACCTTTACAGTTGCTTGAGGAAAAGAAACATTTTGGAGGGAAGGACTGTAATATTCCTAAAATTTAGCTTTTACCTAAACGGAATATTATATATTCTTTTGTCACTAGGTAGGTGAATAAGTGGGTAGGGAGGCCCATAAATCTCCTTAGAAACAATAAAAACACTTAAAGTGTGAAATGAGACCTTCTAAGTAGCAAAATAAAGCACCTTTGAGTATGAACATGGGTTGGATCATGTTGACTAGGTCAACTTTGACCAAATCAACAACGCTGTTATGGAGGAGTGGACATTAAATGAGGAATAATGCAATTTTGGAGGGAGATTTTTTGCATGGAGGAAATTACCTAATTGAGTGGGGCCAAGAGTAAGGAAGCTCATAACTTATATATGGAAGAGGATGGTAGCCATATGGGATATGTTTTAGATTATTATTTTGGATGTGGTCTGTTTAGACTTCTTGCATTCTTTACATGTTTAGTTGAGATTGCTTTGTTGTTTAGCACCGGGTGTTCCCAAGTGGGAATCCCACCTCTTTCCTTGAGAGGCATCTTGGATGATTATTTCACTTCATTTCCACATTCAGGCTTAATTCCAAGCTACAAATTTCTTCATCAGCATAGTTTTTGCAGGATATTGTGTTGTGTTGCAAAGTGCAGCAGTGGAGAATCATATTAGGTGTCTTCAGAGCTAGTTTTGCAGTGGAGGAGGGTTTCCATCGATTTGAAGGCCTCCAAAGAAGCCCCTTGAGATTTATTAACACATTTAGTAGCAGGCTAAAGATTATTTATCCCCTACAGTGAAGTTTCAGTCCAGATCTGCGTTATTTTAGGGAGGAGTTGCAGGGATAGTTGCAGCAGCTGTTTTGGGAGGTGATTTCTTCAGTGGAGGAGCCATTCTTTCATCTGGAGGATCTATTGGAGAATATTTGTAGGTTTCTACATCAGATTCAGCCATATCTTCTCACTTTTGTTGTTGCAGCATATCTTCAGCCCTAGGGTTGTAGCTTACATTGGCACATTGTGTACATTTTCTGGAAACCCTCTTGGATTGTCTTGGAAAGTTGATCTAGTGCCTAGATCGATATGTATAGACTTTATTGGGGCCTATATGAGTATTTTTTATATCATTGTATCATCTCCAGCTGTATTTATTCATAACATGACTCTGTTGTAGTTTCTCTCCACCATTTTGTATTGTAATAACATCTCATATTTGGGAGTGACTGCTTATGGGAGGCTTGTTTCCTCATTGTATATGATTCATGCCTCACTATTTTGTATTTATTTTCTGCTCTAAATACATAATTTTATGTCTCAATATTAGTCTCATGGTTTCATGTGTTAAATATTTGTTGCTGCTTTCATCTTATGAGCTATATTGCTACTTTTCCCATTTGGGAATACTACACAAGATGACAGATTCCACTTTGTGGTATGGACGATGCAGGGAAATTTCGTACACACCAGATTGGTTCGTGATGTAAAGAGTCTATATATTGATTGCATGCAGGGACTTTAGATGTGGTACAGGTTGGTTCATCAGTTGGCAATACTATGCTGCAACCGTTCTGGTTGTGGGATCAAAGGAGTTGTTTGGTTAAAGGGACACTTTTTTTTTTTATGATCAAGATCAAGGCAAAGAATGACTCATATCACTCTTGGTTTGAAATATGGAGGAGCACCAAGGATTACGTCACATGGCAAGGCCGGTTATCCTAGTTACTGCTCTGGACCAATATTGACAGTAGATGGATAGACATTTATATCTTGGAGATGTCAGGGAAGGATGATCTTGGACTTCATACATTTTTTTTCCATCAGGTTCCAAAAGAGGAGGATACAGTATTTTTGCGATAGGCAGTATGTCATAATCAGTGCAGGGAAATTTTCGGGGCTTATATTCATAGATGGGCTAATTTTCCATGCTTTTTCTAAAAAAAAGATTCACCAATTCCCATTTTTTTCTCAAAATGATTCTCTCGGATTTTATAAGAAAAAAATATTTTACCTAAAAAATCGCTAAAAATTTATAGATACCATATAAATCATTAGAAGTTTGAATATTTTTACTAGAATATCACCAAGAATTTTATAGTTTTCATATTATGGATTAGTAATATTCTCCAAGGTTTCTAATCTTTAAGATAAATTTCCAACCTTCAAATTTTCCCTGAGTTAGAGTGGTGCAATGTCAGCATGGTGGCACCCTTCTGAGACTGGCATGGGATCCTGGCATCACCAAATTTCATGGTTCAACTACGCTTAAGGGTGATTTGGTTCCTACAGGGGGAAATAATTTAGATCTTCTTGTGGGTTTAATGATTCTTTGTTGGTGTGGGGGACTTTACCGGAATGAAGGGATGATCAGTAGGGGGAGTTCAGGGAAACTCCTATAGGGAAGTATTTATTTCCACAGGAATCAGATTGTATCTTTAGGTGCCGACCCTTGGAGTAAATGAGATGGTTGAATTAGTAGAGAATTTTCACATGGAGAAACATGGGACTTTATATGATTATGATTTTCTATTTACTAATGGCATGCAGAGGGCTTTTGGTACCTGTATCCAATTGGATGGTGACTGGAGAAAGGTGTTCTTTGCATTGATTAGGATGGCTTGGGATCCTAGTATCGAGGGATTCCTTCATGTCGAGACAGTGTTGAGATTAGGGATGACTCAATGGTACATTTGGGACCCTATAATTTGTTATCCAAGTTAACCATTAGGTTTGTTTAGAGTCAAGATGGTTAGGATAGTTAGGGTTTAATAGGGTTTTTAAGTTTTTTTTTTGTCTTAAGAATAATCACATGTATAAAAGTCTTTAGGTTACTTTGTAAGGTCATTATGAGTCATAGTGTGTGTCATCATAAAGGGAAAATTCAAAATTTCATATCCCTCGAAGCTTATCTATTCATCATTATGAATTTGATGCTCTTTCTAAATTTTGTAACAACTCCAGTTCAAACAGGTCAGGGTTTGCTACGGAAGTTTGTAATATTCCAAATTTAGCATGCAGCTAATTGGAATGTTGATTTTTTATTTTTACACCTAGGATATGAATAAATGGGTAATGAGGCCATACATTTAAGAAATAAGAATAAAATCCCTTATGATGTGAAAAGGGGTCATTATTATGGCTGGATTTCACACCCTCATGTGTGAAAAGGGAAATTTTCATGTGGAAAAGGTCAAGTTTGACCAAGTCAACAGTGCTGGGATAAGAGGTGGAGATCATCTTTCGAGACAACACAGTTATAGTGGGAGGAATATTCCTTGGTGGAGGAAGCCCTAATGAGTGGGACCCAAGGTGAGAGGGCTTCCATTTGTATAAAAGGAGGGCAAGGCAGCCATATAAAGACATGTTATGTTATGGATTATTGATTTTATGGTCTGTGTGACTATTGTGCATTCTTCAGCTGTTTAGTTGAGATTGTTGTGCTGCTTAGCACAAGGATTTCTTGTTTAGGAATTCCTTATAATTTCTTGAGAGGCCTATTGAGGGAGATTTTACTTCATTTCTCCACATTCAGGCTTGATTCCAAGCTACCTCCTTCATCTACAATGCAGTTTCTATTTAGAACTGGGTTGTGTTGCAGGGTGTTGCAGTGGAGGGTTGATAACACCACTTCCAGAGCTTTTTTTTCAGAGGAGGAAGAATTATTTCCTTTGGGAGATCAGTGAGGAAGATTCTGGATCAGATTTCCCATATTGGCACTTGGTCAACATATTTTCCATCTCCTACAGTGCAGTATGCCTCTATGACTGCGTTATTTCAGTGGGAAATTGCAGTGAGGGGTTGCAGTGTTTGATCAGAGGGTAAGATCTTCAGTGCTAGGATCAGCCTTTCACTTGGAAGATCCATTGGAGGAGGTCTATTCATCACATGTATCATCTTCAGCCATCTCCATCTAGATATCAAGTTGTAGCTGCTACTTATCCCTAGGGCTACATTTCGACATTTTTCACTTTTTGCATTTTTCAGGAAACCCTTTCCGAATTGTCTTGGAAATGTATTTGGGAGCTTAGATCTTTACTCCCAACATTTTATGAGCCATATATTTGCATATCCATGTATTTACATTCTCTATCAGTAGTTATATCTAATAAAACTGCATTTTCATAGCCTTGGGCATTTGTTGTGTAGTAGTGATCTTTATTGTACATGTTCTCTTGAGGTTGGTTTTGCCTATCCTAAGTGACTATTTCCTCAAAGACTTGTATACATTTTTCTGTTATGATATTAATGTGATGGCTATATGATCTTCTTACATTACATGTGTTTATTTTTCACTTCTATTTCCATTATTTTTTTCATATATTGCTGCTTACCCATTTTGGGATATTACAAAGTTGTTAATGCTTCCATAGCAAATTTTCTTTCCCCAACACAAATTTTGCTACGAAAGTATGTTTTTTTGTGAATGTTAGCAAAATGATACATAAATTCAAAATAAGTTATGGTAAACGGTGGTTAGAGCTTATTGGGTCATGATTTCTCCATGTTGTCTTTATCCATAATTTGCAAAATGTGTGCACCATATAGTTTCTCCTTAATCTCGTTCCTTTTCCACCTTTTTTACAGATTTGTTGTCACAAATCCATTCTCACCTCCTCCTTATGAGCTGCTATTGTTGTCTAAACACTAATATTTTTGTCTTTCAGTCTATCTATTTGTCTTAGGGTAAGCTCTGTTAGTGTCAAAATTCAGTTTTCCAGTCCCTAAAGTTTTTTGCAGGTGTCAGGAAGCTTCTCACTGTGTTTTCGAGCCATGGTATCTCGAAGTAAATAATTTAAAGGAGGGTATGTGATGAGGCATGAACCCATGGACATGAGGTTTCTAGAAGAATACCCCGCATTCACCCAAGCATTGGCCAGTGTAGGGTATCTTCGGTTCTGTCAAAACTTGCAATGGTATCATGGGAAAATTTCGATCGATTTTGCCATTAACTTTATAGGAACAGGATCTAAAGTTGGTATACTGAATGTTGCAATGTCCCTTGACACCGTTGCTCAGGCCATAGAGATCCCTAGGTCAGGAGAATTATGGTTCAAGGTGAAGAAGTTTAAATTGTATAATTGTGATGAGTTCCTAAAAGAAGAACAAAGAGGCATCGATATGGCTTCAGGCATTCCCAAAAATTTCCTTAAAGAGTATTTTTCTATGTTTATGATGGTGATCCAGAAATATTTCACTTGTGAGGGTAGGTTCCACATGGTATATCAATACCATTTCAAATTTTTGTTACACTTCTGTTATGAAGGTAAATCCTCTCTACGGACAGAGACGATCCCTCTAGCCCTAGGGTGGGTCTAGTAACAAGAGGACATGCTAAAGTGTTGATTCCTAGTTAATGAATGAACAAAAAACATGGTAGATTGACATACCTTGAATCCAACGCTGTCATCGTTGCTGAAAGAGTAGTGGCCTCTCTCTCCTGCCTTGGCAAATCAAAATCCGTTCGCTGTTACGCTCAGATACCTACACATTAGACAAAGAACAAGAACAACATATGACAGAAAATTTTCACTCATAAATATTAGCTAGTCAAAGAGGGCTAAACATATCGCATCAAATAAACATCATAAAACAATAATGGAACCAAACAGTAGTCATGTATTTAAATGAATACAAGGAAGAGTACAACCAATGATTTGATGTCGCAGTCTCCTCCAGCGGGGTTCAGGGGAAGTGCATCTCAAATTTTGGTCAAGGAATTCAAACTCAAGCTCTCTCAACATAATCCTTCTTATTCTATCCTCTCTAAGAGTTTAGCTATAGTATGTATAGTTCTCCCAGTTCAGCTATTCAGCCATTCGCTTAGCGTCTACTAAAAGAGATAGTTTCTTTTATAGAGGAAAAGGAGGAGGTTGTGATCCCTACAATGGTGGGAGGGAGTCCTAACCTTTAGGAGAGTTTCAAGGGAGGTGGAAACTACTAACTAAAGGAAGGAGTCCGTGGTTGTTTCAGTTCAACCACTCCCATTAACTCATCCCCGAAGTGGTGGGAATGGAACCTCCACCTCTATTTTTTTTTAAATACCATAAATAGCTTGGCGTGGGTGTCTAAATGGCATAGAGTGCCAAGAGGTGCGGGCTCACTGTCAAATTTCTCTGTCCAGCAAGGGTGTAACTGGCTACTCGCGCCAAGGTAAAAATAAGGATTTTTACAACTCTTCTCAGAGAAATGTCAACAAGAAGAATGTTGCTTTCATCAGAAGGGATGCAAGGATGTTATTTCCAAAGCATCAAAATGCTTATTGGTCATAGAAACGACCCTCCAATGTGCGAGTTCTGGATTACAGGGACAGTGGCAAAATGTTGTGTAACAAATTCCCCCTAAACCATGAAGTCTGAGAGAGAGGGAGGGGTGAAATGCTTTATGAGAACGTGTTTGAACCAAACACCGTTGTCAGAAGACCTGCAATTACAAACACAACTGACATCTGTGATACATGAATCATGTGGCATGGGTGCATCCATCCATAATAGAGTATATAAAAAACTGAGATCCGATGTATGGACACAGCCATCCAGCAGATTGGATCAAATAAATAGACTTAGGTATGGTCGCAGCCATGCAATCAAGAGAGTCATGCAATAAGTCATAATAATCCACAAAAAATCCACAGCCTAGGGTTTATAAAAAAAACGAGGGTCTTGCGCTCCATCTCGACCCGAACAAGTACAATTTTGAGCATGCAACTATATCAGCTGAAGTTGAATCATGCAGGAAAACCGTCTGATTACCAGACAATGATGAAAGCTGTTAACAGATGTGAGAGAAACCACCGATGATGATGATGGCCCTCAAGGTACAACATGTAAAATCTATGGAATGTGAAAAATGATCTGACGTCGAACATCCACAGAATTACTTGATCGAAGGTCAATGATGTGAACCTTGCGTCGAATGCAAAAAACCTGCCATTGAGGCATGCAAGCTCCAAGGTACCAAAAGGGAGTCTCGAGATCAAATTCCTGGATAATGAGCTGAAGTCGACAGGAAATGACCTGGTCGAAGGAGGACCATAATTTCTCCCACATCATCGACACGAGACATAGGAACATGATGAAAGTGGATCGGGACCAACAGAAGATCAAAGGAAGGTTGAAAACTGCATAGGCAAACTTAGCACAACACTGGATTTGGCAGTATTTGACATCAAAGGATCTAAATTCATGATGACATGGCAAAGAGCAGATGAGAGGTCAAAAGAGATTACCCAAACCCATGGAGGCAAAAAGTGATGAAATGAGATGTCCCCAACCCAACACAAATGCAGACAAGTGCCATGTTCAAGAGCGACATACTGCCAACATAACTAAAACTTGGTTCTATTTTCCCCCACCATTTCTGGCGAGTACCCCAATTATTTTTTAAAACAAGCTTGAACGGGATAGCATATACTTGCTTTGTAATTTTGTCCTTCAGAAAAATTCAACCTAGTACATTTTACGAGCCCTAGGAAGGAGGAACTCGAATAACGTCATGATGATGAATTCCAATGTCATCAGGGTTTAATGGGTCTGACAAAGGAAGAACTCAACATGTTTTTATATTTAGAGAGTTTGAAAAGAAGGCAGAAAAGAAAAATCCAACAGGCCCTTTTTGTAGGTAGTCTCGCAGACCCGGAAAGGTAGAAAATTGTGTCTGAGAGAACCTCTTAGTCGCGATAGGCTAAGGTATTCCTTTTTCATAAATAATCCATCCCAACCCAAAAAAGGGTTAAACGTATATTGGGTAGATATCATTTCGCAGCCATTTAACGAGTTCAAAACGACAAGAGTCTCAACAATATTTTCAATTTTAGAGAGTTAGAAAAGAGCTGAAAGATGACTTCAATAGGGACTGCTTTGTGTTTTTATCGAGTCCCAAAAAGTATAAAATATGACTCGTTACTTTATCATTGTCGTATGAAAAACCTGTTGCTGCACAAGAGACATGTGTAAAACCCATTTCTCGAAAACAATATAAAATAATCAAAAAACAAGTCTTAAAACCTAATTAGGGTTGTGAAAAAGTTATAAAATGCCAAAAATGGTAAAAATAATTACTTTTCACTTTTTACCTCTTGTGGAGCAATAGTTACCCATTTCACTATGCGATCGTACGGCGACGATAGCAGCCAATCCAATGGACCAATCGCAAATCCATCAACTCCAGATAAGAGCCAAGATCCCTCTGGTCATTTTAAGTCACTTCTTACTACCTGCAATTTTCAATTTCGAATTCTGGGGGAGGAAATGCAAAAATTAGGGCTTGGCAGTTGGCGCGGGTTTCGGGCACGGAGTCACACCAACCGCTCGATTTTTTACACTAGGGCGCGCCCATTGGCGCAAATATTTGGGAAACAGTAGCACAAATGGTGCAAACCATTTCTAGACAAAATGTTGATCAATTACCCCAATTATTTACAAATTTAAGGTTCAAAATTGACTAATACCACTCATATGAATGTGTTTTTAGGCAAAAAGAAGAAAAATGGTCACTGAATGGAAAGAACGAGAACATAGTGAAGAAGACGAGCTGGCCATGGAAAATGAGGGAGTCAAGGAAGCTCTCAAAAGCTGTGGTCTGAAAATTTTTTTCCTAACGCCATGTCTCTGAGCCCAACCAAAGTTATTACAGTATCTGGTCAGCATCTGGGATGAAAATCAA
Organism: Pinus albicaulis; assembly: GCA_034641835.2. Taxonomy (NCBI): domain Eukaryota; kingdom Viridiplantae; phylum Streptophyta; class Pinopsida; order Pinales; family Pinaceae; genus Pinus; species Pinus albicaulis. Next base: position 83,423,003 of record MU968359.1, on the reverse strand, counting down.
GATAAGTTCATCCTTCGGGATCAAGAACTTCAGATTGATGTCTTTGACGTATATTTAATCACAAGATTATCGCAGAGGGGAGCAGCACCAATCCTAACCAGCACCCGACCCTGCATGGAAAACATGACCATGGTGATAGACAAGGTATGTCCAGGAGCACGGAAGGGATCAGGTAGCGGGAAGTTTGACATTCAAACTATCCTAGATTTAACACTACGACAGTGGTGCTACATACCATCACATGAGCTATGGGGTCTCAAGCACCACATGAAGCAACAAAGAAATAGTTGCTTCTTGTTGTATACTGCATGGCACCGACCATCTACAACTGAGCAGAGGCCATGACAATAAACATGAAGAGCTAACTAACAAAATGCAAGAAGACCAAAATGAAACAATTTGGTTATGGATCTATTCTGGTATCGTTCTTCTTGGAAAAACTCCCCATTTTTCAGTGACAGGAGGTCATAGTCCCAACACCACCAACGAGAGAACCACGGATGGCTCCATGGGCAGCTCTGATGCCAAGGGCAGGGGGCAGTCAACAGATGTCCTGGAGACCAGAATTATTTGACTGGCTCTGTTGACAATTGATTGTCGTGGAGGACTAGCCCTACTCTAATACAGATTTCACTGCTGATCCAGACCTCCCACTCTCGGAGGGAGAAGATTGGGATGAATATTTGGGTGAGACTCATTTTAAGTTTAATGAGTATTTATGGTTTTTATTTATTTATTTATTTATTTATGCATGTTCTGACATGAAATCCATGTAATTGCAGACGTTGGCCCATAGAGACCTACCAACATGTCACTGATAGCGAGGCGAGTCCCTCGCGATTTTGACCCTCAAGGTGAGGGAAGAGAGGAAGATGAGATAGTGCACAACTTGGAGGGGATCACACGAGGAGTCATGGATTATGCACATTTTGACGGTGTTCCTCTCACCTACCAAAGACATGCCGTAGAGGTGCCCAACCAAATTCACTGCTTGCTGAGGCAGCTAGTATGGGCAGTGACATGTTATCATGAGCACCATGTTGATTAGACACCTAGGTTTTATTTTATCTGCATATTAGAGAGACATGATGTCTCCAGATGTAACAGAAACATACATATATTTTTTGAAGTTATGATGCACACGGTTGCAAACATGTGATATATGTGTGTGTGTGTGTGTGTGTGTGTGTGTGTGTGTGTGTGTGTGTGTGTAAATACAATATCAAAATGTGAAGACTTCTAACTGAATAATGATTATTGAGTTGCAGAATGACAAGTTGTGAATCTAGATTTACAACCACTGCACGTATACCGAGGTTGATCGCCTCGGTTAATAGTTCAATGACAGCACTATATTTAGCAACATTGTTTGTAGTTCATCCTAGACAAATACCTTGCAAATCTATCAACTCACTAGCAGGATCATAAATTACCCAGGCTGCCGAAGAAAAATTCTTGGTACTGCGGGAAGCACCATCCATGAAACTGACATAAGGGGTAATAGACATCTTCACAACAAGCAAGACCCAATAAGCAAGAAAACTCTCACAAAGCACACCAAACCAAAACATGTAGAAAAATGAAAACAACCCCTCTTTACACTTATTACGCATGAATGACTCAAGCATAATATTTTTTGAGATACAACCCATTTCTGGGCTGTTCAAGACGATGACCTTTGTAGTCAATTAGCTCATAGGCTCCATTTTGCAACACACGTTTAACGAGTAGGGCCCATGTCACATAGTTTGAAATTTTCTTGCCCCCAACTTATCACAAGCTTGGTCATACAGGAGGACGAGATCTCCTTCAATGAAAGAACGAGGGGAAATTGATTGATCAAAATGAGCTTTGACCCACTTTTTCTATGCTTCAATAACGAGAGCAGCAAATTAGCGGGTTTCATCCAACCTTTCTAAATAAAGGAGATGCTCTTCTTCTGGCGAATTATTCGACAGTAATTCAACATCCAACTTGAGTGAAGGTATTTCACATTCAATCCGGAGAGTAGCTTCCAGGCCATAAACCAACTGGAAAGGAGTGAACCCGGTTGTATTTTTAACTAAGGTGCAGTAAGCCCAAAGAGCTAAAAATAACATGAGTTTCCAATTGGATTTGTGGATCCCATCATACATTGAAGCATCGTGACAAGAAATTTATTCAGAGCTTCAACCTGGCCATTGGCTTAAGGGTAGTACGGCGTTGAGATGTCATGACGCAGACTAAACTTAGAAGTCAACTCTGCCACCATATAATACCGAAAATGGGAACCATGATCGGTAACGATGGCTTGAGGGACACCAAACTTAGCAATAATGTGATTGAATGTGAATTGAGTATTTGTCTTACCATTAGCGGCAAGTGTAGGCATTTCTTCGGCCCATTTGGTGAAGTAGTCCACAGCTACAATAATATAAGCATGCCCCCCGGCCGAGTGAGGGTTACACATCATAAAATCGATGCCCCACTTTGAAAAGGGACCAATGGTACTGACAGGATGAAGAGGAACGGGTGACACACACAACTTGCGTTGATAAGTCTGGCAATCATGGCATTTACGAACTGTGAAAATACAGTCTTTGAAAATAGAAGGCCAAAAATAACTAGCACGAAGAATCTTCTGTGTAGTAGCATAAACAGACATGTGACCACCACAGGCGCCACTGTGACAATCATTCAGAGCTTTCTCAGCTTCCTTGAGAGTCAAACATCGTTGGAGAATGGAATCAACTCCAACATGATAGAGAGTATCTCGAACTATACGATAAGGTTGTGACTGATGGCGGATGCGTTGGCGGGCATCCTTCATTAACTCATATCTAAAATATGAAGTCTAGAGATAGATGATGTTATCACCGCACCAAGGATCGAGTGTGATAATCAAGAAAATTGAATCATCTGGAATGAATTCCTCAGAGCGAGAAGGAGAGGATTCAAAAGGGAGAGAACAGAGCAAATCAATAAAGACCAATGATTTCTTAGACTTGGCAGCAGTAAATTCCAAATAAAACTCTTGGAGGATAACAATCCACTTGGATTATTTTCCCCTAGAAATTTTCAAGACAATATGTAGGTCATGGGGTTGCATTCAGAAATCACCGCCACTGTACGTAAAATAATATAATGATGAAAACGTTGAACAACCTGAATAGCAGCCAACGCTAACTTCTCAACATGGGCATAACACATTTAGCAGTCGATAAGGTTACGAGACAAGTAATAAATAACATGCTCATGACCGTCATCATCGTCTTGTACCAAAACCATGGCAATCATGCTGAAAGCGGCAACTAAATACAGAGAAAAATCATGATGATAATTTGGAGGGTGGATGAGAGGAGCATTGACCAACAATGTTTTCAATGCATCAAAATATTTCTGAGCGATCTCATCCCAGTAAAAAGGAACGCCCTTCTTTAACAATCATGTGAATCCTTTAGCTACTTTGGCATAGTTAGGTATAAAACGGCCTGCAACTAATGCAATTAGGAAGGAGAGGGGAGATTGATAATAGCCTCAACCTTCAGAGGATCCAGGCGAATCCCGTCTTTGGAAATGATAAACCCTAAGAGTCTACCGGATTTGATGTAGAAGACACACCTATGCTGATTAAGCCAAATGTTATAATGTCTACAATGAAGAAAAAATTGACAGAGGTGGTCAGGATGGTCCCTACACTTAGCTGAATGAGCCAGAAGGTCATCTAGATAAGTTTGAACAATGTGCTGAATATCATGAAAGGCATAAGACGTCCTACGCTAAAATGTGGCCCCGACATTCTTCAAACCAAAAGGAAGCTTCTTATATGCAAAGGTGCTCCAGGGACAGTTGAAGGCAATATTGTGTTGATTAGTTGGGAGAATTATGATTTGATTATAGCTCGAAAAACCGTCCATAAGGGAAAAAATCTCGCTCCCGGCACAGTCGTCAATAATTTGATTGATGAAGGGAGTAGGATAATTATCCTTAGGACAAGCTCAATTGATATCATGATAGTCAACACAAACACGAATAGTTCCCAATTTTTTTTCGACAGGAACAATATTAGAGGCCTAGTCTGTCAATGGAATTGGATAAATGAAACCAACTTTGAGAAGCTTTTGCACTTCGGCCTTAATGGTAGAAGCTTTCCTAGGATGCACCAGACGCAGACGCTGATGAACAGGTTTTGAACCGGGGTAAGTAGGAATTTCATGTACCACGATACTAGGATCAATGCTGGACATTTCTTTCTAGGACCATGTAAAGACATCAAGGAATTCGTGAAAAAGGCTAGTATAGGCTTGCACTTCATCAAAAGAAAAAGTAACCCCAATATGGATATTTTCAAGGATTCCCGGTTTAATCGAAATGTCGATAGGCATCGTCTGAGTAATGTTACTCAGGTTACCTTCTAAGAAAATTTCATGGACCTAAATAGGTATTTGAAGTGGAGGAGAAGGACCCTGAGAGGCAAAACGCTCAAGACAAGTAGAAATGGCCCCGAGGCTTGGTAGAAACAAGGAACGATGATGACCATTGTCCCACAGTAGATATTCGAGAGACAGGGTTTCCATGATAGCCTCATCAGAAGGAAACACTTCTTTCAAAGGATCTGATGAATGAAAATCACCAAGCCAAGGGGATTGAGAATATATTTCAAGATTCATGGTCGAAGGAGCAGAATCAGAGGACAGAGTGTCCGATGCAGCAATGAGTTCACAATAGTCAATTTCAATGGGACTCAACGACATGGAATCTTCGAATGAATCGATCTGGTCAGGAGAAGGGATAACCTAGGGGTCATCAGTTCAAGAAATCATGTTGACCTGAATAGTATTTGGTGGTGGAAGAGGGAAAACACCCATGAGGCCGACAGGATCCTTTAAAAGGCCCGACCCCATGCTCTCATAGGGAGTAGGGATCTTGTCCACATACGAAACGTTGTTCTCAAAAGAAGAATTGAAAAAAGACAATTGATCGACAGTGATAATCTTTCCCTCGTGTGGAAATTTCAAAACACGAAAGAGAGTGGATGGAACACATAGCATGGCGTGAGTCCAACTGCATCCGAGGAGAATATTATAATTGAGTTTTGCATCAACGACTTCGACCTCGACATTGAATATCTTCCCTTCTAATGTGATTGGTAAACTGGCAATAACACCAAGAGGTTTGGACTATCTTCCATCAAATGCTTCAAGGGCATTGGGTGAAAAAGTGAGAGAGGAAGAACCAATGGCTTTCCAACAAGTAGATGACATAACACAGGTAGATGCACCCTCGTCCATGACTGTCCGGTGAATGTTCAAACCATTAATACCAACTTGAATGATGAGCGCATTTTGGTGCGAGAGTCGCGGGACGAAATTCTCTAAATTGAAAGCAAGAAGGCTAGTGTCTGCAAGATCGACCCCACCTATCACCAATAGCAAAGTCTTCTGTTGTGACAGAAAACTCTAAAGTATTTCTAAAGTATAAATCATGGATGGCACCTGAGCCAAATCTTCAACAATACTGTAATTTTGAGTGGCATGGGCGTTAGGTTTGTACGAAGACTTACGAAGAACGCCTTTGGAAGGCGGCCGAACACCGAATTTGATGCTAGGTTTTTCAATCTCAAGAGAGACAAAAATAGGTGGAGGAGGAGGACCATCAGTGATCTCTTTCCCCGTGGCCTGACGCGAACCAGAATAATCTTTCGATCAAGTAGCAATAGAAATGGGTGTAGAACCATTCATCATGAACACTTGCAAACCAGATGGAGCAGAGGACTGAGAGTGCTCTACCATCTGGGTCTGCTAAGGGAAAGGTTCTTTAAGAACAGCCAGAGCTCCTTGGGTGCCTTTGAGAAATCAACTCACTTCATACCATCGAGGATAGTCTTTGGTGAAGTGCTCGTCATCACAAATAAAATAAGGATACTTCGGTTTGCGTTGAGAACTATCAGCAGAATGAGGTTTTGGAGAATCCTGTTTTGGGGTATTGGCTTTGGCCTTACCTTTACCCTTATTCTTACCTTTGGAAGTGTTATTTGTAGGATTGGCCTGAACAAAATTCAGTTCTATAGGTCTTCCAGAATTCAAGGTTGACTGAGAAGCTACATTATTGGAAGAAGTAGACTTCTACTTCCTAGAGTTAGATGAAGGAGACTTCTGAGAAGTCTGCAATACATAACCAATAATACCATCAACAAATGGAGTCACTGGTGGTTTAGAAGTTCCAAGTCATGGAGCATCAGGAAAGATATGATATAATATGCCTGACCAAGAGTACATGAGATCAAGGTACTAGGCGTAAGAAATGGCTTGTTCCTCAGTTACACATGCCCCCATAGCTATGTCTTTGGCAACCTGATTGACAAAGGAGGTAGTGAACCAATGAGTCAGAGGCTGATCAAGTATCTCAAATTTGATCATGCAACAACGACGCCGCCACTCATGAATATGATCTGAGATATGAGTAGCTCGGTCCTGTTTCAATGAATTGAGGAGATGTATCCTGGTCTCATAGTGGATCGATAACTGAAAATGTGTAAGGAATGCCATGGCCAAAGAATTGAAATCTTGGAAAAATCCACGAGATAGCTCAATGTACCACTTCGCAGCGGCACCAGTAAGAGTTCGCTGGAAAATATGGAGACGAATGAAATCATCAACCCAAGAACACCACAAGTGGGAAGTCATAACATGCATTTAGGGGTCTTCACCAGGTTTACCCTCAAGTTTAGCACAATCACCAAGAAACTTGGTTGGAACCAGAGGCCAATATGGATTATGAATAATAGGATCATTTTTCAAATTCAACACATCGGGTCATTCCAACGTAGCAATAAATGGTAATTGAGTATTAAAAGTCATCGGAGATCTTTGATAAGGACCTGTGTGTACATTCCACCTAGTCTGAGCGAGATTCTATTGTAATGTTCCCAATTAGCCACTGCTACTTGGAACATTATAATTGCTCCAATTTTTAAATAAGAGGATAAGAGGATTGAGGTAGGAGGATAAAATAAAGACTCTTTAGTGTGAAGAGGAGAAAAATAAAGGAGCTATCTATGGTTGACCAAGTCAATAGCACTGTCACAAAGGGAGGGAAAGCTACTAGTGCAACATAGTTTTGACGGAGGAAACTTCTCAAGGAAGCTACATCACCAATGAGTGGGGCCTGGGATGGAGAAGCTCACCAAGGATTAAAATGAAGGGATAGCAACAAATGGATTCATTCATTCATACTTCTTTTTTCAGTCTTATGATTGATTGCAAGCTTCAGCTATTTAGCCGGAGTTGCAGCGCTGTTTAGTGCAAGGGTTCTCATGCGGGAATTCTATCTTTATCATTGATATAGCTGATTGGGAGAGCTAAGGAGGAGGTCTTGAGTTCAATTCTCATCATCCATCTTGAGGAGAGCCATCATCTGACCTTGACAGCATAGTCACTTCTAGTGAATGCATTATTTATGCAGCAGCTGCAATAGCTGGGGTTGTATCTATCCATTTGTGCTTATTTCAGAAGAGGAGGAGGTGATTTCCACTCCAAGAGATCTATTGAGAAAGGCCTTGGGCCAATTATTGTATTGTGTGTCCCTTTTGATCATATCAGATATTTCTCAATACAGAGTTGCTGGGTATAGCATTATTTTCTACAGTGTTGTACCTTGTGTTGCTATTTTGTTGGAAACCCTTGCCGGAGGGTCCCAATGTGTTTGTAGAAGAGGTCAATCCTCTCATTTCTGATTATATAATAAATCAAAGCTTCAGATATGTTTTATTCCATCCATTTCTATAGTTTTCATAATAAAAATAGCGTTGTTGTTGCCTCCAGCATTTATGTTTTATGAAGTACTAGGGTTATGATGCTTTTTAGCATATTTGAGTTGGGGAGATTTGTTTAATGTAGCTAGAGTTATTTTTTTCTGATGCCATTATATATTTAAACTACATACAACATATTTTAGAGGATAAAAGCCCTGGACTGCGTTATTTTTGCACTATTTTCCTTATACAGCGTCCTCAATGGAGATATTGTTGAAATTCCTGAAAAGGAATATTACAGTGGTATCAGAGCTCTACTCTTGGCTCAGCTTGTGGGGGGGAGATTTATCTTCAGCATGGAGAATGAATACATCTCAATACTCGTACTTCAAACCCTGTATAACATTGTAAGGGATCTCAAGGATATGAGGCATGAAGAGGACTCTTTAGGGTTTTTCCATAAGGCAAGCACCAGCACTGCAAATGGCATGGGACATTCAACTGCATCACAATGCTTCACCATGCCTTAATTTATAACTAAAGGAGATAATAAGGGTTCTCTAGGGGAATATTTTGAAGAATATGAACTCCAGTCTCAAAGGTTCAAGGAGCACTTGAGCTTTCAGGAGTTTTGCCGGGTCAAGAATGGAAGGAGGAATGATTCTCATCAAAAGGAGAATAAATTGATGCAAGGATCATCTCTACAGCACATTATGGTAGGTTTCTTCTTGCCCACATTTGATGGGACACCTAAGTGCACAGCAAAAGCATGGGTGGAGAAGCTGGACACATACTTCTAGCTCAACAAGGTTTCTGAGATAGAAGCCATCAAGATAGTTGTGTTGCACCTAGAAGGGGAAGCTCAAGATTGGTGGTTTCATGGACTAACCACACTTGGGCATCATTATATCACTTCATACTCAGCTTCACCGAGAATTTAGTGGAGAGGTTTGATCCAAGGGATCCAGAAGCCCACTTTGCCAAAATAACCAAGCTTAAGCAGGAGGGAGATCTTGAGGATTATATTGTTGAGTATTTACAGCTTTCAGTGGTGGTATCCAACCTCACTATGAGCAGGAAGGTATGCATGTTTGTGAATGGGATGGTTGAACCATTACAAGGGTTGGTTAATTCTACCAAACCAACCAAACTATTTGAAGTTGTGGAGAAAGATAGAGATCTGCAACACATATTGCCAAGGGCAAGAACCTTTTTGCAGCAAAAGACTCACTCAAGGCCAAGGGAGACAATCCCTTCTCAGGGTTTGGAAGGGAAATGTGTTACATGGGGAACACATAATATCAAGACCTTCTCCAAGAAGGATGACAGCACTGTACAACCCATAGAAGACTTTTCTCCAAGAGGAGGAGTTGTTGCAGCGTTAAGAGGAGGCCCAAAGTATCTGACCTTGAGGGTAAGAGGCACCATCATGGGGCAAAGAGTTTCTGTATTGATAGATAGTGGATCCACTCATAATTTTATTGATGCACATCTGGTACACAAGAGAGGAATCCCCATGGAGGAGTTTGAGGGGTTTTTAGTTTTGGTCCCAGGAGCCATGACTTTGCAATGTGCCAAGTATGTTCCAACGCTGACCATTACTATGGGTACCTATACATTGACAGACCACTTCTTTGTAGTAGATATTCCAGACACCAATGTCATATAGGGAGTCCAGTGGTTAGTCACTCTTGGGAGAGTTACCACTAACTGGAGAACCTTAGAGATGGAATGGACAGCAATAAAAGATCAAGGGTATGAACACATATCCCCCTTAGGTTGTTTCAGCACATAGGATGGAGGCAGATCTGCGTAGAGGAGATGTTGCATGGCTAGTATAGCTGCATATATCCGAGGTGAAGGGCAAGGACTCACTGGTGCATCCAGATGTTCAATCTCTTTTGGACCAGTATTCTACAATATTTAGGGATATCCCACCAGGGAGACCTCCTGACCGAGGGTTTGAAAAAACCATTGAGTTGGAACAAGGGGTCCAAGCAGTTATCACCACTCCTTATAGGCATCCCAAGACTTATAGGGATGAGATTGAAAAAGCTATCCAAGAGCTGCTAGCACTAGGGCACATCCGACCTAGTACTAGTCCTTTTACTTCCTTGGTGGTTTTGGTAAAGAAGAAAGATGGAACATTGAGGATGTGCATTGATTATAGGGCCTTGAACAAGAAGACGATCAAGAACAGGTACCCTATACCCAGGATCAATGAACTCATGGATGAGTTAAGGGGATCCAAATACTTCTCCAAGATTGATTTGAGGTCCGGGTACCATCAAATCAAGGTGAGAGAGCAAGATATCCCCAAGACAGCGTTTAGGTTTCACTATGGGAATTTTGAGTTTCTCATAATGCCCTTTGGATTGACTAATGCTCCAGCAACTTTCCAATCCTGCATGAACCACATCTTCCGGGGTCATTTGAGAAAGTTTGTATTGGTCTTCTTTGATGATATTCTGATCTACAACCACACTTGGGAGGAGAACTTGCAGCATATTGAGACAGTCTTACATATCCTCCAGGAGCAACAATTCTATGCCAAACACTCCAAATGTGAATTTGGCCTCACAGAGATGTTGTATTTGGGGCATATCATAGGAGTGGATGGAGTGAGGGTACATGAGGAGAAGATCCAGGCTATCAAAGATTGGCCTGAACCTAGGAATGTTACATAACTCAGAGGGTTTGTGGGCATATTAACTTATTACTAGAAGTTTGTGAAAGGATTTTCACAATTAGCAGCACCACTCACAGACTTGACAAAGAAGGGAGCTTTCCATTGGACACCTACAGCGCAGAGAGCTTTTGATAAGCTCAAAGAGGTAATGAGTAGTTTTCCTGTTTTGGTTTTACCTGATTTTTCTCAACCTTTTGTGCTAGAATGTGATGCATCAGGTGAAGGTATTGGGGTAGTCTTGATGCAAGGAGGGCTTCCTATAGCCTTTGAGAGCAGGAATTTTCTCCCTCATGAGAGGTTGTACCCCATCTATGATAAAGAAATGTTGGCTATCATGCATGCACTAGCCAAATTTCGGCAGTACTTGGTGGGAAATAAGTTCAAGGTGAAGACTGATCACAACAGTCTTAGATTCTTCCTTAAAGAAATGCAACTCTAGGAGAGACAACAGAAGTGGGTGAGAAAAATCCAAGCTTATTACTTTGACATAGAATATGTCAAGGGGAAGAGCAATATAGTAGCTGATTCACTTTCCAGGAGGCCTACAGCGTTGTCCTTGAGGGGCATGGACTCAGAATGGAATGATCAACTCTTATTTGAGTACTCCAAAGATGAATTTTCATGTGAGATACTTGATGGGGTGGTATCAGATGAAATATTTAGAGTAATGGATGAGGTTATCTATTACAAGGATCGGATCTACTTGGCTAAGAATTCTGAGCTCAAGGAGAAGATCTTATTGGCCTCACATGATTCACCACTTGTCGGGCATCAAGGTTTCACAAAGACTTACAGATCTATCAAAGAGAGATTCTCATGGAAGGGTCTCAAGGAGGATGTGCTCCAGCATGTCAGGGAATGCACCACTTGCCAATAGAATAAGGGAGAACTCACTTACCCTGCTGGATTGTTGCAACCACTACCTATTCAGGATGGGAAGTGGGAAATTATCTCTATGGACTTCATCACCGGCTTACCGACAGTGCAGGGTAAGGACTGTATCTTTGTTGTTGTTGATAGACTAACAAAAGTACTCTCAATTCTTTGCCATTTCTTCACATTATACTGTTTCACAAGTACCTGAGCTCTTCTTCAGAGATGTATTTAGACTCCATGGTCTCCCTAGGACCATAGTGAGTGATCGGGACAACCACTTCATGGGTGGCTTTTGGCAGGAACTTTTCTGATTAGTGGGGATTGATTTGACTCCAAGTACCAACTATCACCCCCAAGCTGATGGGAAAACCGAGATAGTGAACAAGTGGCTAGAAGACTACTTGAGGAACTATGTGGTGTTGAAATTTGGTTACCGGAGGACAAGTGGTTCCCTAAGGCTTTGATCTTTGGCCTAGGGAAAAGTGTCCAAAAGAATTTAATTTTTCTCCTAAAGTGACTTTATAATTTTTATAAAGTCAAATCTAATTTAAAAGTGACTTTAAGTGATAAAGTTACTAGAGTCTAATTTAAAAGTGACTTTAAGTGATAAAGTTACTAAAGTCTAATTTTAAAGTGACTTTAATAAAGTCAATGTAAAATTAGAAAGGAAAATTGACTTTGGAAATAAATGACTAAGTGGGTCTTTATTAAAGTGGGGTGAATTAAAAAATAGAAAGTGAGATTTAAATGAGCATTTAATCTCAGCCCTAAATCTCAATCTATTTCAACCATTGGATTTAGGGATTCCCCAAAAGCCACTTAGGGTTAGGCTAAAGGAGGAAAAGAAGGGAAAAGGTCATTCATTCTTTCATGAGCAGATTGGGAGAAGGAGAGAAGGAGAGCTGGAGATTTTTCTGAGCAGTGAGAAGAAGGAGGGCAGCAGTGAAGAGATTTCAGCAAAGGTACAGCATCATTTATTGCCACACATACCGAGGCAGAAAATCCGTACAGCAAAGGAGAGGCAGTGTTTCCAAGTGAGGAGGCACAGAAATCTAGGAAGAGGGTACAGCAGCAAGCACGCACTCCAAGGCACAAAAATCAAGCATGTTTATCAAGGAAGAGGGTGGCTGTCATTTCCGGCACAAAAACCGAGGAAGAGGACATCAGCTACAACTCTGTTTTTTGGCACAGATTTCGAGAGAGGTTGCTGTACAAAATATTTACAGTCCATACAGCAAAGTACGGCTGTTTTGGCATGCTTCCCGAGGTGGTCGTACATCATTTAATGTTGTCCTAAGGTGCTGTAAATTTTCTGTTTTTTGTTGTTGCTGATTTGGCACAACTTCCGAGGTGGTGTGCAAGCACGGAAATCAAGATAATTCTGTAAATTGTTTGCTGGAATTTTTTCTGAGTTTTTCCTGTTTCACTGTAAAAAGAAATATTCAGAAAAATAAAAGAGAATCTTTCGAACAGGTTTTCCCCAAGAGTTGTAGGGGGTTTTTCCAGGGTCATGTTGACCAAAAATATCAGTGTTAAATGTGTTGAATGACTGTTTTATGCTTGCTGATTTTTATTTCTACATTTTCCAGCATTCTGTAAATTTTCCAGCATTCTGTAAATTTTCCAGAATTTGTGTTTTCAGCAAAAAAAATATTTTCCAGTTTGTTGAATGTAAGGATATGGGAAAGGGAATTTAACTATTTGGAGAAATAAGGTGAAACTGAAAACCGGGTGGGAAAAAGAAAATTTCTACATGGTATCAGAGGTTGAGTGCTGAAATTGCAGTTTGGGACAGCAAGAAGAAAAATACAGCCTGCTGATTTTTCACTCAGAAAATTCCAGCACGCTGATTTTTCACACACATAATTTTTATCTTTACTACAGCAGTGCTATTTTTTAGTTTTAAGATAGCAGGATGTCATTGGGATTGAGGGTGGAGGATAGGTTGGATGGGCATACCAATTACAACGTTTGGAAAGAGAGAATGCAGAGTATCTTTGAGGAGGAAGAAGACTGGGATATCATGGTTCATACCCAACAGCAGCCTGTTAATGTGCCTACTGATGCTACTCAATTGGCAACATATAATAGAAATAACAACAAGGGTAAGAGACTGATTCTAGATGGAATCAAAGACCATTGTATTCCTCATGTGAGAGGAAAGAGAAATGCTCATGAGATGTGGACAACATTGTCCAATCTCTACCAGAGTACCAATGAGAACCAGAAAATGGTCCTGAAGTAGAAGCTGAAAACCATTAAGATGGGTAAGACTGATAGTGCAGCTGGATATCTCACAAATATTACTAATGTGAGAGATGAGTTGGCAGCAATTAGAGAGGTCATTCCACCCACTGAGTTGGTGCGGATTGCAGTGAATGGCCTCCCCAGTTCATGGATGAACTTTGCTGATGGGGTTTGTGCACGTGAGACCCTTCCCACATGGGAGAGGTTTTGGGATGATTGCATTCAGACAGAGATCAGGAAAGGTCAGCTTTGGGCAGCCAAGCCAGTTGAGTAGGATGAGGATGTAGCACTGTTGGAAAGAGGCAAGAAAGGCAAAGGGAAGAAGCAGGCTTCCAAAAGCAATGGTGGGGGCAAAGATAAAGGTAAAGGTAAACATGGTAACACACAAAAGGACTATTCCAAGGTGAAGTGTTGGAATTGTCAGAAGATGGGACACTATGCAGTTGTGTGTCTGGAGAAGAAGAAGAAGAAGGGGAAGAAACAGAGCATGGTAGTGTCAGCAGAGGTTGAGGACTTTGCAGATCGCTTTGACCACGAGTTTGGGTTCATTGCATGTGAGTCCTCTAGTGCAGGATCACCTGCTACATAGGTTCAGAGGGAGCATGCATTTCCCTCGATTAGCGGAGCATCTTCAGGTATTTTGTATGTGGACAGTGGGGCTTCACATCATATGACAGGAGTCCGTGAGTACTTCTCAGAGCTTTCAGAGAGTGGCACTGATATAGAGGTAGTACTCGGTGATGACAAATTTGTTAGAGCGGTTGGTGTGGGAACACTAACATTTTAGAGGGAGTCTAAACCTCCCTTGAAGGTGTCAGATGTTCTTTATGTGCTAGGGATGTGGAAGAACCTCATATCCGTCTCAGCTTTAGAGGATAGAGGATATGAGATACTATTCAGGGGAGGACAGGTGCTGATGTATCCCAGGGGCACTCCAACTGATTCAGCTAGAGTGATAGGTGTACGCCATGCAAAGGTGTACAAGTTTGCATTTCAGCCCCTTTTGGCATTGAGCAATAGTACCAACAGTAGAGCTAGCAGTCCTGAGCTATGTGAGATTTGGCACCGCAAGATGGGGCATATGTATCATGGAGCCTTGAGGACTTTGCGGGAGATCACAATAGGTGTGCCAGATTTCAGTACTGATCACTTTGATACTTGAAGAGGATGTGCGATGGGCAAGTTTGCCAAATCCCCTTTTCCCAGCAGTGACAACAGAGCGACTGGGATACTTGATTTGATTCATTCCGATGTGAGCAGTCAGATGTCTCATGTTTGCTTGAGTGGATATGAGTACTATGTTTTATTCATTGATGATCACTCCAAGAGCACCTGGATTTATTTCTTGAAGACCAAGAGTGAGGTCTTCAAGCGATTTCAGGAGTTCAAAGCTCTTGTGGAGACACAGACAGGTCGAAAGATCAAGTCCCTGAGGTCGAACAATGGAGGAGAGTACACCCTTGGAGAGTTTTTTGACTATTGTGCGGAGGCAGGCATTAGGATGGAGTTCACTGTTCCTTACAACCCCCAGCAGAACAGGGTTGCGGAGAGGAAGAACAGATCCATCAGAGGGGCTGCCAAAGCCATGTTACATGATCAGGGGTTGCCATTGTTTTTGTGGGCAGAGGCCTGCAACACAGCTGTTTATTTGTAGAACAGGAGTCCGCATCGTGCCCTGGGGCACATGACTCCGGAGGAGGATTTTTCTGGGAAGAAGCCTACTATTGGTCATCTTCGTATCTTTGGGTGCATCACATACTCCTACATACCCAAGGAGAAGAGGACCAAACTAGAACCCACCGCAGAGAAGAGTATCTTTGTGGGCTACAGTGAGACCTCAAAGGCCTTTCGGATTTATATTCCCGCACAGAAGAAAGTTGTTGTCAGGCAGGATGTGAAGTTCGAGGAGGATAGGGCCTTCAGGAGGTCACGAGAGTTAGAGTATCTGGATCAACCAGACCCTCAGCAGTAGTTGAGTCAGTTGCAGGGATCCAGTGGGCAGGGATCAGGAGGATCCGGAGGTACATCTATGACGATGTCTGGTCCGTCAGTGAGCAGTGGCTCGCAGTCAGAGGGGTGGTGCTTTGGGCAGCATGCAGAGCAGTCCATAGAGCAGTTCACTAGGGAGTCCACTGATGGACAATTCACACGGTACCTCAGCTTCTACAGGTTCAGGTGCAGGCAGGAGGATAGCAGACAGACAGTCAGGAGTTCAGGCTCCTGATGATGATGAGGAGGAGGAGTTTCATTCTCCAGTGGGAGAAGTGTGCTCAGGGAAGAGGAAGCCCAAGTGGCTTCAGGACACCTTGAGAGAGGCCACATTTGTTGCTGGGCATAAGAGGCCGGTCAGAGAGAGCAGACCACCTGAGAGGTTTTGTAGCTATATGGCAATGGCTACCAGCATCCTTGACTCTGAGCCTTCTATCTATGAGGAGGCAGCTAGCCAGCAGGTCTGGAGAGAGGCCATGCAAGAGGAGTATTCTTCTATCATGAATAATGATGTTTGGGAGGTGGTGTCGAGGCCTGAGGGAAAATCCGTGGTTACTTCTAGATGGCTTTACAAGGTAAAGCATGCTGCAGATGGCAACATTGAGAAATTCAAAGCGAGGTTTGTGGCGAGAGGGTTCTCCCAGGTAGAGGGAATTGATTATGAGGAGACCTTCGCTCTCGTGGCTCGATATACTTCAATCCACTCCATTATATCAATAGCAGCAGAGATGGGTTAGAAGATCCACCAAATGGATGTGAAGACCGCATTTCTCAATGGCTTCATATAGGAGGAGGTGTACATTGAGCATCCACAGGGCTTTGAGGTGCATGGGAAGGAGTCCCATGTGTGCAGACTGAAGAAGGCCCTTTATGGCCTGAAGTAAGCTCCCAGAGCTTGGTACTCCAGGATAGATACATACTTGCAGGGGATGGGTTTCACAAAGAGTGAGGCAGATCCAAACCTTTACTATATTGTGATAGGTGATGAGCCTCTCATTCTGGTGTTGTATGTGGATGCTTTGGTCATTACAGGTGCAGAAAGACTCATAGAGCACTGCAAGAGAGATCTTGTGGCGGAGTTTGAGATGAAGGACATCGGCTTGATGCATTACTTTTTGGGTTTGGAGGTGTGGCAGGAGGAGGGACATTTCTTCCTGGGGCAGGGGAATTATATTGTGGACATCCTTGGTAGATTCCACATGGAGGATTGTAAACCCATGTGGACACTGATGATCACCAACTGGAAGAAGCTCCATGCTTCGGATTCCAAGTTGGTGGATCCCACATTGTACAGACAGCTGATTGGTTCCTTGATGTATTTGGTCAACACTAGAGTAGATATTTGTTTTGTAGTCAACACGATGAGTCAGTTTATGTGTGAGCCTAGGAAGGTTCACTGGGTGGCTGCAAAACACATTTTGCGGTACTTGCAGGGGACAGTTGATTATGGTCTAGACTACAGGCAAGGGGATGGAGTGAGATTGGTAGGTTACACTGATTCTGATTGGTCAGGTTGTGCTTCTGATAGGAAGAGCACTTCAGGGTGCTATTTTGGGTTGGGTTCGGCAGTGGTGTCATGGTTCAGCCGAAAGCAGCAGTCAGTAGCATTGAGTTCAGCGGAAGCAGAGTATATGGCAGCCATTCTAGCTAGTTGTGAGGCCATCTAGCTTCGCAAGATGTTGTTTGGCTTATTTGGTCAGCCGTTGAGACCTTCAGTGATTTACTGTGATAATCAGAGTTGCATTAAATGCACGGAGAATCCAGTATTTCATGACAGGTCAAAGCATATCGGGATCAAATATCATTTCATTAGAGACTATGTTCAGAAAGGAGCTGTGAAGCTTGAGTATATTCTCACTGATGAGCAGGTTGCAGATATTCTTACCAAAGCCTTACCACAAGGCAAGCCTGTCTACTTCAGAGACAAGATGGGTGTGGTGAGGAACACCATCCTCGGTAAGAGGGAGTGTTGAAATTTGGTTATCAGAGGACAGGTAGTTCCCTAAGGCTTTGATCTTTGGCCTAGGGAAAAGTGTCCAAAAGAATTTAATTTGTCTCCTAAAGTGACTTTATAATTTTTATAAAGTCAAATCTAATTTAAAAGTGACTTTAAGTGATAAAGTTACTAAAGTCTAATTTAAAAGTGACTTTAAGTGATAGAGTTACTAAAGTCTAATTTAAAAGTGAATTTAAGTGATAAAGTTACTAAAGTCTAATTTTAAAGTGAATTTAATAAAGTCAATGTAAAATTAGAAAGGAAAAGTGACTTTGGAAATAAATGAATAAGTGGGTCTTTATTAAAGTGGGGTGAATTAAAAAATAGAAAGTGAGATTTAAATGAGCATTTAATCTCAGCCCTAGATCTCAATCTATTTCAGCCATTGGATTTAGGGATTCCCCAAAGTCATTTAGGGTTAGGTTAAAGGAGGAAAAGGAGGGAAAAGGTCATTCATTCTTTCATGAGCAGATTGGGAGAAGGAGAGAAGGAGAGCTGGAGATTTTTCTGAGCAGTGAGAAGAAGGAGGGCAGTAGTGAAGAGATTTCAGCAAAGGTACAGCAGCATTTATTGCCACACATAGCGAGGCAGAAAATTCGTACAGCAAAGGAGAGGCAGTGTTTCCAAGTGAGGAGGCACAGAAATCGAGGAAGAGGGTATAGCAGCAAGCACGCACTCCAAGGCACAAAAATTAGGCACGTTTTTCAAGGAAGAGGGTAGCTGTCATTTTCGGCACAAAAATCAAGGAAGAGGACATCAACTACAACTCTATTTTTTGGCACAGATTTCGAGAGAGGTTGCTGTACAAAATCTGTACAGTCCATACAGCAAAGTATGGCTGTTTTGGCACGCTTCTCGAGGTGGCCGTACAGCATTTAATGTTGTCCTAAGGTGCTGTAAATTTTTTGTTTTCTGTTGTTGCTGATTTGGCACAATTTCCGAGACGATGTGCAAGCACGGAAATCGAGATAAGTCTGTAAATTGGTTGCTGGAATTTTTTCCGAGTTTTTCTTGTTTCACTGTAAATAGCAATATTCAGAAAAATAAAAGAGAAGCTTTCGAACTGGTTTTCCCCAAGAGTTGTAGGGGGTTTTTCCAGGGTCATGTTGACCAAAAATATCAGTGTCAAATGTGTTGAATGATTGTTTTATGCTTGTTGATTTTTATTTCTGCATTTTCCAGCATTCTGTAAATTTTCCAGAATTTGTGTTTTTAGCAAAAAAATTATTTTCCAGTTTGTTGAATGTAAGGATATGGGAAAGGGAATTTAACTATTTGTTGAAATAAGGTGAAACTGAAAACCGGGGTGGGAAAAAAAAAATTCTACATGTGGCAGGGCAGCAGAAAGCTTGGCTACGTTGGCTCCACTTGGGGGAGTATTGTTACAACACTACTCACCATATTTCTATTGGCATGACTCCATTCTAAGCCTTATATGGGTATGAGGCACTTTCATTTGTTGATGTTATGTTTGGGGCAAGTAAATCTCCAAGGGAAAGGGATTGGATTCAAGAGAACCAAGACATACTCATGGCACTCAAAGATAACATAGCTACTGCTCTGAACCAGCAGAAGATGTATGCAAACCGTGGTCGAATAGAGAGACAGTTTGAGGTGGGAGATCTTCTCTACCTACGTCTTCAGCCTTACAAATAGTCCACACTCAAGGTGAAGGGAGCTGAAAATCTCAAACCACGTTTCTGTGGGCCATACAAGGTGAACAGATGTATTGTTAAGGTAGCATATGAGCTTGAGCTTCCTAAGGGGAGCAAGATCCACAATATCTTCCATGTTTCTTTCCTCAAGAAGGCCATTGGGAGGAATGTAGTTTCCAACATGGAACTTCCTCCTATTGATGATGAGGGCCATTTGATCTTGCAACCAGAAGCAATCTTAGACACAAGGGAGAGGCAGCTGAGAAACAGAGTCATCAAGGAATATCTGAATCGATGGAGGAATCTACCAGACGAGGATGCCACTTAGGAGGTAGAGAATATCTTGCAGAATTCTTCTTTACTATTGCTTGTGCGCAAGAAACTTTTGAGAGGGGAGGACTGTAATGTTCCCAATTAGCCACTGCTACTTGGAACATTATAATTTCTCCATTTTTGAAATAATAAGTAGGAAACACAATAGAATCTATCCCAGTGTGAAAAAGGATTGAGGTAGGAGGATAAAATAAATCCTCTTTAGTGTGAAGAGGATCAAAAGCAAGGAGCTATCTATGGTTGACCAAGTCAACAATGCTATCACAAAGGGAGGGAAAGCTACTAGTGCAGCGTATTTTTGAAGGAGGAAACTTCTCAAGGAAGCTACATCACCAATGAGTGGGACCCGGGATGGATAAGATCACCAAGGATAAAAAGGAAGGGATAGCAACAAAGGGATTCATTCATTCATACTTCTTGTTTCAGTCTTATGAATGATTGCAAGCTTTAGCTGTTTAGTCGGAGTTGCAGCACTGTTTAGTGCAAGGGTTCTCATGCGGGAATTCTATATTTATCATTGATATAGCTGATTGGGAGAGCTAAGGAGGAGGTCTTGATTTCAATTCTCATAATTTATCTTGAGGAGAGTCATCCTCTGACCTTGATAGCATAGTCACTTCCAGTGAATGAATTATTTTTGCAGCAGCTGTAGTAGTTGGGGTTATATCTATCCATTTGTGCTTATTTTAGAAGAGGAGGAGATGATTTCCACTCTAGGAGATATATTGAGAAAGGCCTTGGGAAAATTCTTGTATTGTGTGTCCCTTTTGATCATATCAGATATTTCTCAATACAGATTTGTTGGGTACAATGTTATTTTCTGCAGTGTTGTACCTTATGTTGCTATTTTGCCGAAAACCCTTGCCGGAGGGTCCCAATGTGTTTGTAGAAGAGGTCAATCCTCTCATTTTTTATTATATAATGAATGAAAGCTTCAGATATGTGTTATTCCATCTATTTATGTAGTTTTCATAATAAAAATAATGATGTTGCTACCTCTGGCATTTATGTTTTATGAAGTACTGGGGTTGTGATGCTTTTTAGCATATTTGAGTTGGGGATATCTGTTTAATGTAGCTATAGTTATTTGTTTCTGATTCCATTCTATATTTAAGATAAATAAAACATATTTTATAGGATCCAAGCCTTGGACTGTGTTATTTTGCACTGGTTTCCTTATACAGTGTCCTCAGCTGAGATATTGCTGAAATTCCTGAAAAGGAATATTACATCTGTCCCCATACATTCTGTCCCGAAGGATTCGGATCATAGGGATTAAAAATAGGATAATTCGGTTAATACTAGGATATAGGACTAGGATATTGAGTCAAATCAGACCACTGAGGTCCTTTCTGAGTAGCATAGGGATTCTGCTGCAAAATGTAAGTATGACTCTGAAGTTGCTAATACACAGGTTGATCTTGAGGGTAAGGAATTTGGGGTGTGATATATAATGGTTGATGTGAAGCTTGAGGGTAATAAGCGCCTTGCGGTTGCACAATTTAACCTTGCGAAGCAGGTTGAGCAAGATGCTGAGCAGGGTAAACAGGTAAAATCGGCTGCGGAAATGGAGGAATCTGCTGGTGGGCAGGATGCAACGGTTACTGAGCTGGTTGAACCGACTGTTGAAATGGTTGTTGAGGGCCACCAGGTTGACCTTGTAAGAAAGGTTGGCCTGATGGTTGTGACAGACCAATTTGTCCCTGACGACCATGTTGACCCAGTGAAGGACCAAGGGGTTGTTCTGGTTGTACAATATTTGGGCCATACTGAACGTGCGACTGTGATTGAGGTGCAACAGGTTGTCCCTCTAACGGATAATTTTTTTCCCTGGGACCAAAAGATGATCCAGGTTGATTTAACGATTGACCCGAGAGACTAGAGGGTTTTCCATGTTGGACCAAAGGCTGTCCTTGTAAAGGTTGGCCTTGTGGACCGTATGGTTGTCCCTGTGGACTAGAAGCAAGGCCCTACTGCGCTAAAGGTTATCCCTAAGAGGGTTGTCCTTGTAAGCCATAGGGTTTCATAGGCAGAGTAGGTCCCAGATGAGTAACAGTCTAATAAGGATCATAAAAAACCTGATAAGGACCAATAGGAGGAAAATAAACCGGATTACCATACAAATCATAATGGTGCAGGTAGATATATACATGATTACCAATAGCATCATAGTGATGGAATCAAGGATTAGCAGGAGCTTGAGACTGCTGAGAACCCTGAGAATTCTGCTGCTGAACAGCGAACAGATATTCTTCAAAAGTAAGACCACCAGGAATCACAGGAGTAGTGGAAACTAAGCTAGAAGACACACAAACCGGTGGTTGAACTGGAACAGATGTGACAATAACTGTCAAACCAGGAGTCGAAGGTCATAGCCCCAATGAAAGTAGGACTGAACTCAGAAGAGGAGTTACTAAACTGGATTGTGCAATGGAGGCAATGCCAGAAACAATCTAACTCAAAGACCTATATCCAAGTGAAAGTGAGACTGATGGTGGTGAAGATTGGGTGGAGGCACGAGAGATATATTTAGGAAAGAGTTGATATTCTCCTATGGAAATGGGCATTCCTTCACTACCAATAGAACTGGAGGAATCCATATCTGAGTCCAATGTAAGATCTTCGAAAAGACTATAGGGACTAGGAGGTACTGCAGCAGCAACAAAAGTCGATCCAGACGTAAGAGGAGGAAACTCTCCTTCTTCCCCAAAACCAGAAAAAGCACTTAAAGGAGGCCAATGGAATTCAATTGGCTCATCAAGCAGATATCAAGTAGTGAGGGGTTTGATAGATGGAAGAATAGGCTGCGAGAACTCGACAAACCTAGTGGACTGAGGAGTTTCAAAAGAAATGTCCAGAAAAGAACTACCACTAGGAGGTCATGAGGACGACGAAACTGGATGTTCTGCCACTTTGACTGTATATCAGAACAGGAAGGAAAAGAGATAACCAATCGAAGGTGCCAAAACAAGAACCAAAGAAATCAATCAGTCCAAGCACGAAACTTCTAATGGGTGTGTGATTGTAGGTGATTAATTTTATAACATTGAAACCGAAATTCATTGTTTCATGTTTTAAGAGTCGAGAAATAGGAAAAAGATGACTCTAGTCACTTTCAATTTGAAACGATTTTGAAAGGACAAGTGCTCGATGATATCTTCTCTTCTTTAAAGAGTCATGAAAAGATCGAAATGACTTCTCAGGAATTCTAAGCAAGACGGTGTACCAGGTTTCCCTGAACTGCCATATACACCTTGGTGATCAAATGAAACAGAAATGACCAAGGACTTGGCATACATGCAGGTAGTCTCCCTGAATGTTGTGTTTGGTGTATCATGGTTACAAGATGGCAGACTTAGCTTCCTATGGATAAAAGGATTGCAACCTAGAGGGGTCTACCTTTATATACGTGACGCTATAGAGAGCACAAGTCTATACTAGTGTTGTCTGAAACCAACAGGCGACCGACAGCTACTAGGTTTTAAGACGCCGAAACACATCTCTAGCCTAGACAACTAGAAATAGTGCATTAGGTTTCAATGTTGCCTTAGGTTCATTGAGTAAAGTTTAAAGTTAATCTTGAATTAGGTTTCAATTTCTAGGCCCTATCAACTTTGGAGCTCAACTTCCTAAATGCAAACTATATGCAAATGAATATCATTTCAATTCAATGAATGATAGTTATAGGAAGGATAGCAATCTTTCAAACAAGCAAGCAAGGAAAATATGCAAAGAAACTTCTAATGCCCTTAATGCAATCAATCGAAAATGAAATTCCTTCCTAAATTGACCAATGCTAGTTATGTAAAGGAACGTTCCACTTTCGATACAATAAAAGAATGCAAAGATATTTTTTTATTTTTTCAATGAAATAAAGGACACAACGTACTAATTCAATGGAAAAAAAATAAACACTAGTTTGAGTTTTTCGAATGTAAGGTTTTGAAATTGAATGACTCAACCAAAATGAAATAGACACAAAAACATCCAAGCTAATGGAGAAAATTTTCAATCGAAAAAGAGAGTTTTCCAAAGCGACCCAAACAAGCAAATTAATCGATGCTCAAAGTATTGCAAAAGAAGGACTACTCGAAAAACGAAAAGACCATTCAATCAACAAAACAAAAGGATCAAGAAAAACTCATTCTAATGACCCGAAACAAGACTGATAACAATCAAAGAGACTTGTTCTCAAACAGAAGGCTCGGTGTGCAAGAATGCTTAGAAACCCTAAGGTCCTAAATGACACTGACAAGAAAATGGACAAACGACTGAGGGAAACAAGTCTACAATAGTTAACACAGTCTAAAAGGCTTAAACACACTAAAAAATGACCTATAATCAAGAAAAAATGACCAAAACACTCTTTAAGGAGTTAAAACCAAAACCTATAGGCGTTGGCACGACTGTAAGGCTGTAATTCGCGCCATACAGGGGTTGGCACGAGTGCTAAATGAGAAACATGTGCCAATCAGCATGACCGTCCAAACAAAATTCGCGCCATGCTGGATACCTATGGAAAAAAGAGGAAAAACCCTAACATAATGAGCATAGGTCAACCTTGACACTCTGGAGCTGAACAGAGGATGGAAACTCAACAAAAAAACCAAAAAAAGAGAGATAACTAAACCAATAATCAAAACTGACCCAACAGGATGACATGACAAACTCACACTGATCCCCAGTGGAGTCGCCAATTTGTTATGAAGATAAATCCTCTCTGCAGACAGAGACGATTCCTCTAGCCCTAGGGTGGGTCTAGTAACAAAAGGACATGCTAAAGTGTTGCTTCCTAGTTAATGAATGAAAAAAAAAACACGGTAGATTGACCTACCTTGAATCCAAAGCTGTCGTCATTGCTGAAAGAGTAGTGGCCTATCGCTCCTACCTTGGAAAATCACAATCTGTTCGTTGTTATGCTCAGATACCTGCACAATGGACAAAGAACAAGAACAACATATGACAGAAAAGTTTCACTCTTAAATATTAGCCAGTTAAAGAGGGCTAAACATATCGCATCAAATAAACATCATAACACAAT
Source organism: Pinus albicaulis (assembly GCA_034641835.2). Classification (NCBI taxonomy): domain Eukaryota; kingdom Viridiplantae; phylum Streptophyta; class Pinopsida; order Pinales; family Pinaceae; genus Pinus; species Pinus albicaulis. The sequence continues at coordinate 83,398,445 of MU968359.1, read as the reverse complement.
AGTGGAACCAAACAGTAGTCACGTATATAAATGAATAGAAGGAAGAGTACAGCCGATGCTTTTGATGTCGTAGCCTCCTCCAGCAGGATTCAGGTGAAGCATGTCTCAAATGTTGGTTAGGGAATTCGGACTCAAGCTCTCTCATAAGTCTTCGACTCAAGCTCTCTCAACATAATCCTTCTTATTCTATCCTCTCTAGCAGTTTAGCTATAGGATGTATAGTTCTCCCAGTTCAGCTAGCTTCTACTAAAAGAGATAGTTTCTTTTATAGAGGAAAAGGAGGAGTTTGGATCTCTACAAAGGTGGGAGGGAGTCCTAACCTTTAGGAGAGTTTCAAGGGAGGTGGAAACTACTAACTAAAGGAAGGAGTCAGTGGTTGTCTCAGTTCAACCACTCCCAATGACTCATCCCCAAGGTGGTTGGAATGTAACCTCCACATCTATTTTTAAAAAACATTCCATAAATAGCTTGGCGCGGGTGTCTAACTAGCACAGAGCGCCAAGGGGCATGGGCTCAGTGTTAAATTTTTCTATTGGCGTGAGGGTGTAATTGGCTACTCATGCCAAGGTAAAAATAGGGATTTTTATAGCTTTTCTCAGGGAAATTTCAACAAGAAGAATGTTGATTTCATCAAAAGGGATGCAAGGATGGTATTTGTAAAGCATGACACTGCTTATTGGTCATAGAAAAGACCCTCCAATGTGAAAGTTGGGGATTGCAGGGACAGTGACAAGATGCTGTGTAACAACTTCACAAGTAAACAACCCTTAGATATACCTTTCTATTTGTTTAGAAGCTTGGGAAAAATGGATGACGAGGTTTAGGCCAAACCTGATACCAATGACACATCAATTTTTCATCATGATCTCATTAAGTTGTTGGTGTTTGAAGAGTTAAATAAACTAAAAAAAATGGATTGTCCCACATTTTTGTTTTTAAGTAGATATGAAGTTGATTTTTTCACTCCTAGGAAAACACCAAAACCCAAATCTAGTACTCAAAGGTAAGACAAGAAATATGAACTAGAGCATGTAATTGATCATGAGGCATAGATGGAGCATATAGAAGAGCCTATAGAACTTTAATTTGAGCATGTGAAGAAGCCTCTGGTGGGAGAGAAAAATTCTACAAGTAGCCAAGTAAAAACTTATACAAGGAGGGTCACTAGAAGCCAAAATGAAGGAAGAGATAAGTTTCCAGATGTCATGGAGGCTATTGAAATTGAAAAAAAAACCATTGTACAACTTGTTGAGATCAAGGAGGAAAAAACTAAAAACAAAAACAAAAGAGCCAAGAAGTTGAATTTTTCTCAAGAATATTCATGTTTTATTTTCAAGCCTATAAAATATATCACAAGATCACAAAAGGTAAAAGAAAAGATGCCTGAGCACCCATTAAAGGAGAAGTTGCCATCAAAAGAAGAGATACCCGAGTTGCCTTCAGCAAAAGTATAACTTCTAAAAAAGAGCAAAGGTAAGGAGCTTGTTCAAGATAAAGGTGAAGCGGATATGTTTCAAGAACAATTTAGAGATGCTCATCATGAGGTAATAGAATCAAATTTTTTTTTTGAGGAATTGGAGGACATATCAAAGAAACTAAACTTTTAAAATAAGGTTGCAAATAGATCTGGAAGTATTTTAAAGAGGACATCACCTTTAAACATAATGATGAAAAACCTATGCAAGAGGAACATATCGTTGCAAGCTAATAGAAGGAGGTTACAGGGTCAAGTCAAAGATTTAGAAGCACAAATGGAAATGATACATGCCGGACTTTTGAAGAGGGGCCTCAAATTCATTACTATTACTGACGATGCTCCATGAATATGGAAATACCATTAATTTTTTTCTTATACTATGTATAATGGTAATATAAATGCTTATACATGATTTTAGAAGTGTTTGGAGGCAAAATAATAATGAAAATTCAAAATCTCATAAACTAGGTACTTTCATAGCAACTCCCAGGTTTGAAGGTAGAAATTTGATATGAAATTGATGTATATTTCAATGGATGAAAAAACCAGTTAAAATTTCATAAATATGAGGGATCAATGCATGTATTTAGCTCATAAACCTTAGATAATACCTTGCAAAAACCACAAAAGTAAAATTATATGCAGAAGGGTGATTTCGTCATTTGCTACTGAAGTTTGCTACCAAACTTCCTGTACTCTATTTTTTCTAGCTTTATGGAGTTTTGATGATTTTTGGGTAGTCAAACAGTGAAGAAATGGATAAACCACCAATCAAGATCATACACATCATTATATCATTTTTCAAGGGGACAACTCAGTAGGTCAACCTCCAAGTAGTTCAAAGCTCATCAAGTCAACTTTTGATGACAACTCATCACTACAGCTCATCATCCCTGCTCAAGCCTACAAGGTCTTTATTCCATTGCATCAATTATGAAACACCTCAACAGTCAGTTGGGTTCGGTAAGGATGACTAGCATAGTCTGTTATAGTTTTTTTTTAAGTTATTAAATGATCATATATTCCTTTTTGTATACAAACTCTGTCAAAGAGAAAATATCCCTATAAAATATCTATGTGATGAAATCCTACTAGAATTAGGTCTCTTGGTTGAGGTATTGAGTCTATCCCAGGTGGAACACTATTGTAAAGAGGCTTCACTCTATAAATGAGGGATTTTTCCACTTTGAAAGGGTTGATGAATGTTATGAGAAGGATACTATGTAATTTTTCTTTATCAAGCTAATATACATTTTGAAACAGACTATTTTACAACCTGAGATTCTCCTTGGCTTATGTGTTTTATCTCTTCACTTTTTGTATTGTTATTAGCTTCATGGTTCTATGATTACTTGTAATTCATGTTTAAATGCTCTAATTTCCTTCATATGTTATGTATGTCGTAAAATTTTATGTTTTAAGCCAATTTTCCTCACCTTCCATGAATAAAATTGTTTGTAAATTGAAATTTCCTTAGCTAGCTCCATGCCCAATGGTGGGATCATATGCTCTTCCACATAAAAAATAGTACTGAGTTAGCCATATGCAAATTTAATTTCAACTAGAATATTTCATTTTTTTCTTTGAAAGAGCCCTCTATGATTGGAAGGGCTAACTTCCAGTAAAAATTTGGTTGAAATAGTTATGCTAGGTTGATAGTTGACACAGCCCAACTTGCTCCAACCCGGTGATAAAATTTTGGTGTGTCTGTCGGAGTCTGAAATTTATATCAACCTGGGTAATTTTTCAAAATAAATGAGCTTTTGAAGGTAGCAGGAGGTCAAACCATTTGAAAGGTTGTGTTTCTACCTTGGTGACTCCACTGGCATCTTTAGCTTAAAGGTAGCTTCCAAGAAGATACATATGCAGAGTAATACAGACCCTGACCAACAAGAGATAGTTGATCATCCAGAGAAAATTATTTAAGGTGTTGGTAGCTTGTCAAAATCAAGTATTCCATATCTTGTAATAGCTTCATCTTTACCCTCTAGAAGTGTTCAAAATTTTGAAGACATAGAGATTGAGGAAAAGTTTGATGAAAATATTTTTAGGTCTAAATCAGAAAATGGATTAACAGAAATTGTTTTAGGTCTAAAACTGTTAGGAATTGAAACTACATTTGTTCTTTCAAAAGAATATAGAGAAGGGTTTTGGGAAATTGTCACATCAGAATTATCATTAGAAGAAGTGTCTTTAGAACAACTAAAAGAACTTGATACTTTTGATTTCCTGTTGAAAAGGAGAGCTAGTGTCCCTTTGCCTGAGTGAAGTTATATTATTTATGGGTTGAAAATTTTTATGACTCAATTTCCTAACATCACATCCTCTTTCATTACTACTCTTGCTAGTTTGATAACTACTTCCTCCATTGTAGTTTCAACTAGTACTGTCATTTCCATTATGGATGGAGTTCCTCCTCCTCCACCTACTGCTACAGACCCCAATAGATATGCTCCTATTTTTTTCCTGTTATACTCCATGACCTACCACATGGATATTCTACTAGGATAAAGACCTTTAGAGGTGAAGAGGGAATCACTGCATAACAACATGTTGACCAATTTAGTGACTTTATATACCTAGAGGAGGTAGATGACGAACATGTCAAAATGAGGTTTTTTGTACAATGTTTTATTGGTGAAGTGAGAAAATGGTTTAAAGCATTAACCCTAGGAAGCTTGCATAATTGGGATCAATCAGAGGATATTTTCCTAAGAAAGTGGGGAAGTAAAGTAAATCATGTTCAAACCTTGACTAAATATAATAATTTGAAGAAAGCTAGTAATGAGTCAGTTCAAGATTTTTCAAAGAGGTTCAATAAGGCTTATAAATATATTCCTGCTCATATAAAACCTCCCATAGGGGCTACCCAATCTCATTATGTTGTAGCCTTTGATTATGATTTTTCCATTTTACTGAGGGAGAGGGAATCTACCACTTTGGCTTATATGAAAAATGATGCTGTCAAGGTTGAGGTTAACATGGCTACAACAAAAAGGTCTAAGATTGGAAAAGGAATAATATTTCATGATTAGGTGTCATCTAGGAGTCTTTTCTCATACATGCCATCATTCATAACCATCATGACATTCATTAGAGGTCATTTATGTTAGTCATTTTCAAATTTGAAAAGGGTTGGTTCCTGGTTTTATTTTCTTATGCAAGAAACACCTCATGCATACCCTTTTTTTTTTGAATGGTAAGCTCATGGTAAGCAGAAACCAAATATTATATCATTTATCAAGTGAGGCTGAATCCCTTATTAAGCGAGGCTTAATTCCTAAATCAAGCGAGGCAGCATATTCTAAAATCAAGCGAGGCTGATATTACAGGTTTTCAAGAAACACACAGGAATTTCGAGGGAAAGATGACAGAAGAAATAAAGAACCACAGGTCAGGCCAATGTTTAAGGATGGAGCCTGAAAGCATAGAGGCTCTAACCAAGGACAAATCAGTTAAGGAGGCCTTCAAGAAGACAGAATGTTGGAAATTCTGTGAAAAATTGCAGGGAGGTCATAACCAAGTGAAAAAAGAGTTTGCTCTTCATTTCACCGGTTCAAATACAAAATTTGGAGTCTTAAACTTGCCAATTTACCCTGAAATCATATCTTTAGTAACAAATATTCCAAGGTGAGAAGAAATATGATTCAAAAATTTCAAGTTTGAGATGGAACCTTGTAAAATATTTCTAAAGCCAGAGTTTGCAGAGACAACCTTAACTAAAGCAGTTCCAAGAAGTTACATCAAGAACACCCATGCCAACCTTCTCTTCAACATTCAAAGGTATTTCACCTATGAGGGAAGATACCATAAAGTATATTCTTATACCTAGAAATTCAATTGAAAAAGTCTGAAGGTAAGTTACAGCAGAGATAAACCAGAGCAACAGGTAATAAATCCTTAAAGCAGTTTTGTTATTAAGAAGGGAATTAATTTTTCAAGAAATTTTAAAGCCAAATTGTTTCAATTGTTAAATTATATGGACATCATTGAAGAATTGAAAATATCCTTAAGACTCAGAATTTTGAAAAAACTGTGTAAAAGGGGCATACACAGCAGTTTCGTAGCGCGTTACGAAACTGTTGTAGGTGAGTTTTTGCACATTTTTCATATATATTTTGGGAGTAAAAACAGTTGGTTTTCAAATTTTTGTGTTGCTGGTGCATGTAAAAGAGTCACAGATGAAAGCTCGTGCTTTAAAGCATAAGAAAGAGGGTGTTAAAGAAATTTTTTTCAATGATACAGATTTTGCGCTACGAAAACAACTGCTATTTTCGTAGTGCAGCCACATCACATATTTTTATACTTTGTCAAAGGTTTACTTCTATACAGGTGGAAGGGTAAGGTTACAAGGAAATGATAGCACATGTCACCTATCTGAAATAGTCAATATTTCCAGCAAAAATGTTAGAAGATCATCAATGAAGATAAAGGATTAATTCCAAAAAACATGTTCCCTAGTTTTCAGGGCAAATAAGACATGACTCAGTAGGATCTCATAACAAGGTTAAAGGCACCATCAAGGTCAAATATATGGAGAAGAAGCTGTCAAAGAGAATATTTAAGTCTTATATAAGGTTGTTTTAAACATAATAAGGAGTTTTAATCCTATTTGTATTAGGACTCCTAAAGAGACAGTTAACTGTCAATTGTAATTAAGAGTCTGTTTTAGAGTAGATAGGTGTCAAACTTAGAAATTCGAATTCTCCTCAAGATAGATGGGGGAATCGAATATTGTAATGATGAATCTATAAGAGACATGAGTTTGAATTCCTCAAGGTTGGAATTTTCATTAGCAAAGCAGTTGTTTTATTGTATGTGACTGGATATTTTTCAACTTAATACAGAGATCAGTTTACTACTCAAGATTCACAAGGAGTTTATATGTTTGATATTACCATGGATTTTTTCAATTATCTATTTGTAGTGGTATGAACATGTGTTACTTATAATTCATTGAAAAATGCTCTAACTTCCTTCACATGCTTGTAGACTGTGCTTTTTTAACTGTGTTACTGCTTTCACTTATAAACCTAGACTCCAAGTGCCTTGACTTCCATGCTTGACAGATCATGATGTTTTGTTGAAAACTACTTTGACTCCATAGCCCAATAGATGTTTGTTAATATTTGATTCAACCAGTTATACATTTTTATCCCTTTTATTCCTAGAGTTAGCCATCTAATCATAAATAAAAAATCTTAAACCTATTGAGAGAGCCCTCTCAGGTTGAGGAGGCTAAGCCTCAGCCAAAAGATTGGTTTGAAAGAGTTACTCAGAGTCTACTTGATGAGCAGCTTATCAAGGTTAGATTTTGTGATAACATGTTGAAGGACCCGCTTGAGCAGACTGAGCTACAATCAAGGAATTAATAACAGGCGTAGTAGGTATGGATGCAACAGGTTGAAATGGTTAATATTGATACACAATCGTTTGCAGTTGAAAAGGTAAGGTAGGATTCCATTGAAAAATAATAATTCCAACATAAAATTGACCTAAAAAAAAGGTGTATTTCCATATGGTGTAAACATATGTTGCCCCCCAACATATGAAGTATAAGGATATTGAACATATTGACCTTCATATGATGGGATTCCAGCAGAAACTGGAAAATATGGATGGTAATTGGATGGAACAACCCAATATTGAGTTGATGATGTCAATAAAGGATGATGTCAATAGAGGAGGCACCAGAGTAGGTTCCATTTAAATCTTGGTAACCCAGTGGGATGGACGAGCCACCATAAAGATGAGACTCAGGTGTTGTAGAAAACATCGAAGAGGTAGAAATAGTAGATGTTGGCGCAGCTGCAATAAATGGTATAGTTCGGGTTGTTGTCTCAGCAATGCCTAAATAACCCAGTAAATACTCTAAAGAATCTATGGGAACTTGAGACTAAGCAGGAACAATAGGAGTAGTGTAGGTAAAATGAGGAAAAGACGAATAAAGATGAAGCCCCGACCCAAAATGAGTTGTAGCTGAAGAGGTTGTCTCTTCCTAAATTTCTTCCTCAATTGAAATCAAACTAGGTGGAAGTGCTTCACCGTCAGACCTGTGTTAAATTTTAGGCGGTAAAATCTGCATCAAAGAGGAAGAATCAATAGTTATAGATGACTAAGGATAATTCGGTTGATGGTCTTCCGAAACGAGAACGAATTCTTGTTGTTCAACTTAGGGATCAAGATGTTCTCGTAAAATAAAAACAGGTTCCGAATCAACTTCTGGTTGAACAACTTCGGGTTCTGGATTTAACGTTTCACTTGATTGAATTTCAGTGTCCTCAAGTAACCGTGAGGGTTCTGTCTTGATGGTAGCTAATAAACCGAGATTGGTATAAATGACTCGAGACTCGGTACTCAAAGGATCAAATGGCTCTGGTAAATTAGATGAAGATGTAGCACCAAAGGTTCCAGAGGTACCAGACTTGATAGGATGAGCTGATCACCTTCGCCAACTAGGTTTAGCTTCTGGCGGTAAAGGTGGTTTAGTCGCTTTCCTACATGAACTACGGGGAAGGATTGATCTTATTCCATGATTTTTGATTTTAACACAAATAAACAAAAAAATTGGTAATATTAGGTGAAAGGATTACTAATAAACTGTGGAATACAATATATCGCCCTAGTAAACCAAGGACTTACGTGCATGCAGGAAATCTCCCTGAATGTTTTGTTCGGTGTATAATATTGCACAAGGTGGCCGACTTGGTTGCCTATGGATGGTAAGAAACCTAATTTTGTCCTCCCAAATATACTCGATGGTACGTGGAGGTCCAATCCGTATTAGTGTTGTCTAATTCGAAACTGCATAGTGAGAGCACCCCCTTATACTTTTCATGCTAGAAATCCACCCGATATACTCAAGGTACGTGGACGAGCTTCGATATACTTACATAGGTAGAACGAGGTATCACACTGGGAATATATCACAGACAATTAACGACAACTGCAATGTTTTACGACGTTGGAACACGTCTCTAGCCTAGATCTCTAAATGTTATCGTTAAGTGATGATTCTCCCTTAGGTTAATTGAGATAAATTTTAAGTTGATCTTGCTTATAATTTTTCCTTTTAGGTTGACCGCATGATGTATTTGATGTTCCTAGAATGAAACAAAGATGATAAGCAGTCATTTCAATTTAATTTCGACAATGAAAACCTTAGCTACAAGGGAAAGAGAAATCAAATTGTAAGCAATCAACAATGAGCACATCTAAATGAAAATTCCCTAACTATTTCTATGTAGCACTCACAAACCCTATATGAAAATTCATGTTTTTCTTTTCAATTTCTTTTAAGTGTGAATTAACGAAAAATAAACTATAATGCACAAAAAATCAATCAGTAATTTCTAGAGAAACGAAGAGTAGAACAACAATTCCTATTTCAAAAATAAAGAACTGTTCAAATGTAAAATTTAAACTTTGGAGTTATTTTGACAATGATAAAGAAAACAAGAAAAAGCATTGAAAAAACAAACATCCAAAGTGAGCAAGGATAGTAGAAGAAATCTAGTCTATAGAGGCAATCAGACACTTGAAAACTCAACAAACAAGATACTGAAATAGATAGAAAAATACAAAAATATGATGAATTTTGGTTGGTCACAGTAGAAACACACCCCTGAGTGGGAGACAGTGTGTTGCAGAGCACTATCTCTAAGCCAACAGTGCGTTGGTGCCAGAGGAATCTCAAAAATAGGCAAGAAAACACACTTCTTTTACCAAAACACATTCAAATGACTGTGATGAAGTAAGTAAAGTCTACTAGAGGCTGACAAACAAGGATAAAACCACCATGGATGATCAATCAATCCCCAATGGAGTCGCCAATTTTCTTTACAGAAATCAAACCTACTGATAGATAAGTTTCCCTAAGTTTTCAATGGAATAGGAGGATAAGTGATTTAATGGCTCCATGGTTTTCATATTCGAAGTTATCAGATAGTGTGATAGTGGAACAACTTCTAGAAGCCACTAGAAGGTGGGAAGATTCTCGGAATCCTATAAAAAATTTGCTCCCAATCGACAAACGCACTATCAAGTGGGCCTAGATGCTCTGCAACACTGTATTACATAGGAGTAAATGCTCTACAAAGCACTTACTACAATCTAGGGGTGTGTTGATGGCTCAATGGAGCACTTCAACTGGACTTCAAGCAGTGAAACTTTAATGGATGAAAACCAACAATATGATGACTTGTTTAAGGGAAGTAGCAACTGATTTATATTATGATAGACCCTAATTTATACTGATCAAGGTTTCGGGAGTGATGCCCAAATTGAACTGTAAAAAATATCGAAAAAAGGAATTAAGATTGATCCAAGTAAGGTTGTTTCTATTCAGAAGATAGATCTACCTAGAAACAGAAATGAAATCCAATCCTTTTTAGGGAAGGTCAATTTTGTTAGAAGGTTTATCCCTAACTTTGCAGAAATTGTGAAGCATATCACCAATATTCTTAGGAAATACTGTGATATTAAAGGGATATCATAGGCTAAACATTATTTTTAAGAGATCAATAAGACTCTTACTCAAGCTCCAGTACTCATAAATCCTTATTTTTCAAAAGAATTTTTGGTTTTAACTTTTTCTTCCGAGCATACAATTACAAGAGTTTTATTGCAGAAGAAACAACAAGGTAATGAACAACCTATTTCTTTTTTTAGTATGACACTTGGGTATTTTGAATTAAAGTACAACATTATGGAGACACAAGCCTATACTCTAGTGAAGGAACTCAAATATTTCATATTTAATGTTTTTTGTTCACATATTGTGGCTTTTGTTCCTAATGTTGTGGTAAAATACATATTAACCCAAGTTGATCTAGATGGCAAGAGGAGTAAGTGGATTTCCACTTTGCTGGAATATGATTTGGAGATCAGACCTACAAAATTTGTCAAATGAAAAGGACTTTTCACTGACCAAAGTGAAAAGTGGAAAGAAGAATAATTTCAGTTATGGATCGATCTTGATCACTTTCATTTAGGAGAAAGTTCCATTGATGCAACCACAACATGTGACATTGGGTTTAGCTGGTCCTAGGGATCCGCAGATGCTACGGTGGGTAGAGCTGATGGCTAGAAATTTTGGTCAGTCATCAATATCATTCTCCACTGCATGCTTTAATTGGCTCTGACGACAACATATTGTTATAGAGGAGTATCCACATGCAAGAATGGATTTCCGTGGAGACCCAGATTTGATTTTACCAATAGGCACTCAATGGGGTTCTATAAGTAAAAAACTTTGACCATGTTATATTTTGGGGTTTTTTACATATTTTGTGTCTTTTATGTTTCCAAGACTAAACTAAATATGTTTTATGTATGCATATGTGGGTATTTTTTGACCAGTGGGTCATGCACAGCAGGTGGGTGATCCAATAGAGAGGATTGTCGTAGAGTGGTCCTTCAAGATTTGGATTTGGCCGAGACTCTGGGTGAGTCATAGTAGCATGTAGAGGGGTTGACTTTCAGGGTACCAGATGTCTGGATCAAGGAGTTACTGGTGAGGTTGCAGCGCCATACTATTGGTGTGCCTAGCTGATGGATGAGGCTATTGTGCATGATAGCTCAAGCATTGACCTGCTATCATGAGCACCACATGATCTACTTAGGATATGTTATGTCTGCATACATTTTGAGGTCATATAACCAATGTGTCTTGGACACAATTTTTTGTAAAAAACTCAATTATATATCTATTTTACTTTGATTTTTTTCCTATGGTTAAGTGAAATCCTATTCAATTTTATGATGTGAATTGAAAATCTATTTTTACATATGTTGCAAATGTCTATTTAACATATAATTTGCTAAAGAATCAGTTAAAGTGTTAAGGTTTCTATAAATGTGTTGATATTGGATGTAATCAAAATGAATTTCCAAAAGACGAAATCTAAGGAACATGCGATGAATAGTTGGATTTTGGATAGTATAAACACTAGTAAGATGTAGTACGACAAGTTGTGAGTCCAGCCTGATGATGTTGCGGTGGATGCCAAGTGACATGGCATCATAGAGGAGTTCGATCAATGTGCTATACTCAGTGATATTGTTGGTGGATCGACCGATACAAATCCCTTGGAAACTCACTAACTCGCCACTTGGAGCGAAAATGGCCCATGCTGCAGAAGATAGATTATGTGTACTACGAATAGCACAATCAGCATAACCAACAAATGGTTCCAAAGATTCTGACATATGCAACAAAAAGTAAAGAAGATTAATAACCATAAGAAAAAATCTTGAAATACACATTTTGACACACACACAATCAAATCATATATACAATATCATACTGTGTTTACTACGTAGAATCAAGCATAGTAAAATTTAAGATACAACCCATTCTGAGGCTATGACAATTGAATCCCATCATAATCTACCAACTCATAGGCTCCCTTTCCCATAACATATTTGACAATATAGGGGCCATGCCATAATGGTTCGAATTTGTATGTTGCTTATCAACTTCTTGATCATAAAGCAAGACTAGGTCTCCTTCCTAAAAGGTGTGAGGCTTGACATTGCAGTCATATTGCACCTTGAGTCATCTCTTATGTGCTTCATTTGACAATGTAGCTTCATGACGCGTTTCATATAGATGAATGAGATCTAAAAGACATGGTTGTTCATCATAAGTGTGAGGTAGCAGGTCAATCATGAGTTTCAATGATGGAATTTCACACTGAATCAGTAAGATAGATTCCAGACCGTAAACTAGCTGAAAGGGAGTAAATCCAGTTGTGTTTCTACCCGAGGTTCAGTAAGCCCATAAAACTGAGTATGGGATTAAACACCAGTTTTGTTTATGAACCCCAATCATTCGTTTAAGCATACGCTTAAGAATTTTTTTGATGTCTTCAACTTGTCCATTAGCTTGCAGATAATAAGGGATAGAACTATCATGTGACAGTCCTAACTTGCCAGTCAACTCAGTCATAATGTAGTTGCGAAAATGCTTTCCATGATCTGTAACTATGGCTTGTGGTACACCAAACCGAGTAACCACATGGTTAAAGAAAAATAATGTAGTTGTCTCGCCTGTGTTGTTAAATGTAGGCATCGCTTCAGCCCACTTGGTAAAATATTCAACAACAACAATAATATACCCATGCCCCCTAGCCAAGCGAGGGTTACATGTCATGAATTCAATACCTCAATTGGAAAATGGTCCCATAGCGACAACAGGATGCATTGGTGCTAGCGGCACACAAGTTTTACGATCAAATATCTGGCAAGCATGACAACTTCTAACCATGAGAATTCAGTCACGAAATATGGTAGGCCAGAAGTAACAAGAATAGAGAATCTTATGCGCGGTAGAAAAACCAAAAAAATGTCCACAACAAGTACCAGCATGGCAATCATTTAAAACTTTCTCAGCCTCCTCATGAGTGAGGCACCTATGTAAAATCGTATCGACACCACGATGATAAAGTGTATCACCGACAATCATATAATCTTTGGCCTGGTATCAAATACATCGTTGTTGCGAGCGAGAGGTATTGGATCAAAAAGTTTGGATCTGGAGATAGATAAGGAAATCTCCATACCACGGGTCAGATGATGTAATCAGAAAAAAATACTTATATGTAATGGATGGTTACATTGTAGACTCAATGCTACTAGAGGGAAGGTCTTAGAGAAGGTTAGCAAAAATCAAAGACTTATTTGAATTGGTTTTGATGAATTCCAAATAAAATTCTTGCAAAATTACTATCCATTTTGAGTATTTTCGCCCCAGCAATTGACATGACAAAATGTATGTTATAGGGTTTCAATCTGAAATGATAATTGTCTTCTAGAGTAGGATATAGTGGCAAAATCTGTGTACATCTTGAATGGTTGCCAAAGTGAGCTTCCAAACATAAGTGTATTTAACTTCTGTATCATTGAGATTGCAACTCAAATAATATATCGGATTCTCAATCCCATCTTCTTCTTAGACTAGAACCATGGCGATGGTTGTATCTTCAACGATGAGATATAGGAAATAATGAATCTGATAACTTGGGGGATACATTAATGATGCTCAGATCAGGGTATATTTAAGAACACCAAAGGAATATTTCACAACCTCATCCCAATGGAAAGGAGTCCCCTTTTTCAAGAGTCGAGTATATCATTTAGCCATTTCGGTGTAGTTGGGAATGAATCTCCTTAGAAAGTTAGCCTTCCCTTGGAGTCTTTGTAACTGAAGAAGGTTGGAAGGCACAGGGAAATCTAAAATGTTCTAGACCTTCAAAGGATATAGTCGAATTACGTCTTTCGACAAGACAAAACCAAGAAAACGACTAGAACTGACACAAAATGCACATTCTTTTGGATTTAGGCATATTTTGTAGTGACATCATTTTAAAAAGATGGCTCTCAAATGTAGCAGGTGGTCAGCTCGTTTCTGTGAATGGGTAGGTAAGTCATCCATATAAGGTTTATCAATGTGTTTGATGTCATGGAAAGAATAATTCATTTCCCTCTGGAAGGTTTCCCTAACGTTCTTTAAACCAAAACGGAGTTTTCGATAAGCGAGCGTGCCCCAGGTACAGATAAAATTTGTTTTATATTGGTCCTCTGGGTGAATATTGATCTGATTGTAACCGGAAAATATTTCACATCCGGCACATTCGTTAATGATTCGATCGATAAGAGAGTGGGATAGTTGTCCTTTGGACAAGCATGATTAACATCCCAATAATCAACACACACACTAATTTTCCCTTATTTCATCATGAAAAGAACAATGTTGTAAAACCAATCAGTAAGAGAAACAGGGTAAATAAATCCAAAACACAAAATTTTTTCAACCTCTGTTTGAATGGAAACAACTTTCTTAGGATGAAGAGGACAGAGGCGTTGTCATACCAATTTGACATAAGGATACATTTTAATATCGTATTCAACGATACTGGAATCGATGCTTGGCATTTCCTCATACGACCAAGCGAATACATATCAAAATTTATGGAAAAGAGAGCAATAAGTGTCAAGTTCAGATGCAGAACAAGGCGTGCTAACAAGAATGTTTTTTACAATGCCAAGTTTGGTCGAAATATTGAAAGAAATATTTTCTTCGATATTTGATGGGTTTCGCTCAGAATAGATGGCATGGATAGGAATGGAATTCATCAATAAATCACCGAATTTAGGGTGATATAGTTTAGTTGGACTATATTCATTATAATCTGGAAGATGGGATCGTTGATGAGAATCTTCCCAAGGTTCTTCTTCTAGCATCATGGATTCCATAATACTCTCATCAGTTAAGAATATACGTAAAAAAGGATCAGAAGAAGTACCATAATCCAAAGAAAGATCAATCCAAACAGTTGAGGACAAACAATCAAGATTGGAAGAATAAGCCAAAAATATTGCTTTCTATGTGAGCTGGATTGGACTTAGCGACATTGTTTCACCCAGCCTATCTATTTCGGAATCATTAGGAATATTCCTTAAGTCAGATGAAGTGGAATATATCATATTGCAGGTTTCTATTTTTGCTATTTCCATCGATGTCGCAAGTGATGGTAATGAAAATGTTCCCATTAGGGAAGAATCCTTAAAGGTTCCTACACCAATGTTCTGAAAATATGGTGGGGGTCTATGAACAAACAGAATGCTTCCAGTTGCCTGGGAACCAGAGGCGAAGAAGGCGAGAATTAGGGGATTTTTGAGGTCTAAAATGGGCCTCCTAAGAAAAATGTACAACCAAAATAAACTTTATAAGAACCAATAGGATTCAAGAGGATGATTTCAACCATGGGGGATGATTCACCATTTTTTAAGTAAAAGGGTGAAAAGATTAAAAAATAATAAAATAATAAAACTACTTTTTCAACTCGTATTTTCAACTTATCTCCCAAAGTTTTTACTCAAATTTCGAGTGTTAGTACTTGTTGTATGCAAAATTTAATTCCTCATCCAAGGAGTACCCATGTTGTGTATGTTTGATAGACCCTCCTACACAAAAAATTAGAAATACATGAAAACACGTGATTGCAATCACGTTTTTCATGTATTTCTCATTTTTCAGGTAGTAGGATCCATCGAAAGTGTGTAAAATGGGTAATCCTTGGATGAGGAATTAATTTTTTTATCCAACAAGTACTCTTGCTCGAAATTCGAGTAAAAACTTTTGGAGATAAGTTGAAAATACGAGTTGAAAAAATAGTTTTTTATTTTTTCCCTCTAAAATTTGATGATGTAATCAAATCTTATTTTATTATTTCTACTATTCTTTTATATTTTTCTTTGGAGGCCAATTTTATACCTCAAAATTCCCATAATTTTGATTGATGATTGGAATATCTCCTTTACAAGGGAAGATGACCATGCGAAAGTACGTAGATACAACCACAACCATAACATAAACACATGGTCTTCCAAGTAAAATATTGTAGTCAAGGGGTCCGTCAACGACCTCAACTTCAATAGTAACAGTTTTTCCCCCTAGTTAAACTTGCAGGTTACTGATTATTCCATAAGGCTCATATGTACGACCATAAAAATATTTCAACGTCGTAGGTGATTGTGATAAAGTCGGCAAGCCAATGACTTCCAACAACTCATAGACATGATAAAAGTAGATGAACCTTCATCAATAATAGTCCGATGAATGAGGTGATTCAGGACATTTACTTGAATAAAAAATGCTAATTATGTTGGCAATTATGGCACATAGCCTACATGGTTAAAGACTATGAGATTAGAGTCCGTCAAATCGATTCCACCAATTTCTAACAACAAAGCGTGCTTTTGGGGGGGACAATTCTGAAGAACCTCAAGCATCGACATAGCAGAAGGTTACTGAGCCAGATCTTCGACTACGTTATAATTTTGAGCTGCATGAGCTCGAGGGTTGAAATTCGATCTATGAACAACTCCCTTTGGTGGCTTTATTGTTAACTAAAGAATAATAGGTGACATAATTGAATCAGATGAAGTTGAAGTAGAAGTAGTACTGAGGTCGATCTGTAGCTTGACCATTCACCGATGAAAGAGGATTATTGTAATATTTACTTCGAGTGGACACCAAAACATTATTTTTTGGCTTACTAGTGGATAGCATAATCATTTTTGAACTAGAAGTGGGATCTGTATCAACCATATGTGTTTCCGGGTTCAGAAAAGTATTTGTCAACACTACATATGTGGAAGAAGTCTTAAGAAGTTTCGAGACTTATGATTGGTGAGGACAATCTTGCATAAAATTCTCCTCATTACATATCAAATAAGGATAACTAGGTTTTCGAGAAGTAACGGGTGTATCGGATGCTTTTTCCTACTGGGATGAATTTTGTTTCTTCTTACTTCTGGGTTGCTTGTCACTTTTTCCATTGTTAGATGACACGTCATGTATTTAGGAATAAGATGCAAGATAAAATGCAATAGGGTTTGGTTGGACACAACAAGTGTGGAACCATATGGTAGACTTGTTGGCTGAGTACTAGCAGAACGAATCACATTTTCACGGACATGAATGTCCTTACCAGATGGAGAAATAGAAACAGTAAAATTTAGTCATGGTGCATTTAAAATCTTTTCATAGAGCATGTCAAACTAAGTATAAATCAAATCCAGATATTGAGCACGATAAATTACTTTATCTTCAGCAACAACACTGCCTTTGGCCACATCCTCGATGACAGATGGAAACAATGACTTTATAAACCACTTAACTAAAATTTGATCTGGAACAAGTGTTTTAACCATTCGATGACGACGACGCCACTCATGAATGTGATCTGATATGTGAGTAGCAGTTGTTTTTTTTAATTTGTTCAAAATTTCCGTTCTAGTTTCATTTATGATGGGATACTGGAAGTGGGTTAGAAAATTAATGGATAAATCTATGAAGTTATCAAAATAAGCTCGTGGTAATTCAATATACCACTTTGCAGTTGGACCAATGAGCGTTCACTGGAAAAGACAAAATCTAACAGAATCAACATTCAGGGAGTTTAATGAACACCATAAATGATATGTCATAACATGCGTAGACGGATCCTCTCTAGAATTTCCTTCGAATTTCGTAATATCAGAGGGTATTTTATGAGGAATCACCAGCCACAAAGTTAAATAATGAATGGGATCATTAGTGATCCGGTTTAAATAGGGTAACTCTAATGTTGCAACAAATGGAAACTGTTGGTTTAGATCAGGTTGAGTGTAACCAGGGTAAGATGGAATTTCCTGGGAAATAAGTCGTTGTGCACCAACATAAGGATTCTCCTGCTGGTAACCCTAATAGGGGTAATTTTGTTGACCAAAACCTTGAAAGGCTTGTTGACTAGGACTTGGATAAGCTTGATACTATTGGAATGGATGCTATGGCTGCGATGGGATTTGATAATACTATTATTTATTGCTAGGATAATTTGGACCAGGTTGTGAAAAGATAGGACCGGTAAAAAATTGTGACAAGGGTAAACTAGCTTGTGGTTGTGAAATTACTGATACAAATGGTTGTTGTAAACTATCCTAGGAATATGGAGTCTTTAGACCCAAAAATTGAGGGTTAAGGGTTGTGTTATCACCTTAAAAAAAAAATTCTAACACTTGGATAGTTTACCTTATTTTATTCACGGTCTTAGATAGGTGTTAAGTCATTTAAAGTTTTCAGGGGTTAAGTGATAGGGTTAGAGTCTCATTTTCATTACAAAATAAAGTCCAAAAACCTTATCTCATACCTTGAGTGTCTCATATCATGTTTAGAAAGTCCAATTTTCAACAATTAAAAAAAAAATATTAAGCCATGAAACCATGTTTTCGTAGCCCAGACAGTGTTAAAAACTGCTTTTGCGCTACGAAAACACTGCTCTTTTCGTAGCGCAAAACCCTGAAATTACATTAGGTGTGGTACGAAATCAGGGATTCGTAGCATGTCTAGTCAAGTTATCAAATCCATCAAATTCCGTTAATATTTCATGATTAGGTGTCAACTAGGAGTCTTTTCTCATACATGCCATCATTCATAACCATCATGACATTCCTTAGAGGTCATTTATGTTAGTAATTTTCAAATTTGAAAAGGGTTGGTTCCTGGTTTTATTTTCTTATGCAAGAAACAATTCATGCATACCCTTTTTTTTTCAAATGGTAAGCTCATGGTAAGAAGAAACCAAAGCTTCTCTCATTTATCAAGCTAGGTTGAATCCCTAATCAAGCAAGGTTGAATTCCTAAATCAATCGAGGCAAATTATTCTGAAATAAAGCGAGGCTGATATTACAGGTTTTCAAGAAACACACATGAATTTCAAGGGAAAGATGATAGAAGAAAGAAAGAACCATAGGTCAGGCCACTGTTTAAGGACAGAGCCTAAAAGCATAGAGGCTCTAACCAAGGAAAAATCAGTTGAGGAGGCCTTCAAGAAGATAGGATGTTGGAAATTCTATGAAAAATTGCAGGGAGGTCATAATCAAGTGACAAAAGAGTTTGCTCTTCATTTCACCGGTTCAAATACAAAATTTGGAGTCTTTAATTTTCCAATTTCCCCTGAGATCATATCTTTAGTAACAGATATTCCATGGGGAGAAGAAAGATGGTTCAAAAATTTCATGTTTGAGATGGAACCTTGTAAAATATTTCTAAAGCCAAAGTTTGCAGAGACAAACTTAACTAAAGCAGTGCCAAGAAGTTACATCAAGAACACCTATTCCAACCTACTCTTCAAAATTAAAAGGTATTTCACCTATGAGGGAAGAAACCATAAAGTGTATTCTTATGCCTAGAAATGCAATTGACAAATTCTGAAGGTAAGTTACAACAGAGATAAAACAGAGCAACAAGTAACAAGTCCTTAAAGTTGTTTTGTTATTAAGAAGGGAATTACTTTTTAAAGACATTTTAAAGCCAAATTGTTTTACTTTTTAAAGTATATCGACATCATTGAAGAAGGAAAAATATCCTTAAGACTCATAATTTTGAAAAAATTGTGTAAAAGGGGCATACACAGCAGTTTCGTAGCGTGCTACGAAACTGCTGTATGTGAGTTTTTGGACGTTTTTTATATATATTTTGGGAGTAAAAATAGTTGGTTTTAAAATTTTGTTGCTGCTGGTGGATGGAAAAGAGTCATAGATGAAAGCTTGGGTTTTAAAGAAGAAGAAAGAGGATGTTAAAGAAATTTTTTTCAATGATACAGATTTTGCGCTACGAAAACAACTGCTATTTTCGTAGCGCAGCCACATCAAATCTTTTTATACTTTTTCAAAGGTTTACTTTTGTACAGGTGGAAACGTAAGGTTACAAGGAAATGATAGCACATGTCACCTATCTGAAATAGTCAATATTTCCAGCAAAAATGTTCGAAGATCATCAATGAAGATAAAGTCTTAATTCCAGAAAACATGTTCCCTGGTTTTCATGGCAGATAAGACATGAGTCAGCAGGATCTCATAACAAGGTTAAAGGCACCATCAAGGTCAAAGATATGGAGAAGAAGCTGTCAAAGAGAATATCTAAGTCATAGATAAGGTTGTTTTAAACATAATAAGGAGTTTCAATCCTATTTGTATTAGGACTCCTAAAGATATAGTTAACTGTCAATTGTAATTAAGAGTATGTTTTGGAGTAGATAGGTGTCAAACTTAGAAATTTGAATTCTCCTCAAGATGGATGGGGGAATCCAAGATTGTAATGACGATTATATAAGAGACATGAGGTCAAATTACTCAAGGTTGGAATTTTCATTAGCAAAGCAATTGTGTTATTATATGTGACTAGATATTTTTGAACTTAATACAGAGATCAGTTTACTACTCAAGATTCACAAGGATTTTATGTGTTGGATATTATTATGGCATTTTTCAATTATCTATTTGTAATGGTATGAACATGTGTTACTTAGAATTCATTGAAAAATTCTCTAACTTCCTTCACATGCTTGTAGACTGTGCTTTTTTCACTGTGTTATTGTTTTCACTTATAAACCTAGACTCCAAGTGCCTTCACTTCCATGTTTGATAGATCATGATGTTTTGTTGAAAACTACTTTGACTCCATAGCCCAATAGATGTTTTCTAATCTTTGATTCAACCAGTTACACATTTTTATCCTTTTTATTCCTAGAGTTAGCCATCTAATGATTAATCAAAAATATTAAACCTATTGAGAGAGCCCTCTCAGGTTGAGGAGGCTAAGCCTCAGCCGAAAGATTGGTTTGAAAGAGTTACTTAGAGTCTACTTGATAAGCAGCCTATCAGGGTCAGATTTTGT
The DNA here is from genome assembly GCA_034641835.2 of Pinus albicaulis. NCBI lineage: Eukaryota > Viridiplantae > Streptophyta > Pinopsida > Pinales > Pinaceae > Pinus > Pinus albicaulis. The sequence goes on along the minus strand of MU968359.1, from coordinate 83,377,743 downwards.
GATAACATTTTGGTGCGTCTACCGGGAGTCTAAAGATATACATCTCCCAAAAATTATGAAGCTGGACTCTTGAAGGTAACATGAGCTCAGAATCTGTTTGAGGCTGCAACTACCTTGACGACTCCATTGTTGAAGAATTCAATTTTTTCATAGATTCAAGGTGACTCTATTGCTTGAAGTTCAGTGGCCTGAATGAAGTTTCAGAATGAATTCCATTGCAAGAATGAATGCCAGGTATGCCGCAATGAATCGGTCTCATATCCATGGTTTTCCAAATCCTATGCCAAAGGTTGAATGGTGTTGTGTAACCAGCTCCAAAAAGAGAAGAAAAGAGATATCAACGCCTTAGAAATAAGCCACTTCGAGGGGGAAACCTCCAATACATTACATGAATGAACAATTCTTGGATGATACAATTCAAAAAACCTCCTTTCTATATATAGGAGTCCATGGGGCCATAATGTAATCCTAGTGGGCCACAATGTAATCCTAGCCGACCTAACAATAATAATTTAAGGGCACAATAATAACAAGATGGGGGTTACAAGGGTACAATAATAACAATAAGGGGGTTACACTAACAACAATAAGGGACTATACTAGTAATATAGGGACCTAACATGCCCCTCTCCTTCAAAAAAGTGTTGTCCTCAACGCTTGAGTAGCTCTGGGTGCTTCTGTATAAAATTCTCATCCTCCCATGTAGAATATTCAGTGGGTAAGTTCTTCCACTTGATGAGATACTCTGAAATTGATCGATTCCGTAGCTGTCGAGTTCTTGTTTCCATGACTGCTTCAGGTTCCAATATGATTTTTCCTTCCTCATCAAGTTCTGGCAATATTGTTTGAACCGGAAGATTTTCACCTATAACCTTCTTTAAGCACGAAACATGGAAAACTGGATGTACTCGCGAAGAAGCAGGAAGCTCCAATTTGTATGCCATAGTACCAATATTTTGCAACACCTTGTAAGGACCATAGTACTTTGGCGATAATTTATTATCCTTCTTAGCTTGCTTGAGGGACATTTGTTTTATGGTTGTAGCCGTAAAAATACCCAATCTCCTACATCAAAACTTCTCTCGCTGCGATGTTGATCTGCCTGTTGTTTCATTCGATTTTGTGCCAAATTTAGGTTATCCTTTAAGAGTTGGACAACTTCTTGCTAATGCTCGATGTGATCTTCCACTACTTGAACCTTCGAATTTTCCCTTAAAGATGATGTTATGGATGGTGGATGATATCCATAAAGTGCCATAAATGGGGTCATTTTTGCTGCAGTATGGAAGGAAGTGTTATACCACCATTCAGCGAGAGGTAACCACTTGACCCATTGTGTTTGTTTATCAGATACAAAACAACGAAGATATCCTTCCAAAAATTTATTTACTATCTCGGTTTGACCATCAGATTGAGGATGATAAGATGAGCTATGAGCTAATTGAGTACCCAAACAAGAAAATAACTCCGTCCAAAAATTTCCGGTAAAAATGGGATCTCTGTCGCTCACAATAACCCTTGGGCTTCCATGTAGCTTTTGAATTCTGTCCATAAATGTAGTAGCAACTGTACTTGCTTTAAATGGATGAGATAAAGCACAAAGGTGTGCATACTTGGTAAGTCTATCAACTACCACCATGATGACACTCTTTCCTTCGGACTTAGGTAAACCTGTGATAAAATCCATTGAAATCTCCTCCCAACGTTGACTTGGAATGGATAAAGGTTGTAGAAGTCACGGGGTCTTAATTGTTTCCACTTTATTCTGCTGGCAAACCAAACATTCCGCCACAAAATTTTGAATATCAGATTTAAGGCCATCCCAAAAAAATTCTTTCTTCACCCTGTGGTAAGTTTTTAAAAATCCTGAGTGTCCTCTTAAAGGAGAAGTGTGCAATTCCGGAAGAATCTTTTGTTTTAGTTGGGAATTCTTACAAAGATATAAGCGATCTTTGTACCATAAGGAATCATTTTTCCAACTAAATGTATCAGATGTACTAGGATCTTGCTGCAACTTTTGAATGAGTGTCCATACATCTTTGTCCTTCTTCCATTCATCTCTTGCTTCGGTTATCCAGTCTGGTTGGATAATAGAAATGGCACAAAGCAATGCTTCCACCTCTTCATTCTTTCTTGAGAGTGCATCTGCAACAACATTAAGCTTTCCTTTTTTGTAGATTATTTCAAAGTCATAACCCAACATCTTTGTGACCCATTTTTGCTGCTCTTGTGACGATAGTCTTTGTTCCAAAAAGTGTTTAAGACTATCATGATCAGTTTTTACCTTGAAGTGTCTTCCCATTAGGTAAGTTCGCCATTTCTTTAGTGCATGTAGTATTGCTAACATTTCCTTCTCATAAATAGGTTTCTGTAAATACTTTCCTTTGATTGGACGACTTTCAAAAGCCATGGGTCTTCCTTCCTGCATTAAAACTGCACCAATTCCATTTCCTGAGGCATCACATTCCACAATAAAGGTTTTTGTGAAGTCTGGCGTAGCTAAGACCGGGGCTAGGCACATTGCCTCTTTAAGATGTTCAAAGGCCTTAGTTGCTTCAGGAGTCCATGAAAATGCATCTTTCTTCAATAATGTTGTTAGAAGTGTTGCTATTCTCCCATAATTCTTAACAAACTTGCGATAATACCCTGTTAACCCGAGAAATCCTCGCAACTGCTTTATGGTTGTGGGGACTTTCCATTCCTTAATGGCTTTAATTTTGTTGGGGTCTACTTTAACACCCTCGTGAGATACAATATGACCCAGATATTCCACCTCTTGTACTCCAAAGAAACATTTGGATGTTTTTGCATATAATTGTTTCTCCTGCAATAGTTTGAGCACCCAGTCAACATGTTCAACATGATCCTTCCAAGACCTGCTATAGATTAGTATATCATCAAAAAATACTAGCACAAATTTTCTAAGGAAGGGTTTGAAAATGGAATTCATCAACCCTTGAAATGTAGAAGGTGCATTGGTAAGGCCAAAAGGCATGACCAAAAATTCATAATGATGCTCATGAGTTCGAAATGCTGTTTTTAGAATATCTTCAGTCTTCATTCTAATTTGATGATATCTGAACGAAGATCCAACTTGGTAAAATAAATTGCTCCATGTAATTCATCCAATAATTCATCAATCACAGGAATGGGAAATTTATCTTTAATGGTGAGCTTATTGGGCTCCCTATAATCCGGACACATTCGCCATGATCCATCCTTCTTGTGTACCAATACTACAGGAGCAGAGAAAGAACTTTGACTAGGTTGAATTATACCCGCCTCTAACATTTCTGCAATCATACGTTCAATTTCGCTTTTTTGGAAGTAAGGATATCTATAAGGCCTGATGTTTGGAGGAACACTTTCTGGAATCAAATGAATAGCGTGATCATGATCACGAATAGGTGGGAGTCCTTTGGGAGTTTCAAACACCTTGGAATGATTGTCCAAGACTTGTTGGAGATCTGCAGAAATAGATGGTTTTGATGTTGGAACTTCTAGTGAGCATAATTGTGCAATTACGCCTCGTTGTTCTTTCTTTAGAAGCTTTGTCATGACATTAGAGCTTATTATCCTTCCTAGCTTCCCCGCAATACCCTGTAATTCGACTTCCTTTCCTTCTGAAAAAAATTTCAAGAAAAGTTCTTGAAAATTAAAAGCTACTGTCCCCAAAGATTGTAACCATTGTACTCCTAGTACAACATCAGCACCTCCCATAGGAATGGAAAGCATTGGACTAGTCAATACATATTCCCACATGGTTAGCTTGATATTATGGCATTTTCCAGAGCAATTTATAGTTCCTCCATTTGCAACCATCACTTGACATTCTGGTGCTGGGTATAGGAAACAATTTAATTCATTGGCTACCTTATAATGAATAAAATTATGGGTGCTACCTGAATCAATCAACACTATTACCCTTTTCTTCTTTATATGTCCTTCTATCTTGAGAGTTTGAGGAGTGGTAATTCCTGCCGGTGCATTACACGATATGGTCGGATTCATTTCTTCCTCTTCTAGGGGTGGTTCCTGGTGTATATCCTCTTCTTGTTCATTTTCTTCTTCTTCTTCACAATCTATGTAAAATAATTTCTTCTCAGCACACTTATGACCTTTAGTGTATTTGCTATCACAACTGTAGCAAAGCCCTTTTTGCTCTTTTTTCTTCCAATTGTTGTGGTGTCAACCTTGTAGGTTGTGGAAATCTAGGCGTAGCAACACTTCCTTCTTTATAGAATTGAGTGGTAGGCTTCCTTGTCGCCATAATTTTACATTCAACTTTTCTTGCCAACCTGAATGCCTTCTCCAATGAATCAGGTTCCAAAACGCGAACTTCATGTTGGATGTTATCCTTTAAAGTGCATATGAAGAGATCAATCCTGTGTTCCTCTGGAATATCAGTTACCCTTATATTCAATTTTTTGAAGTCCTCAATGTGTTGCCCCACTAAACCCTTTTGTTTGAGATTTATCAATTGGCTAAAGAAGGTGTTGCTCTTTGTATCCTCATAATGTGCTATCATTTCCTCCGTAAAATTGACCAAGTGACAATTTTTTTACGGGAGCAAAGCCATTGATACCATACAAATGTATTTTGTTCTAAATGTAAAGTTGCAATGCGTACCTTTTGTGTGTTTTGCACGTTATGGAGATCAAAATATTGCTCCATCTGTAGTATCCATGTTACAGGATCCTTTCCATCAAACTTCCTCATATTCATCTTTGGAATATGGTGGTTCTTCCCGCCAACATTAGAGTTTATGAAATCACAATTAACATTTATTTTGTTCTCATCATGAGGTTCTTCTACTATCTTTTCACCATTAGGAAACCTTTCTTGTATAAACTTTGTCAAACCTTCCATGTCTGCTTTTAGAAAATTCTTCATGTTTTCCATTTTCTCATCGATCTTGGCTTCCATGTCATCAATCTTAGCTTCCATGCCCACTTCCATGCCATCCATCTTAGCTTCCAAACCAACCATCTTAGCTTCCACGCCTTTCTTCAAACCATCCATCTTAGTTTCCACGCCTTTCTTCAAAACTTTCATTTCATTTTTTGTTGTTCTTTGCGAGAGCGAAATTTGCTCTTGTAATTTTGATATGTCATGTTGCCATTCTTCATCTTCATGAGTCATAGTAGAGCCTTCTGAAGGCTTAATGGGTGTTGAATTATTTTTAGGGGCCATTTTAGAATACAATATTGATATATATTCTACACTATGCCCTTGGAATCAATTCAACTTGATTTTTCAAACAAGACTTATGCAATTCAGAAAAAAAAAATACACACCTTTTACTAGCTTTTAGGAGATCGATATTGAAATTAAATTATCTCTGTAATTGAAAATATTCGATATCTGAAATTTAGCCCTGTAGTATCCCTATGAATCTTCTTTCAAATGCCACAGGTCTGACCTGATTTTGATTCTCCAAGACAAAGTTGTGTCCAATCTCCCACAATGACCTAATTCTGGACTGGTTCAGTAGAGCGAACTTGTACGACTTGCCACGTGTCACTGTTTTGTCCTTTGTTTCTGAAATTTATCACAAAGAAACTACAGGCCATGTACTTGTGACTAATTTTGACGGCACTCCAATCCAATCTTCAGAGAGTGAGTTATTGAGATTTTCCCACGATCACCTCTTTGAGATGAAATTCAGGAGCCTGAAAAAGCACTACATTCCACAGATCATATCTCCAAAAATATTGCGAACCAAGCTATGAAATTTTTTGATGAATTTCCTACGGATTTCAGCTATGCACCATATGAATTGCAGATTCTGAACCTTCGTAGAAAAAAATTTATAGCGAAAATGCCACGATGACCTGTTTAGGAGCCTGAAAAAATACCTGACTTCCACAGATCATATCTCCGAAATTATTGTGAACCAAATTCTGAAATTTTTATACAAGCTTCCTCAGGATTTTTTCTTCGCACCCTAAAAATTTCAGCTTCTGAAACTTCGTAGAAAAAACGTTATAGCGAAAATGCCACGATGACCTGTTTGGAGCAGCGAAACCCTAGAATCCAAAGCTCTGATACCAAATGTTGTGTAACCAGCTCCAAAAGAGAAGAAAAGAGATATAAACGCCTTAGAAATAAGCCACTTCGAGGGGGAAACCTCCAATACATTACATAAATGCACAATTATTGGATGATACAATTTACAAAACCTCCTTTCTATATATAGGAGTCCATGGGGCCATAATGTAATCCTAGTGGGCCACAATGTAATCCTAGCCGACCTAACAATAATAATTTAAGGGCACAATAATAACAAAATGGGGGTTACAAGGGTACAATAATAACAATAAGGGGTTTACACTAACAATAATAAGGGGCTATACTAGCGATATAGGGACCTAACAAATGGTTAGATGATCTTCCAATATTTAAAGATGAAAAGAAAGACAATGCTGCTCTTCATTTGGTTAGGTTCCATATGCATGTATACAGTCTTAAGGTTCAGTTTCCAGAAGATTGTCTCATGAAGATTTTTATGACCACTTAAGAAGGAAAAGCATCGTCTTGGTATGAAAGCTTGCCAAATGGTTCATTATATTCTCTTTCTAATTTCCATGATGCTGGTCAAAGACTGTTGTAAACATTATGTGAGTTTTATTGAATATTTGGAGAATTGTTATGAAGATGACAAGTTCATGGATGAAGAAATTTTAGAGGCCCTTCATGAAAATACCTTTCATCACCAAGAAGAACACCAAGAAGAAAGGATAATATCTCCCTTAGATGCAAAGTGAAACCCAGCAAGAGTTTACTTATGAAAATCATGTCACATCCTTTGAGTTTGAGGAAAATTTGCAGCAGACTTGTCAATCCTTTGATCATCAGGAGTATGAGAATAATTTCAAATAGCAAGAAGAAATATTGGAAAATTCTTGCTACATTCCTTAGGTACAGGAAAAGGTTGATTCTTCATGTCATTTCTTGCATCAACCTACATCAAATGATGATTACATTGATCAAAAAGTGGGTGAAAATTTCTCTTTATCCTTGTCCTCTAATCTGAAACCATTTGAGTGCAAATCAGTAGATAAGATTCAGTTTGTGGATGAAGTTGCAGAGAACACTGAAAAGTACATTCAAGTTTCACAAGATAAAATTCAATCTCATAGTATTCATAATCAAGATCAGTCTTTTCAATTGATTTTTATGACAGAAAACAAAGAGAGGGTGTTGCCACCTTTCTCCTTTGAGTTTGAGGAAGAATACATTGCTTTTGAAAATCAGTTTGAAAAGCATTTGGAAAGCATACAAAATAAATCTTATGTGGTTGAGAATCAGTTGTCTGAAGTTACAGAAAGTTATGAGGATCATCAAATTGATCAGGTCTTCTTTGACCCTATAGCTGAATACTTGGAAGAGTTTTAATCTCCAGTGTTTCAGTTTCATTTTTATTATAAAGATCAGATACATTTTCAGGGGCATTGGTCATCTCAATATCATGTTTACTTTGGGTTCAAGTGTAGTCAAGAGCTTCAAATATCAAATTAGATCAATGACTAGCTTCATTGGAAGTTTCATGTTCCTTGAGCTACAAATGGAGATTGCAGCTGATAGGGTAGTTAGGAATGTGCAAATAAGCTCAAGGTTGACTGAAAATTTTTCAGTAGGTACAGTTTGAGTGCTTCTTGCAGAAATCATCAAGCTTAAGCCCGAGGTGAAGGCCATTAAAAGTTTGATGGGAAACTTGGCAAAATTTCAGAAATTTTTTTTTTTCTAAAGGATGGATAGAAGCACTGGAGCTACCGGTTCTTAGTGTACCACAGTGGCACACTATCCCAAGTGGAGCCATTGTTATCACCTTAAAATTTTTTTTTCTAAAACTTGGACATTTTACCTTGTTTTAGTCATGGTCTTAGATACGTGTTAAGTCATTTAAAGATTTTTGGGGTTAAGTGATAGGGTTAGAGTCTCATTTTCATTACAAAACAAAGTCCAAAAACCTTATCTCATACCTTGAGTGTCTCATATCATGTTTAGAAAGTCCATTTTTTAACCATTTAAAAAAAATGATTAAGCCACAAAACCACGTTTTCGTAGCGCAAACAGTGTTAAAAACTTCTTTTTCTCTACGAAAACGTTTCTCTTTTCGTAGCGCAAAACCCTGAAATTACATTAGGTGCGCTACGAAATTAAGGATTCGTAGCATGTCTAGTCAAGTTATCAAATCCATCAAATTCCGTTAACATTTCATTATTAGGTGTCAGCTAGGAGTCTTTTCTCATACGTGCCATCATTCATAACCATCATGACATTTGTTAGAGGTCATTTATGTTAGTCATTTTCAAATTTGAAAAGGGCTGGTTCTTGTTTTTATTTTCTTATGCAAGAAACACCTCATGCATACCCTTTTTTTTTCGAATGGTAAGCTCATGGTAAGCAGAAACCAAAAATTCTCTCATTTATCAAGTGAGGTTAAATCCCTAATCAAGCGAGGCTTAATTCCTAAATCAAGTGAGGCAGCTTATTCTAAAATCAAGTGAGGCTGATATTACAGGTTTTCAAGAAACACACAGGAATTTCAATGGAAAGATGACATAATAAAGAAAGAAGCACAGGTCAAGCCACTATTTAAGAACGAAGCCTGAAAGCATAGAGGCTCTAACCAAGGAAAAATCAGTTGAGGAGGCCTTCAAGAAGACAGGATGTTGGAAATTCTGTGAAAAATTGCAGGGAGGTCATAATCAAGTGACAAAAGAGTTTGCTCTTCATTTCACTGGTTCAAATACAAAAGTTGGATTCTTAAACTTTCCAATTTCCCCTAAGATCATACCTTTAGTAACAGAGATTCCAAGGGGAGAAGAAATATGGTTCAAAAATTTTAGGTTTGAGATGGAACCTTGTAAAATATTTTGGAAGCTAGAGTTTGCAGAGACAGACTTAACTAAAGCAGTGCCAAGAAGTTACATCAAGAACACCTATGCCAACCTGCTCTTCAATATTAAAAGGTATTTCACCTATGAGGGAAGATACCATAAATTGTATTCTTATACCTGGAAATTCAATTGACAAAGTCTGAAGGTAAGTTACAGCAGAGATAAAACAAAGCAACAAGTAACAAATCCTTAAAGAAGTTTTGTTATTAAGAAGGGAATTACTTTTTGAAGAAATTTTAAAGCCAACTTGTTTTAATTGTTAAAGTATATGGACATCATTGAGGAAGTACAAATATCCTTAAGGCTCAAAATTTTGAAAGAACTGTGTAAAAGGGGCATACACAGTGGTTTCGTAGCGCGCTACGAAACTGCTGTAATTGAGTTTTTGGACGTTTTTCATATATCTTTTGGGAGTAAAAAAATTGGTTTTCAAATTTTTTTGCTACTGGTGGACGGAAAAGAGTCACAGATGAAATATCAGGTTCTAAAGCAGAATAAAGAGGGTTTTAAATAAATGTTTTTCAATGATACAAATTCTGCGCTACGAAAACAGCTGCTATTTTCGTAGCACAGCCACATCACATATTTTTATACTTTTTCAAAGGTTTACTTCTGTATAGGTGGAAGGGTAAGGTTACAAGGAAATGATAGCATATGTCACCTATCTGAAATAATCAATATTTCCAGCAAAAAAATTCGAAGATCATCAATGAAGATAAAGGTTTAATTGCATAAAACATGTTCACTGGTTTTCAGGGCAGATAAGACATGAGTCAGTATGATCTCATAACAAGGTTAAAGGCACCATCAAGGTCAAAGATATGGAGAAGCAGCTGTCAAAGAGAATATTTAATTCTTATATAAGGTTTTTTTAAACATAATAAGGAGTTTCAATCCTATTTGTATTAGGACTCCTAAAGAGACAGTTAACTGTCAATTGTAATTAAGAGTATATTTTAGAGTAGATAGGTGTCAAACTTAGAAATTCGAATTCTCCTCAAGATAGATGCGGGAATCCAAGATTGTAATGATGAATCTATAAGAGACATGAGGTTGAATTCCTCAAGGTTGGCATTTTCATTAGCAAAGAAGTTGTGTTATTGTATGTGACTGGATATTTTTCAACTTAATACAGAGATCATTTTACTACTCAAGATTCACAAGGAGTTTATATGTTTGATATTACTATGGAAAGAAGTAATAAATCCTTAAAGAAGTTTTGTTATTAAGAAGGGAATTAATTTTTGAAGAAATTTTAAAGCCAACTTGTTTTAATTGTTAAATTCTATGGACATCATTGAAGAAGTGAAAATATCCTTAAGACTCAAAATTTGGAAAAAACTGTGTAAAAGGGGCATACACAACAGTTTCATAGCGCGCTACGAAATTGTTGTAGGTGAGTTTTTGGACGCTTTTCATATATCTTTTGGGAGTAAAAAAAATTGGTTTTGAAATTTTGTTACCGCTGGTGGATGGAAAAGAGTCATAGATGAAATCTCAGGTTCTAAAGCAGAAGAAAGAGGGTGTTAAAGAAATGTTTTTCAATGATACAGATTCTGCGCTACGAAAACAGCTGTTATTTTCGTAGCACAACCACATCACATATTTTTATACTTTTTCAAAGGTTTACTTCTGTACAGGTGGAAGGTTAAGGTTACAAGGAAATGGTAGCACATGTCACCTATCTAAAATAATAAATATTGCCAGCAAAAATTTTCGAATATCATCAATGAGGATAAAGGTTTAATTGTAGAAAACATGTTCCCTGGTTTTCAGGGCAGATAAGACATGAGTCAATAGGATCTCATAACAAGGTTAAAGGCACCATCAAGGTCTAAGATATGGAGAAGAAACTATCAAAGATAATATTTAAGTCTTAGATAAGGTTGTTTTCAACACAATAAGGAGTTTCAATCCTATTTGTATTAGGACTCCTAAAGAGACAGTTAACTGTCAATTGTAATTAAGAGTATGTTTTAGAGTAGATAGGTGTCAAACTTAGAAATTAGAATTCTCCTCAAGATGAATGGGGGAATCCAAGATTGTAATGATGACTCTATAAGATACATGAGGTTGAATTCCTCAAGGTTGTAATTTTCATTAGCAAAGTGGTTGTGTTATTGTATGTGACTGGATATTTTTCAACTTAATACAGAGATCAATTTACTACTCAAGATTCACAAGGAGTTTATGTGTTTGATATTACTATGGCCTTTTTCAATTATCTATTTGCAGTGGTATGAACATGTGTTACTTAGAATTCATTGAAAAATTCTCTAACTTCCTTCACATGCTTGTAGACTGTGCTTTTTTCATTGTGTTACTGCTTTCACTTATAAACATAGACTCCAAGTGCCTTGACTTCCATGTTTGAAAGATCATGATGTTTTTTTGAAAACTACTTGGACTCCATAGCCCAATAAATGTTTGCTAATCATTGATTCAACCAGTTATACATTTTTATCCTTTTTATTCCTAGAGTTAGCCATCTAATCATTAATCAAAAATCTTAAACCTATGGAGAGAGCCCTCTCAGGTTGAGGAGGGTAAGCCTCAGCCAAAAGATTGGTTTGAAAGAGTTACTCAGAGTATACTTGATGAGCAGCCTATTAGGGTTAGATTTTGTGATAACAGGTTGAAGGACCCACTTGAGCAGACTGAGCTACAATCAAGGAATTAATAACAGGCATAGTAGTTATGGATGCAACAGGTTGAACTGGTTTATATTGATACACAATTGTTTGCGGTTGAAAATGCAGGGTAGGATTCCATTGACAAATAAGAATTCCAGCATAAGATTGACCTAAAAAAAAGGAGTATTTCCATATGGCATAAACATCTGTTGCCCCACAGCATATGAAGTATAAGGATATTGAACTTATTGACCTTCATATGATGAGATTCCAGCAGAAACTGGAAAATATGGACGGTAATTGGATGGACCAACCTGATATTGAGTTGATTATGTCAATAAAGGATGATGTCAATAGAGGAGGCACCAGAGTAGGTTCCATTTAAATCTTGGTAACCCAGTGGGATGGATGAGCCACCATAAAGATGAGACTCAGGTGTTGTAGAAAACATCGAAGAGGTAGAAATAGTAGATGTTGGCACAGCTGCAATAAATGGTATAGCTTGGGTTGTTGTCTCAGCAATGCCAAAATAATCCAGTAAATACTCTAAAGAATCTATGGGAACTTGAGACTAAGCAGGAACAACAGGAGTAGTGTAGGTAAAATGAGGAAAAGACGAATAAAGATGAAGCCCCAACCCAAAATGAGTTGTAGCTGAAGAGGTTGTCTCTTCCTAAATTTCTTCCTCAATTGAAATCAAACTAGGTGGAAGTACTTCACCGTCAGACCTGTGTTAAATTTTAGGCGGTAAAATTTGCATTAAAGAGGAAGAATCAATAGTTATAGATGACTAAGGATAATTCGGTTGATGGTCTTCCGAAACGAGAACGAATTCTTGTTGTTCAACTTAGGGATCAAGATGTTCTCGTAAAATAACAACAGGTTCCGAATCAACTTCTGGTCGAACAACTTCAGGTTCTGGATTTACCGTTTCACTTGATTGAATTTCAGTGTCCTTAAGTAACTGTGAGGGTTCTGTCTTGACGGTAGCAGATAAAACATGATCAGTATAAATGACTCGAGACTCGGTACTCAAAGGATCATATGAATCTAGTAAATTAGATGAAGATGTAGCACCAAAGGTTCCAGAGGTACCAGACTTGGTAGGATGAGCTCACCTTCGCCAACTGGATGTAGTTTCTGGAGGTAAAGGTGGTTTATTCACTTTCCTACATGAACTACGGGGAAGGATTGATCTTATTCCATGATTTTTTATTGATTTTAACACAAATAAACAAAAAAATTGGTAATATTAGGCAAAAGGATTACTAATAAACTGTGGATTGAAATATATTGCCCTAGTAAACCAAGGATTTACGTGCGTGCAGGAAATCTCCTTGAATGTTGTGTTCGGTGTATCATATTGTACAAGGCGGCCGACTTGGTTACCTATGGATGGTAAGAAACCTAATGTTGTCCTCCCAAATATACTCGATGTTACGTGGAGGTCCAATCCGTATTAGTGTTGTCTAATTCAAAACCGCATAGTGAGAGCACCCCCTTATACTTTTCGTACTAGAAAGCCACCCGATATACTCAATGTACGTGGAAGAGCTTCGATATAATTACATAGGTAGAACAAGGTATCACACTGGGAATATCGCGCAGAAAATTAATGACAATTGCAATGTTTTACAATGCTGGAACATGTCTCTAGCCTAGATCTCTAAATGTTAACGTTAAGTGATGATTCTCCCTTAGGTTAATTGAGATAAATTTTAAGTTGATCTTTCTTATAATTTGTCCTTTTAGGTTGACCACATGATGTATTCGACATTCCTAGAATGCAACAAATATGATAAGCATTCGTTTCAATTCAATTTCGACAATGAAAACCTTAGCTACAACGGAAAGAGAAATCAAACTGTAAGCAATCAACAATGAGCACATCTAAATGAAAATTCCCTAACTATTTCTATGCAGCACTCACAAACCCTATATGCAAATGCATGTTTTTCTTTTCAATTTCTTTTAAGTGTCAATGAAAGAAAAAGAAACTATAATGCACAAAAAATCAATCAGTACTTTCTAGAGAAACAAAGAGTAGAACAACAATTCCTCTTTCGGAAATAAAGAACTGTTCAAATGTAAACTTTAAACTTTGGAGTTGTTTTGACAATGATAAAGAAAAAAAGAAAAAGCATTGAAAAACAAACATCCAAAGTGAGCAAGGATAGTAGAAGCAATCTGGTCTATAGAGGCAATCAGACACTTGAAAAATCAACAAACAAGATACTGAAATGGATGGAAAAATAAAAAAATATGATGAATTTTGGTTGGTCACAGTAGAAACGCACCCCTGAGTGGGAGACAGTGTGTTTCAAAGCACTATCTCTAAGCCAACAGTGCGTTGATGCCAGAGGAATCTCAAAAATAGGCAAGAAAACACACTTCTTTTACCAAAACACATTCAAATGACTGTGATGAAGCAAGTAAAGTCTACTAGAGGCCAAAAAATAAGAATAAAACCACCATGGATGATCAATCAATCCCCAATGGAGTCGCCAATTTGTTTTACAGAAATGAAACCTACGGATAGATAAGTTTCCCTAAGTTTTCAATGGAATAGGAGAATGAGTGATTTAATGGCTCCATGGTGTTCATATTTGAAGTTATCAGATAGTGTGATAGATGGAACAACTTCTAGAAGCCACTAGAAGGTGGGAAGATTCTCGGAATCCTATGAAAAAATTTCTCCCAATCAACAAATGCACTGTCAAGTGGGCCTAGATGCTCTGCAACACTATATTGCATGGGAGTAAATTCTCTACAAAGCACTTACTTCAGTCTAGGGGTGTGTTGATGGCTCAATGGAGCACTTCAACTAGACTTCAAGCAGTGAAACTTTCATGGATGAAAACCAACAATATGATGAATTGTTTAAGGGAAGTAGCAACTGATTTAGATTATGATAGACCCTAATTTATACTGATCAGGGTTTCGGGAGTGATGCCCAAATTTACCTGTAACAAATATCAAAAGAAGGAATTAAGATTGATCCAAGTAAGGTTGCTGCTATTCAAAAGATAGATCTTCCTAGAAACAGAAAGGAAATCCAATCCTTTTTAGGGAATGTCAATTTTGTTAGAAGGTTTATCCCTAACTTTGCAGAAATTGTGAAGCATATCACCAATATTCTTAGGAAAGACTGTGATATTAAATGGATATCATAGGCTAAACATTATTTTGAAGAGATCAATCAGACTCTTACTCAAGCTCCAGTACTCATAAATCCTTATTTTTCAAAAGAACTTTTGGTTTTAACTTTTTTTTCCGAGCATACAATTGCAAGAGTTTTATTGCAGAAGAAACAACAAGGTAATGAACAACCTATTTCTTTTTTTAGTAGGACACTTGGATATTTTGAATTAAAGTACAACATTATGGAGACACAAGCCTATACTCTAGTGAAGGCACTCAAATATTTCATATTTTATGTTGTTCGTTCACATATTGTGGCTTTTGTTCCTAATGTTGTGGTAAAATACATATTAACCCAAGTTGATCTAGATGGCAAGAGGAGTAAGTGGATTTCCACTTTGCTGGAATATGATTTGGAGATAAAACCTACAAAATTGGTCAAAGGAAAATGACTAGAAAAGTTGCTGACTCAGTCAAATTTTGATTGTCTAGATATAAATTTTATAGTATAAATTTCAGATGTAGTGGAAGATGAAGAATTGATGCATGTAGAAGAAACATTTGCTATCTCAGACTGATATAAGGATGTCATTTTTGTTTGAAATCATCATAGAGATCCTTATAAACTAATAAAGTCTAAGTCTAAATTTTTCAAGATAAAATCTATAAGGTACTGCATCTTGAACAATAATTTTTTTTGGAAAGATACCGGTGGGATACTCTTAAACTGCCTACTAGAAGATGAAGTTGAGAAGGTGATTGATGAGTTTCATAAAGGTGATTGTGGGGATCATCATTATTGGAAATAAACAACAAATAAGATACTTGAAGTAGGATTTTATTTGCCTTCAATGTTCAAATATGTTTACAAGAAGATTTTTCCCATCATGAATGTCAAATCTTTGATGGAAAAATAAAATTGCTTCCATTACCTTTGAAACCCTTATTTTTAGAAGCACGTTTCTGGCAATGGGGATTGGATTTTATTGGAGAGATACATATTTCATCTTCAGGCCAATTTCGGTGGATCTTAACAGTCACTGATTATTTTACAAATTGGATTGAAGTGGTCCTTACAAGGCAAGCTATAGATTCATTGATCATACATTTTCTGGAAAAAAAATATTTTATCAAGGTTTGGTTGTGGCATGAAGATCATCACTGACAATGCTCATGCCTTCAATTATAAGAAGCTGGTCAGTTTTTTCAATCAGTATAATATCACCCTTTTCACTCCACGGCTTATTACCCTCAAGGTAATGGCTTCGTTGATTCATCAAACAAGAGCTTAGTTAGGATTATCAAGAAAATTTTGCAGGAAAACAAAAGGTCATGGCACTTGAAGCTTAAAGTTTCCTTATGGGTTGACAGAATTTGTACTAAAAGATCCATAGGGACTTCTCCTTATGAGTTATTCTATGGAACTGAAGCAGTGTTTCCTAGTTCTCTTGGAGTTTCGATGATGAAATTATTTGAGGGATTGGAGGAAGAACCAAATGTAGTTCAAAGAAGGATTAATCATCTCATTGCTTTGCAGGAAAGTAGAGAAGAAGTGTAGACCAATTATTAGCAGTCTAAAAACATATCCAAAAATACATTTGACAGAAAGACAAAAGAGGAAAATTTCAATGTTCAATATGTGGTTTTGAGGTGGGAGGCTAAGATAGAAGACAAAGGGAAACATGGAAAATTTGAAAATATCTAGAAGGGACCATATGAGATCTCAACCTATCATGGAAACAACACTTTCTTACTGCAAGAAATGGATGGATAGTTATGTCAAGGAGGACCTATTAATTGCAGGTTTCTAAAAAATTATTCTTCTTAACCCCGTATGATGAAAGAAACACCATTGTATATATTCCATTTTTCTATATCATGTTTGCAAGTGTGGGTGATCTTTTCAACAAGTTTAAACCCAAGGAGAAGGCTATAAAGACTTAGAGAGGACATCATCAAATTTGTAATTTTCATTTTTCAATAAGGCACTGGAGATGTTGGTTCTTTGCTACACTATAGGGATGCAACATCCCCATTGGAGCCATTTTTATCCAAGATCAAAATTAGTTTTGTTTTGAGTCAAGATGGTTCAGATAGTTAGGGTTTAATAGGGTTTTTAAGTTTTTTTTTTAAAGAATAATCACATGTATAAAAGTCTTTGGGTTATTTTGTAAGGCCATTATGAGTCATAGTGTGTGTCATCATAATGGTAAAATCCAAAAATTCATGTCCCTCGAAGTTTATATATTCATCATTATGAATTTCAATCTTTTTCTAACTTTCGCAACAACTCCAGTTCAAATAGGTGAGGGTTTGCTACGGAACCTGCTGACACTTTCATAGAAAATTTTCTTTCCCCAACACAAATTTTCTATGAAAATCTGTTTTTCTATTGACGATAGGGAAACATTACATAAATTCAAAAAAAAATATGGCCAGAGGTGGTCAGATCTTATTGGGTCATGATTTCTCCCTGTTGTCTTTATCCATCATTTTCAAAACATGTGCACCATATAGCTTCTCCTTCATCTCGATCCTTTTCCACCTTTCTTACATATTTGATGCCGCAAATTCATTCTCATATCCTCCTTATGAGCTGCTATTGTTGTATAAACATTGGTATTTTTGTCATGTCATCTATCTAGCTATCTCAGGGTAAGCTCTATTTGTGTCAAAATTTAGTTTTCCATTACCTAAATTTTTTTGTAGGTGTCACGAAGCTGCTCACTGCTTGTTGGAGCCATGGCAGCTTGAATGAAATAATATAAAGGAGGGTCTATGGTGAGGTAGGATCCCATGGAAATGAGGTTTCTCGAAGAAGACCCAACATTCACCCAAGCATTTTCCAGTGTAGGTGTCTTTGGTTTTGTCAAACATTTCAGGGGTATCATGGGAAAATTTCAAAGGATTTTGCCATTAAATTTTGTAGGAACATGATCTAAAGTTGGTATACTGAATTTTAAAGTGTCCACTAACACCATTTCTTAGGCCACATAGATCCATTGGTCAGGATAATTATGGTTTAAGGTAAAACATTTCAAATTGCATAATTGTGATGATTTCCAAAAATAAGAACACAAAGGCATTGATATGGCTTCGGGTATTCCCTGAACTTGTCGTAAAGAGTATTTTTCTAAGTTTCTGATGGTGATCTAGAAATAATTCACTAGTGAGGGTATATTCCACATGGTATATCAATACCATTTCAAATTGTTGTTTCACTTCACAGGTAAACAACCCTTAGATATACCTTTTTATTTGTTTAGAAGCTTAGGGAAAATGTATGACAAGTTTCAGGCCAAACTTGATACCAGTGACACATCAATTTTTCACCATGCTCTCATTAAGTTGTTGGTGGTTGAAGAGTTAAATAAAATGAAAAAAGATTGGCCCACATTTTTTCTTATAAGTGGCTATGAATTTGATGCTATCACTCCCAAGAAAACAGTAAAATCCAAATATAGTACTCAAAGGGAAGATAAGAAATATGAAGCAGAGCCTATAATTGATCATGAGGAAAATATGGAGCATATATCAGAGCCTATAGAACTGGAAGTTGAGCATGTGAATAATCCTGTGGTGGTAGAGAAAAATTCTACAAGAATCCAAGTAAAAACATATATAAGGATGATCACTAGAATCCAAACTTAAGGAAGAGGTAAGTTGTCAGATATCCCGAAGGCTATTCAAATTGAAGAAAACCCCATTATGTAGCCTGTTGAGATAAAGAAGGAAGAAAATCAAAAGAAAAACAAAAGAACCAGGAAGTTGATTTTTTCTCAAGAATATTCGGGTTTTATTTTCAAGCCTAGAAAACCTATCACAAGATTACAATAGCTAAAAGAAAATATGCATGAGCAACCATTAAAGGAGAAGCTCCCATCAGAAGAAGAGATACCAAAGTTTCCTCCAGCAAAATTATAACCTATGAAAAAGAGGAAAGGTAAGGAGCATATTCAAGATAAAGGTGAAGTGGAGATGTTGCAAGAATAGTTGAGAGGTGCTCAGAATGAGGTAATATAATCAAAATTTCTTTTTGAGGAATTGAAGGAGGAAATATCAAAGAAACTAGACTTTTACAATGAGGTTGTTGATAGATCTGGAAAAATGTTAAATCGGAAAATTCCTATACACATAATGATGAAACACCTATGCAGGAGGAAAAAATGGTTGTAAGCTAATATATGGAGGTTACAAGGTCAATTCAAAGATTTAGAAGCACAAATGGAAATAATAGAAGATGAAATTTTGAAGAGGGGCCTCAAATTCATTATTGTTAGTGATGATGCCCCATGAATATGGTAAGTCCATCAATTTTTTGCTTATAATATGGCTAATGGTAATATACATGCTTATAAAGGCTTTTAGAAGTGTTTTGGAGGTGAAAGAATAATTAAAATGAAAAATCTTAGAAATTAGGCACTTTCGTAGCAACTCTAAGGCTTGAAGCTAGAAATTTGCTACAAAACTGTTGTAGCTTTCAATGGAGGCAAACACCAGTTAAAATTTCATAAATATGAGGAATAAAGGCATGTATTTAAATCATAAACCTCAGAGAAGAATCTGGAACAGTTAGAAAAGTCAAATTATATGAAGAAGGGTTATTTTGGATACTCTATTTTTTCCAACGTTATGGAGTTTTGATGATTTTTGAGAAGTCAAAAAATGAAGAAATGGACAACTAGTCAAGAGAATACACATCATTATCTCATTTTTCAAAGGGAAAAATCAGTAGGTAAACCCCCATGTAGCTGATAGCTCATCAAGTCAACTTATTATGCCAGCTCATCATCCCAGCTCAAGCCTACGTTGTCTTTATTCCAATGCATCACCTATCAAAAACCTTAGCAGTCAGTTGGGTTCTATAAGGATGACTAGAATATTCTGTTATATTTTTGTTAAAGTTATTAAATGGTCATAGATTCTTTTTTGTATATTTTTACACAGTATTTTGTCACTATCCCTGCAATCCCCATCCCGAACATTGGAGTACCATTTCAATTACTTATGTGTACTTTCATACATTTCCATTAATGTCATTGCATACTTTAGAATGACAAGAACATATTCTCTGTCGATCATTCCTTAAGCAGACCTTCAAAAACACATGATTTTGGGTCGGTGCTAGTAGTCAGTTATAGCCTCATGCCCATGGAGAAATTAACACTGGGCCCCGTGCCCATTGGCGCTCTGTCTCGGAATGGCATCCGCGACGAGCTGTTTTTGGAATTTTTAAAAAAATAGAAACGAAGTTTTCATGCTTAACAACTTCGTGAGCAGAGTCATTGGCTTTTTCGACTGAATCACGTCGAGTTTATCCCTTTGGTTTGTTGGTCCCTACAATTTTTCAACTCCCCAAATGGATAGACATCCTCTTCACCTTATGTGGGATCCCAAACCACCTTCTCTTTTCCTATAAATCCTTCCTCCTCACATGGATTCAGTTAGCTGAACAGTTATATCCATAACTGTTGTGGAGGAAGCAAAGAATACCCCATCATTGAGAGAGACTTTAAACTTGTTGCCTCATCCAAGTTGAATGATGAAAAAATGCCTGAGACGTGCCCAGGTGAACTTGTTGAAGGAGGCATGCAACGTCAAGGCATAAGGTTGTAAAATTCTTCTTTCCATATTAATAATACATGACTAGTTTTTTTTATTCCAATTTTGTGTTGAATTATATGAAAAGTATTTGATTCTCCTTGACCAGTTGAATAGTTATGAATGAATAAGTATTTGATTTCCCATGTTCAGTGCGGATTACAGCTGAATAGTCGCGCTAAATCCTGTAGGATTGGATTTAGGCCTCTTACTTGAGTTTCCTAGTGCATATTACCCTTTGGATCGGTTTTTCCTCTTGAATTAGTCCACTGGAATTATTTTTTACTTACCTGTTTCATTCTCTCCAGTCGATTGTCTCTCATCTGATCAGTGTGGCTTGTCATCCTAGGATTGCTAGGTGTCTTTGATTTCTTGTTCAGTCGCATGTTCACTGAGCTTCTAATTTTTTTATGAGTCAGTCTATTCTTTCATTGTTTCATCTTTTTGACTGATTGTTTGGTCTTTTCCTTCGATTCTACATGTTGTTGGATTATCAAACTATCGTCCTGGTGTCTACTTGACTTTCCTTTAGTCACCTGAGCATAGATGACATTTCTCATTGAATTGATTTGAAATTCCTTTGGGTGTGTGAAGGAATGCATGTTTGTTTTGAATGTGTTTTACTTTCGCATTGGATTGATCTCTTTGTCGTTGATCATTTCATTCAGGTTTCTCAAAAATAATGATATATTTTTTCCTTTTAATGTAATAGTGCACTATTGAATCTCATTCATATCAAGGAACAAAATTTTTCATTCTTTCTCTCTATTTGAAAATGAAAAGTGTTATTTTTCATTAATATATTTCTCATTTAAAAAGTGAACAACAAGAGAAATTTTTCTCGTTTTCTGCTTTGGCTGTGTTAGTAGCATTAGGGAAGATATTTATTGCATTTCAATTGATTTTTGGTTTGTAGTGAACTCCTATCCTTCTCTTACCTAGATTTTCATCGAATTGGAATGATCTTCTTTATCATGTAGTTGTGCATTAGAGATTTGAGATTACATTCGGTAAGGCCTTGAAACTGAAACATAATTTCAAGTTAAAATTTAAAATGAACTCAATCAACCTAAGGAAGCATTGAAACTTAACAATCACATTTAGAGGTCTAGGCTAGTGACGTGTTCTGGCGTCGTTAAACCTAGTTGTTGTTGTTCGCCATCTGGCATAGGATAGTACTAGCAAAGACTTGTGCTCCCTATATCATCGTGTATATAAGGGGAGACCCTCATCATGTACGTTCATTCCTTGGTCATTTCTCTTTCATTTGATCACCAAGGTGTATATTGCAGTTCACGGGAGCTTGGTACACCCTCTTTCTTACAATTCCTAAGTAGTCATCTTGATATTTCTGTGACTCTCTAAAATTTGAAAATATCATCAAGCACTTGTACTTTCAAGCTCGTTCAAACTGAAAGTGACTAGAGTCACCTTTTACCCTTTTCTTGACTCTTAAAATATGAAAAGGCAGAGTTTTGTTTCTGTGTCATAAAATTAATTACGTACGATCACACGCCCATTAAATTTATTTTCTTGTCTTGTTCATAAGTAATTCCTTAGTGATTGGTCTTGAAGCCTCGAATTGATTATCTCTTCTCTCTCTTGTTGTTGAGCCAAATTCACGGTGGTAGAACCACCAGTTTTGCCGTCCCACTCATTACCTCGTAGTGAAGAACCTTCCCCCGAAGTTTCTTTGGAGACATCTCAATCTTCTAGGACTCTAGGTTACTGTCATTCTATTATTCTGAGTATTCAACCTCTTTCCACTGGATATCCTTCTGAGGAAGCATTTGAAATCAATTGGAAACCTCCAGATGTTTGGGCCTTTTTTAGGGAAGATCTCCCTTTACCCTCGGAACCACTTGTGTTTCCATTAAAAAATTATTTACTTGCCACTGCTCGTCGCATTTTCGCCTATAGCATGTCTTTATCTGACATGGATGCTACGAGTCCTATTATTAGTGAAGATACTTATGTTTCTACAAGAGAATTTCAATTCTCTCTGGAGAATTTTCCTTATGTTTCAGTTCATCCTTCGTCGAAGCCCTTATCTCTCCTAGTTGGTTATCATTCGTTGAGTTAGATGATTTCTGGTGCTACACCTTTGTATCAAAATCCAATATGGTCAGGTACATCAGCTCCCTCAGAAGGGTCGTTTGTGTCAGGTCCATCCCATTTGACTCCCATTGTGTCGACGATTGTTACATCTGTCCCAACCTAGCCCACCATTTGTGTAGATTCATCCACACCTTCTGTTAGTGTGATTCCATCATTATTTCTATCTTATGTTGTTAGTGGGCCACTTGCTATTGCTTCCGTGATACCTGGTGGGACTGTCATGAGTGGATCACAACCTCACGTATTGGGAGTCCATCAACCTACTGGTAGTGCACCTATGTCCTCTAATCCTATTCATGGAGATTTGACATACAACTAGTATATGATTCCCATTCAGAAAATAATTATTTCTTTCAGGGTTCTCAGTAGTTTCAAGCTCCCATAAACGTTCTGCATTATTACGATGAGTATGGAAATCACATCTATTTACATGGGCCTCACCCACAAGGTCCATTGTATGTTCAAAGACCTCAAATTTCGGTTTAACCCAACGAATTCACATACCTACAGGGATAACCCTACAGTCCACAAGGACAACCCTTTCAGGGACAACCTTCGCTCCAATAGGAACAACCCTACGATCCTACTGGTCAACCTCATGTTCAAAAAGGAGCATCTTATGTTCCTCTGGGGAAAACCTATCCATCTCAGAGACAACCTTTTGTGCAACAAAACCAGCCTAACTTTCAGCAAGGCCCAACTTTTGTACAACAAGGTCAACTCTTTACTGCTTAGCCGAGCCAACCTAGTCTTTAGGGGAAACCTGGCTCATCTCAACCATCTGGCCAACCTCTACCCCAGGGGCAACCCAATGGATCTCAACATCTGGGGAAACCTGTACCCCAGGGACAGCCTATCCAATCACAACATCCAGGCCAATATGTACCCCAAGGACAACCTATTCAACCTCATCACTCGAGTCAACCTTCACCTTAGGGGTAGCCTGTTCAGCCTCAGGGCCCACCTTTTATTCCTCAAGGTCAGTCTTCGACGGTACAAGGTCTGCCCTAGGGAACTGCTTACATTCTCCAACAGAATCCATATTTTGCTCAAACAGGACCTCTGTGGTTCACTCAGAATGAGTATCCTAGTCCTCAATAGGTGTATGGGCAGAATTATCAAGCTTATAACCACTATAGACAAAATCCTCCAAGAAAAAACATATGGGCTCAAAATTTCTCCCAACTTGGTTGGAATCCTCATACTGGTCTCTATCAAAGGCCTGCAATGCCTTTCAATCTGAAATTTCCTTTCCTTGTAACGTTGGAACTTCCCGATGTGTCGATGTTGACAAATGATCCTATCCTTAATAATCCATATTGGCCCCCAGTTCCTACCAAAATTGTAGAAATTTTCTGAATAATGATTAATTATCCACCAAGACTATCTTGATCACATACAATTCGAATTTATATGCAACACATAATCTCTTCCACTCAGATCATCAAACATGCGGAAATAAAATCAAGCGATAACACATCAAATCATCATACACATTAACACAGTATGTATGGGCAAAGCTTATAGCTGAAAACCCCGCAGCTATTGTGTATATTATAATGGAGAAATCAAGTAACAAACTCAATACAATACTCCTCACAAGTACTCAGTACTTTCTCATACAGTTACTCACAATCTAGCTCAGTTTTGAACAGGTTACTGGTTCAAAACTCACCGCCAATTGCCTTGCCTCTATTGTGCAATCCAGGCCTGTCTATATAGAGATCCAAAGTTCGAATCTCCTTTTCTTGACTGCGCAATTGTCATGGACAAATCCTCCAAGTGTGGTGCAAAACTCATGCACAACTGATGTCGCCACTGATAGCTAACTCCACCCTTTCATCTACCTCTTTCACTGGTCTCCACTGAACTGATCATGCACTGTAGTGAACTGATGTGTTCTTGAGTTGAATAATGAGTTACTAATTAATGAATTAAATACTATTTAATTCACTCCACTCATAACTAATTGATTAGCTAGTTAAACTAATCTCAATCAGTTCAACTAAAATAAACAGAACACAACTCCACTATCTGTCTCATTAACTCCTCCAAACTTCTGCCACTGAAGTCCAACTGAAGTCAACCATGCATGATGCCATCAAACCCTTGGGAACCACGTGATTCTTCTGTCAGATGCATGAGCCACTTTTGTAGCTCGAACTGAAGTGCTCCAAGAGAGTAAACTGTTGTTTATAGTCTAAATATTATTAAGGGTAAATAATATTTGACTTCCCTGTTTTAAGGAGAGGCAGTCTAAAAATAGACTTCGACCTCTTTGACCTCAAAAATAGAGTCTCATCTATTTTTACCAACATGACACATACTTCAAGAATCTCAAACCGGAATCCCCGAACCATGCTCCATATGTCTAAAAATAGACATAGTCTAAAAATAGATTTTGCGCCAGAATTTGCCTGCGGGCCCACTTAGTGAAGGCGACTTCATTTCACTAAGCTCCATCATCTTGCCGCATTCTCAACACTCCCTCTCAGCAAGATATGGATTATCTGCAACCCCTATCCTGCCTCTGTGGAATTCGAACTTGCTCCTGGTGAGCGCCTTCGTCAGGATGTCGGCATCCCGATCCTCCGTGGGAACATATGAAAGCATCATGATCCTCCGCTGAACACAATCTCTGATGTGATGGTACCTGATGTCGATATGTTTGGACCTATCATGAAAAACTGGATTAGCTGAGAGCTTGATGCAGCTCTGGTTATCACAGTAGATCACTGTAGGCTCCAAATGCAACCCGAACAAACCTGCGAGGATCTTCCTCATCCAAATAGCCTCGCATGCAGCCAAACTTGCTGCCATGTACTCGGCCTCTGCTGAACTGAGTGCCACGGATCTCTGCTTCCTGCTGTACCAGGAAACTGCTGTCGACCCAATGCTGAAAACTCCTCCAGAAGTGCTCTTCCGGTTCGTTGGACTCCCTGCCCAATCTGCATCAGTGAAACCAGAAAGCTTCACTCCATCCTCCTGTCTGTACCATAGACCATATCCCGATGTGCCTCTGATATAGCGCAATACATGCTTGCCCGCCTTCCAAAAGAGCTTGGTAGGCTTAACCATGGCTTGCGAAAGCTGGTTAACTGCATAGCATATATCGGGTCGTGTATTGACCAGATACATAAGCGACCCCACCAACTGTCGATAGACAGTGGCATCCACTACCTCCGCTGAAGTAGCATCCTCCTTCCTCCAACCACCAGGAAGAGGAGTGTCAACAGGCTTGCAGCCTTGCATGCTGAACCTCTCCAGAATCTCCCGGGCATACTTGCCCTGAGAAACAAACAGTCCTCCGCTGCGCTGCCAAATCTCCAATCCCAGGAAATAATGAAGGATGCCCAAGTCCTTCATCTCAAACTCTCGTGCAAGATCCTCCTTGCATGAAAGTATCAATTGCTCATCGCCAATCAAAATCAGATCATCTACATATAGTACAATGATCAACAGCTTCCCCTCCACCACAATCTGGTACAGGTTAGGATCCGCCCCACTCTTGGAGAATCCAAGTCTGGTGAAGTAGTTGTATATCCGAGTGTACCAAGCACGAGGTCCTTGCTTCAGCCCGTACGGTGCTCTCTTGAGTCGGCACACATGCGACTCACTGCTGAAGATCTCAAAACCTTCAGGCTGCTCTATGTACACCTCCTCCTCAATAAATCCATTGAGGAACGCAGTCTTCACATCCATCTGATGAATGTGCCACCCCATCTGCGCTGAGAGAGCAAGGATCGTCCGTATGGAAGAGTACCTTGCGACAGGTGCAAAGGTCTCCTCATAGTCAATCCCCTCGATCTGTGAAAAGCCACGGGCGAAAAATCTTGCCTTGTACTCTTGAATTCAGCCGAGATGAATTCACCACCGTTATCACTTCTTAGAGCAATCACCTTCTTCCCCGACTCCTTCTCGACCAATGCTTTAAACTCACAGAACTTCGTGAATGTATCGCTCTTCTTCTGCATGAAGAATATCCAGCACTTTTGAGATAAATCATCAACAAAGATCACATAATACTTGTGCTTTGCTGTCGAAGCAACTGAGAAAGGACCACACACGTCTGTGTGAACTCTCTCAAGGATCGTCGTGGCGCGACTATCCTTCTTGTGAAAGGTGGCTTTCACATACTTCCCCAAAGTACACCCCTTGCACTGATCTGACTGTGCAAGAGTGCCCTTAGGAAGCCCAGTAGAAATCTGCTACAGAATCTTCAAAGCTCCATGGTGAAGGTGGCCTAATCTCCTGTGCCACAGTTCGCCCTCATCATCCTGGCACCACTTCTCCCGCCTTGCATGCCATAGCTGCACAGCCATCTACCTGCAACTGATAAAGGTTCTTTGTCTGAACCCCTATCTTCCGGGTCTCTCCAGTAGTCTTACTGCGCAGGAAGGCTTTTCCTTCGCTAAAGACCACATCATATCCCTTATCCTCCAACATCGCCACAGAGATCAAGTTCTTCTTCAATCCAGGTACATGCATGACATCCTTCAATACAAAGGGTTTACCAGACTCCCTTTGAAAGGATATGGTACCGATACCAGTCGCACTGTATCTACCATCATCGCCCATCTCGATGTGCACACCCAAATCTTTGTCCTCCAGATCTGAGAACAAATCCCGATCTCCCTTCATATGAAATGACACACCGCTGTCCAAGAACCATACCGATCCCAACACACTTGAAACCAAGCATGCGATCAGTGAAAATTCAAGCTCGAACTGTGAAGCCAAAGCTTCTCCATCTGCAGATCTTCCCGCTTTCTTGTTCTTCTTCTTCTTTGGACAATTGGTAGCATAATGTCCGTGATCATGGCAGTGAAAACACTTCACTTTCGCCATATCCTGCTTCTTACCCTTAGCACCAGAATGAGAGGTTTTCTTACCCTTCCCCTTCTTTGCTTTGGACACCAAAGCGCAGTTTTCTTCATCAGCTCCCTTTGATGAAGATCCATCTCGAGTAGTCCTCCTTATCTCCTCCTGCATTAGATCCGCCCAAAGGCGCTCCCATCCCGGCAGCTTCTCCCGACCATTGACACTATCTTGATATGAGTGCCAAGCCTTCGGAAGACCAAGGAGAGCCAGGTCGACCATGTCCTCGTCTTCGACAGTCACCCCCACACTTCCCAGCTCATCTCTACATTGAGTGAACTTCGTGAGGTATTTGGCAATACTGTCGCCTTTCTCCATCTTGATGTTCCTGAGCTTATCTTTGAGCGCCAGCCTCCTTTGGTCGCTCTTACTCTGGAATAGATCCGTCAAAGCTTTCCACATTAAATATGGAGAAGCCTTTCCATGCAGGCTGGATACAATATGATCCTTGACGCCCTCCAACAGGATCCTTCGACACTTCGCCATCTTCTTTTGCCATGCATCGACTTCGGCAGGATCAGTGGGCTTTTGGAAATCCGTATCTACAAACTCCTTCAGACCATTATCTTCTAATACTGCCTCCATGTGATCTTTCCATGCAACATAATTCGAATTTCCTTCAAGAGCATATTCGAGTCGCAAACCGTTGAAAGACATTTTCAACACCGGCACCAAGAAAACAAAACTGCTGCAAAAATTTCGAATTCCACCTCAAAGCTCAGCCGCTCTAGATCTGTGAGAACAAATTATTTCTAGCACAGAGATTGACTGCAAGGGGCATTTACCAAACCTTTCACTTTCCGAAGAAAGATGAATCCGGAGGCTACCTGGCTCGCATGCAGACTCTGTCTACCAAAATAAGTTTGTAATCACTATGATGATCAATCTCTGCTTCAATAGATCTGATACCATGTAGAAATTTGCTGAATAATGATTAATTATCCACCAAGACTATCCTGATCACATACAATTCGAATTTATATGCAACACATAATCTCTTCCACTCAGATCATCAAACATGCGGAAATAAAATCAAGCGATAACACATCAAATCATCATACACATTAACACGGTATGTATGGGGAAAGCTTATAGCTGAAAACCCCGCAGCTATTGTGTATATTATAATGGAGAAATCATGTAACAAACTCAGTACAATACTCCTCACAAGTACTCAGTACTTTCTCATAAAGTTACACACAAACTAGCTCGGTTTTGAACAGGTTACTGGTTCAAAACTCACCGCCAATTGCCTTGCCTCTATTGCGCAATCCAGGCCTGTCTATATAGAGATCCAAGGTTCGAATCTCCTTGGCTTGACGGCGCAATCATCATGGGCAATTCCTCCAAGTGTGGTGCAAATCTCATGCACAACTGATGTCGCCACTGATAGCTAACTCCACCCTTTCATCTACCTCTTTCACTGGTCTCCACTGAACTGATCATGCACTGTAGTGAACTGATGTGTTCTTGAGTTGAATAATGAGTTACTAATTAATGAATTAAATACTATTTAATTCAATCCACTCATAACTAATTGATGAGCTAGTTAAACTAATCTCAACTAGTTCAACTAAAATAAACAGATCACAACTCCACTATCTGTCTCATTAACTCCACCAAACTTCTGCCACTGAAGTCCTAACTGAAGTCAACCATGCATGATGCCATCAAACCCTTGGGAATAGTGTAATTCCTCCTGCTGACAAATAGCTATCTTTAGCTCTGAATCGAAGTTCTCAGAGTAAATCTGTTATATATTCAGAAACATGAAGCAGGAAATAATATTTGACTTCCCTATTTTTAGGAGAGGCAGTCTAAAAATAGACTTCGACCTCTTCGACCTATAGGTCACAAAAATAGAGTCCCATATATTTTTACCAACATGACCAATGCTCTAAGAATCTCAAACTAGAATCCCCGAACCATGCTCCATATGTCTAAAAATAGACATAGTCTAAAAATAGACTTTGCGCCAGAATTTTGCCTGCGGGCCCACTTAGTGAAGGCGACTTCATTTCACTAAGCTCCATCATCTTGCTGCATTTTCAACAAAAATCCCTGGTGATTGTCCCAAATTTGAAGGCAAGTCCGAAGAAGACCCCCAAGCGCATGTTATAACATACCATATTTCATGTTCCTCTAACTCTTGGGTTGACGATTTAATTCAACTTCATATTTTCCAAAGGACTCTCACTGGTGCCGCTGCAAAGTGGTACATTGAACTTTCTCGCAGCATCTTTCAATATTTCAACTCTCTCGCCATGGCATTTCTCACTCACTTTCAGTTACCGGTTCATTATGAAATTGGAACACACCTCCTAACATCCTTGAAACATGATCGAGTTACCCATATCTCCAGTCATATTCATGAATGGAGGTGGCGTCATCATTTGATCAAGTTTGAGATTCTTGATCAAATTATCACTGATTGGTTCACTACCTCTTTTATCGATCTGATTTCTAAGGACATCACTATGGGGGCATGTGTTACTGAGGAACAAGCCATCGCTCGTGCCCAATACCTCGATCTCGGTACTTTCAATATGGCACATTGTATGAACTCTTGCTAGATGCTGCGTGATATGGAACTATCAAATCTTCGGCAACACCATCTGTAGATGGTATCATTGGTTCTGTGTCTTAGACTTCTCGCAAGTCTTCTCCAAATCCTGCGAAGAAAAAATCTACTTCTTCCATTGATATTGCTTCTCAGCCACCTTTGAATTCTGGTAAGACTAGGGAAGTGAATGTCGTCTAGTCCACTATGATGGATAAAAATTCCAAAGGTCAGAAAAAGAGTAAAAGTAAGGCCAAGGCTGATACCCTAAAACATGATTCCCTAAAACCCAATGTTGATGCTGGTTCAAAACGTAAACCAAAGTACCCTTGTCTGATTTGTGACGATGAGCATTACACCAAGGAATGTCCATGACGGGCCAAAGTCAGTCGACTGCTCAAAGCCACTCAAGGCACTCTGGTTTTTCTTAAAGAACTATTCCCATCACAACAAACTCAGATGGTGGAGCAACCTTAGTCCTCCGCCCATTTTGGCTCTCAGGTTTTCATGATGAACGGTGTTATACCCGTCTCTATTGCTACCAGATCGAAATATTATACTGAAACGCGGAAGGAAATAGGGAAAGAGATCGCAGATGGTCCTCATCCCCTGCCTGATCCTGGAAATCTTCACATTGAAAGGCCCAATCCTAAGACTGTTGTAGGGCTGCCTTCGTAAGGTGTACTTCGTAAGTATTCCTATAATATGAACACTCGTGCCTCTTAGCATTATAGTATTGTTGAGGATTTATCTTAGGCGCCATCTGATATGTCTACGTTGGAAGTACTTCATAGTTTTCCATCCCAGCGGAAGGCTTTACTATCTGTTATTGACGATTTTGACCCCGCCGATTCTAGCCTTATCACTTTCGACTTGGAAAATTTCGTTCCACATCTCCCTCACCAGCTTGTACTGATCATCCAAGTTTGGATTAATGGAAATAATATCCATCGAGCAGTCGTGGAAAAGGGTGCCTTTACTTGCATCATGTATTTTGCATGTTGGAAAGTCATTGGTTCTCCGGCCCTTAATCAGTCTCCAAATGCCTTAGAAGCTTTTGACGGAAGAGAATCTCACCCTCTTGGGGTTTTCGCTAGTTTACCTATAACGTTGGAAGGAAAAACAGTTAATGTTAAGGTTTAAGTTGTAGACGCCAAACTCAATTATAATCTACTCCTCAATCGCAGTTGGACTCACGCCATGCTATGTGTCCTATCCACTCTCTTTCGTGTTCTTTGATTTCTACACGAAGGAAAGATCATCACTCTCGATCAATTGTCCTTTTAACTTCCACCTCCTCTGAGAGCAACATTCCATATGTAGATCGTATTCCTACA
The DNA here is from genome assembly GCA_034641835.2 of Pinus albicaulis. Taxonomy (NCBI): domain Eukaryota; kingdom Viridiplantae; phylum Streptophyta; class Pinopsida; order Pinales; family Pinaceae; genus Pinus; species Pinus albicaulis. The sequence goes on along the minus strand of MU968359.1, from coordinate 83,346,569 downwards.
CCTTATGAAAGCATAGGGCCATGAATTTTCAAATATCCTGCCCTTATAAATATTTTTTCTCTTCCTCTACCCAACACTACTCAGGTTAACATGATTTCCATGTCTTCTGATCTGTGTATCATCCCTTCCCCTGATTAGGTTGATTCATTTTGTGACGCGATGTCGTTAAGCCCAATTGAAATTGATTATTGTGAAGTTATCTTAGCTTTGGCTCCTCCCCCTTCTAATCATACTCTGTTGAGTGTGTCTCTCAACATGTCTTCTCAATCCCTTGGCTTGGCGCTTCAGATTCTCCTGATCCCTTGACTGAGATATTCCCCACTGATGAGGCCATCATGGAAGCTATGTCTCGGAAGATCCTCCTTGGGATGATAATCATCATCATTCCTCCTTTATGCTTGGCCTTCAGGCCATGTCTCCTTTTCTTGAGAAATTATCTTCTCAAGCTCCTTCCCATCCACTTCAGACGCCCATCTTGACACATGAAGTTTTTGTAGAAGGTTACATGGGAAACATTATGAAAATGATGCCCATTGACATCTTCATTAAACCATGGGTTTTTTAGAACATCCATATTGGGGTGACCTATTCTCCTAATGATATTGAGGTCTATACTAGTCACTGTTGAGAGTTTTGATACGTTTTCACTTGGTCGTACAAGGAAATGCCTAACATTGAACCGAGTATAGTTGTGCACGAGATCCCTACTTATCCTAACGTGAAACCTGTTTTCCAAATTCTGCGTCCCATGCACCCTAGAAAGGTCATTGTCATCAAGGGAGAAGTTGAAAAACTTCTCAAATTTGGCTTCATTTATTTGATCCCCTTGACAGAATGGGTTTCTAACATCATTCCTATGGATAAAAAACAGGGAAATTTTTGGGTCTATGTGGATTACTGCAACATTAACCACGCTTGTCCTAAGGATAACTATCACACTCCTTTCATCGACCAGATCATTGACGAATGTGCTGGGACTGAAATATTTTCCCTTATGGATGAGTTCTCTAGTTATAACAAAATCAATATTCTTCTGGCTGATCAACACAAGACCGCCTTTATCTGTCCATGGGGCACTTTCGCATACAAGAAACTCCCTTTTGGCCTTAAGAATTTTGGTGCTACTATCCAACGAGCAATGTCATTCGCTTTTCATGATATTAAGAACATTGTTCAACCTTATCTGGGTGACCTTCCAACTCATTCTACTAAGCGTAAGGACCACCCTAATCATCTCCGTCAAATTTTTCTTCATTGTAGATGCTACAACATTCGGGTCAGTCCACATAAGTGTGTCTTCTATGTCGATTCCTATAGGATCCTTGGGTTTATTGTCTCTAAAGATGGAACTTGTCTTGATCCTCTTAAGGTCGAAGCTATTGTTAATCTCCCCTCCCCTTCCTCTTTACATTAGTTGTAGAGTTTGCAAGGGAAAGCTAATTTCCTGCGCTATTTTATACTGAACTATGTTTAAGTAGCCAAAGGTTTCATGCAATTTCTTAAGCAAGGTGTCCCATTCCTCTGGGATGAAATTTACCAAAAATATTTCGATGCACTGAAGACATTTCTTATCAATGATCCTCTTTTGCATCCACCCAATTATGATTGCAATTATTCCCTCTACTGGGTTGCCGCATTTAGCACTATTTCCATGGTTCTAGTACAAGACCACGATGATGTTGACGAGCACGTCATTTATTATTTGAGCCGCAATCTTCTCAATACCAAAACATGTTACACACATGAAGAGAAATTGGCATTGGCTATTGTACAAGCCATCCAATTTTTTCGCCATTATTTTTACTTCGCACACTAACTATGATTTCCGATTGCAACCCCATGCCCTATATATTGACTCGCCAATTGCTGGGGGGGGATAATAAAAGTGGATAGTTATCCTCCAAGATTTCTATTTGGAATTCACTACTACCAAGTCAAAGAAATCATTGGTTTTTACTGATTTGATATACTCTTTACCTTTTTCCTTTTCTCCCTCTAGTTCTGAGGAACGCATTCCAGACAACACTTTTTTTTCTGATTGGCACCCTTGATCCATGATACGATGATATCATCATTTATCTCCAGACATCCACCTTCCAGTTTGAGTTCAAAAAGGATGCTCATTGATGCATCCGTCATCATTGACAACCTTATCGCATAGTCGGAGATAGTCTATACCGCATCAGAGCTGATTCCATTCTCCGCTAGTGTCTCACCCTCAAGGAAGCTAAAAAATCCCTCAAAGACTACCATTTTGGAGCGTGTGGTAGTCACATGTCTGGGTATGCTACTGCACAAAAAATCCTTCATGCTGGATATTTCTGGCCTACCATTTTTAAAGATTGTATTGTCGCTATCCGTAAATGTCACGATTGTCATATTTACTAGTGCAATATGTGCACGACACCCGATCACCTTCATCATGTCATTACTATTGGTCCCTTTGTGAAGTGGGGCATCGATTTTCTGACATGTAACACTCACTCAGCTGGGGGGTCATGCTTATATTATCGTAGCCATGGACCACTTCACTAAATGAGCTAAAGAAATGCCTACACTCACAGCTGACGGTAAGATGGATACAAAATTTCTTTTCAATCATATGATTACCAGGTTTGGTGTCCCTCAATTCATTTTTACCAATCATGGCTCTCATTTTTGCCATTGAATGATGGCTGAGTTGACTTCTAATTTGTGTTTGCATCACGACAGCTCAACGTTAGGCCAATTTCCAAGTTGAAGTCATGAACAAGGTTCTAGTCACTATGCTTCAGCGTACGATTGGGATTTACAAGTCTAACTCGCATCTCATGTTGTTTTCATCTCTCTGGGCTTATCAAACCTCAGTGAAGGATGAAACCAGATTCAATCCATTCCAACTTGGTTATGGTCTAGAAGCTACCCTTTCAATTGAATGTGAAATCCCTTCTCTCAAGATATTTGTTGAATTACTACCTAATACCTCACCGAAGGAAGAACGTCTTCTATATTTTTAGAGGCTTGATGAAACTTGTTGCTTTGCTTCTCTAGTTATAGAAGCACAAAAAAAGTGGGTCAAAGCCCACATTGATCAGAGATTTTCCCCTCATACCTTTGTAGAAGGAGACCTAGTCCTCTTGTATGATCAAGCTCATGATAAGCTGGGGGCAGGAAAATGGTCCCTATAATCCTAATGGTGAGTTGATATACCTTCAAGGTATTTTTCTAGGACGAAAAACCAACAATGTCGCTAAATACAGTGCCATCATTGAAATTTTAACTGAAGCCATTTCTCTCAACATTCATGAATTACTTGTGAACCTAGACTCTTAGCTTGTTGTTCTCCAACTTAATGGGCATTACTCTGTTAGAAATCCTCAGATTTTAAGGTTGTATTTGCGTGTTCATTTACTAGAAAGGAATTTTGATTATATCACATATTAGCATATTCCTAGAAGGATGAATGTGCTAATTGATGCAGTAGCCAATATTGTATTAGATAGAAATTTGTGTAATTTGTAAAAGCTTCATCATCACATAATAATAATTAGACAGGAAAATAAGAATATATATATATATATATATATATATATATATATATATATATATATCAATTTTTTGCATCCACGTGCATCATAAGTTAAAAAAATATGCAAGTTTTTGTTACATCCCGAGACATCGTGTCTCTAAAAAAATATGCAGAAATAAAATCCTAGGCATCTAATCAACATGATGCTCATGATCGCATGCCACTGCATACACAAGCCACCTCATTAAATGGTGTACGTGGTTAGATACCCCTATAGTGTGCCTCAGATACGCATGAGGAACATCCTCGAATCTCACGTAATCTGGGATCCCACTTGTGAGACCTTCCAAGTTGCACATGATCTCTTCTTCCTGGCTTCCCTCACCTTGAGGGGCCTCCTTGAAATCACGTGGAACCCACCATGATATGGGACACATCCATGCAGGTCTCTCTGGGCCAACATATGTAATGCATGGATAAATAATCATAACATATATAAACAAAAAAAATCATAATACTCGTCAAAATAAAAAAAATGAATTTTTACCCAGAGCTTCATCCCAATCCTCTCCTTCCAGGAGTGGAAGGTCTGGATCACCCATGAAATCAGTTCTGGTATACGGCCAGTCCTCTATGACAATTAGTTTTCAACGGATCCAGTTGAAGAATTCTGACTTTCATGACATATGTTGACCACCTCTCGATTGAGGCATCAACCCTGCCCAATGGACCATTCGTGGCTCTTGTGCAGGTGGTGCAAGTAACATCACCTCTTGGCATTGAAATATCTACAATTTTTCTAGGATGAACGGTATCAAGATGGACCCGTATCCAAATTGTTTTAGCTTTTTTTTCTTGCACTTTGTTAACTGGCGCTTCAGGTTGATTGTTACAACTTCCACCTAGTTGAAAATTTTTAGATTCATACAATCCACGACAAGTTGAAGCTATGTATTTGTAGCTTCGTGAGGGGCCTGATATCCAACAGCTCATGTTATAGTGTGCAACACTACCTTTAATGCCAAATCAAGTATTTTTTTAATATATATTTTCTCGCTCTTTGATCCATTCTTTGCTCCTAGGAAAACTCTGTCTATTAGCATACCCATGCTCCCACCCATAGGCTGGGTACCTATCAGGATTGGTTTTTCTCCCCTCTATGACAATCCAATGATGAAATATATGTCAGATACCTCTATCTCCAACTCTTGGTCGTGAATCATAAACCTTTCTCGATCAGTGTCCCACACACTGATCAGATACTGTAGTAATTTCAGCTGAGCTCGTAGACATGGTGCTAGGAAAATTTTTAAGAGCCCATAGTCTCTCGGGGCATCCATGCATCTCTTATTTCCCATGGCTTCTTTTCCTTCTTCCCCATGTTCTCGTTATTTCCATTCAATGACCATTTTGGCTTCTTATTACCTGCAAAACCATCATTGGGACTTCTATTAGCCACATAATTGTCTTTTAAACTGTTTAAAACAGGATATTTAGGAGAATTTTTGTCCAAATTTCGAAGTGGTGATGGCATTGTTGTTTTATAAACAGTAGCGCCGATTGGTGCCTCCCCTTTAGAATTATAGGCGAGTTGGTGTGACTCCGTGCCTGGAATCTGCACCGACTTCCGCACCCAATATTTGACAAAATTCCCTCAAATACATAAAAAATTAAGAATGTAGGCAATGAAATATAGTTTAAAATGAAGGAAAACATGAGGGCTCTTACCTAGAGAAAGCATATTTTTGATTGGCCTCCTGGACTGTCTATTGCTAGCTCCACAAGATCACAGTTAAAAATGGTAAAATGCTCATAAGGAAGTGAAAAGGTGAAAAGTAATTTGTTTTTACTATTTCTGTCATTTTATAACCTTTTTAAAACCCTAATTAGGTTTTAAGCTTATTTTTTGGATTCTTTTAATTTCTTATCTCGAAAAATGGGTTTTAGTGTGTTTCTTGTGCAACAATAGGTCCTAAACATGATGAAAATAAAGTGATGAGTTGTATTTTATTACTTTTTCGGACTCAGTAAAAACATGAAAAATGAAAAGATTTCTGAGACTCTTGTTGTTCTGAACTCGTTAAAGGCTGTGAAACGTCCTATAGTTAGTATAATTTTACCCCTTTTTCGAGTCGGGACAGATAATTTACGGAAAAGGAATACCTTAGCCAATTGCGACTAAGAGGTTCTCCCAGATATTGTTTACTACCTACGAAAAGGGACCTGCAGGAGTTTTCTTTTCTTCTTCTTTTAAAACTCTTTAAACATGAAAAGATGTCGAGTTCTTCCTTTTTCAGACTCGTTAAAACCTAAATGACATCAAAAACCATCACCATGTTGTTATCGAGCTCATAGAATGTACTAGGATGGATTTGTCTAAAGGACAACTTATATGACAAGCATATGTTATCCCCTTCAAGATTGTTTCCAAAAATAATTGGGGTACTTGCCACAAATGGTGGGGGAACATAGAACTAGTTCTCAGTCATGTCGGCAGTATGTCACTCTTGAACATGACATTTTTCTGCAATTCGTGTTAGGTTGGGGACATCCCACATTCGTCATTTTTCCTACATGGGTTTGGGTTATCTGTTTTGACCTATCATCTGCTCTTTGCCGCGTCATCATGACCTCAGATCCCTTAATGGTAAATACTTCCAAATTCAAGAGTCGTGTCGCCATTATGTTCAAGAGATGTTTCCTTCTGCATTTTTCAACCCCTAATCCTCTGTTTGGTCCTGATTCACTATCATCTTATTCCTCTGTCTCGTGTCGATGATGTGGGAAACATTATGGCCCTCCTTCGACTGGTCACTTCCTATCGACTTCAGCTAATTATCCAAGTAGACGATGTAGATACTCATTTCTGGTACCTTAGGGCTTGCATGCCTCAATGGAAAGTTACACATTCGACAACAAGTTCCTATCATTGGATTTTGATCGAGTGATCCCATGGATGTTCGACTCCAGTTCACTATTCACATTCCGTAGATTGTACTAGTTTTACCTTGAGAGCCATTGTCATTACTATTGTTTTCTCTTATGCATGTTAACATATTTCATCACTGGCTGGTAATCAAGTGATTTTCTCGCATGTTCAACTTCAATTCATTTATTCGCATGCTTGAATTTGTACTTGTTTGGGTTGAGATGGAGTGCAAGATCCTGGGTTTTGTTTGATGAAATCCAGGTTTCTAGATGATTTGGTTTATCATGGCTATATTCATGACTCTTTTGATTGGGTGGTTGTGACCATACTTGAGTCTAATGGATGATCCTTCTTACTGGATGGTTGCATCCATACCTCGTATCTTATTATTGTATGCACTTTATTATGGATGGTTGCACCCATACCACATATTCATGTATCATAGATATCAATTGTACTTGTTCTTTCAGGTCTTCTGAGGGCATTGTTTTGGTTTGGGCATGTTCTCATAAATCATTCCACCCCTCCCTCTCTCTTGGACCTCATGCTTTAGGGGGCATTTGTTACACAGTATTTTGTCACCATCCCTGCAATCCCCATCCCAAACATTGGAGGACCATTTCAGTGACTTCTGTGTACTGTCATACATTTCCATTAATGTCATTTCATCCTTTAGCATGACAAGAACATATTCTGTGTTGATCATTCCTCAAGAAAACCTTCAAAAACACATAATTTTGGGTCAGCGCTGGTAGGAAGTTATAACCTAACACCCATGGGGAAATTAACACTCGGCCCCATGCCCATTGGAACTCTGTCTCAAAAGGGAACCCATGTCGAGCTATTTTTGGAAATTATTTTAAAATAGAAATGAATTTTTCATATTTAAAAACTTCGTGAGTGGACTCATAAGGGTTTGTTCGACTGAATCATGTCGAGTTTCTCTCTTTGGCTTGTTGGTTCCTAAAATTGTGCAACTCCCCAAAGGGATATACCTCCTCTCCACCTTGTGTGGGATCCCAAACCACCTCCTCCTTTCCTATAAATCCTTCCTCCTCACATGTATTCAACTAAATGAACATTTATAGCCATAGCTAGTGTGAAGGAAGCAAATAATACCCCCTCGTTGAGAGAGAGTTTAAACATGTTGCCTCATCTGAGCCGAACGACAAACAAATGTGTGAGATGTGCTTGACTGAACCTGTCAAAGGAGGCCTTCAACGTCAAGGCATAAGGTTGTAAAATTCTTATTTCCATATTAATAATACATGATTGGATTTTTGGTTCCAATTTTGTGTTCAATTATATGCAAAGTGTTTGAATCTCCTTGACCAATCGAATAGTTATAAATGAAGATATATTATTATATGGTGTCATCATTCACTTGATATTTGTGTAGGTTCATGGACATCATCACTGATGGATTGCGATGTGTGGAGGCAAAGATCGAAGGATCGCTGCTGCATGCCACGAAAAAAGCGTTGGACCGAGGTAGGATATCTATCCCAGATCGTCTTTCATTTATAAGCTATAAATTCAAAAGTCCATCATGTTCCCTTGTTGCTAGACCCACCCTAGGGCTAGAGGGGTCACCTCTCTCCGCAGATGGGATTTTCCTGCATAACATATACAAACTCTGTCAAATAGAAATTATCCCTATAAACTCTCTATGTGATGCAATCCTACTAGAATTAGGTCCCTTGGTTAAGGTACCGATTCTAGCCCAGGTGGAAGACTATTGTAAAGAGGCTTCACTCTATAAATGAGGGATGTTTTCACTTTGAAGGGGTTGATGAATGTTATGTGAAGGCTACTATGTAATTTTTCTTTATCAAGCTAATATACATTTTGCAGCGGACTTTTTTATAACCTGAAATTCTCCTTGCTTATGTGTTTTATCTCTTCACATTGTGTATTATTATCAACTTCATGATAGTATGATTACTTTGAATCCATGATTAAATGCTCCAATTTCCTTCATATGTTGTGTACGTTGTAAAACTTTATGTTTTAAGCCCATATTCCTCAGCTTCCATGAATACAGTTGCTTGTAAATTGAAATTTCCTTAGCTGACTCCATGCCCAATGGTGGCTATCATACACTCTTCCACCTACAAAAAACCACATAAAAAATAGTACAGAGTTAGCCATCTTCACATTTTATTTCATCTAGAATATTTAATTGTTTACTTTGAGAGATCCCTCTCTGATTGAAAGGGCTAACTTCCAAGCAAAAGTTGGTTGAAATAGTTATGCTAGGTTGATATTTGACACAACCCAACTTACTCCAGCCTCGTGATAACAACATTATTGGTGGTTACAGTGGTGATCAACATTCACATAGTACTTGGTGTGTTGGAAGATCCTACCAGATGAGGATGATACATGGGAGAATGAACCAAACGTACAACCTCCAGTTTTGCAGTTGCTTGGGGTCAAGAAACATCCGGGAGGGGACGATTGTAATGTTCCTTCCTAAATTTTCCTATTTTTTGTAAAATACCTTTCTGTCCATTTTGAATAAGTAATTTTATGTGGAAGTTGGGACCCAAAAGATAGCTTAATGGAGATGAAAGGTAAATTGGTTTCCCTTGGGTAAATTTAAATGCATGGATTGGGCCGACAATTTTGCATGGAAAAAAATTATAAAAGGGAGGGTTGAGGAAGGCTTAGGCATGAGATGCATATTCATATTTTCGAATTTCCTTAGTTGTTTAGCTGAGACAAACACTATGTTATTTAGCGCAGGAGTTTCCCAAGGAGAGAAGCTCACCCATTCTCCCATGACTGTGAGTGCCACTCAAGGAGGTTATTCTTCAAAGTTTTGTGATTCATTGAGGCAGCCATAGTGTCCATGCCTTAATGGAGTATATGGGAATGAAATTGAAGTTGTGACTGCGTAGTGGAGAGAGGTAGTTGTTGTGTTGGTGCTGAGTGGTGAAGGAAATCTTCCAGAGCCACTACAGGAGGAATTAGTGGTGGAATTGACAAAGTTTTGGAGTAGCCTCAGTCCTTGCAGATCAGAGATACATTGTCCCTTGTGTCACCTCTTTAGAAACTACGTCACTCACTTAGTGACTACGCAATCATCTTGTGGGCAGCAATTTGTGTGGGTATTTGTCAGGGTAATTTGAGTAGAGGAGCTGGAAGATTCTTTATAGGAGTATTGATGAAGTTTTTCTGGAGTTTTGGACTGAAAAAATATTTTTTAGCATCCATAGCAGCAAAATTCGAAATTAGAGGAGGACCAAGCATAGGAAGGTCAAATTTTGGAGGTTGGGATTTGGAGAAAATATTTCTAAGTTTTTATGGGTTTTGGGAAAGGATCACCTTCCCAAATTCCTAGAAATTTTTTAGCATTATTTGGTGGGAAAATTCAGTGCTGAACTCAGCCAACAGTTGCAGAAACTGGGTGATTTCACAGTATTTCAGAGGAGCATTGTAGCAGCAACTGTGCCATTCAACATTTGATCACTTGAGACATGTAGCTTGCCTTTTTCAACCCCAGGTACACCACTTCCATCTCATTTTGTACTCCATCCATATCTTATTAATAAAATTGGTTGTGTCTAGCATATTCATTGTATCTGTGTTGCTGGAGTTAAATTTACGTGTTTGATTTATCGTGTGTTCTTTATATTGCTGTTAATTTTCTATTTGTAATATTGCGTTCTGTTAGTATCCTATAAATCATAGGATCTCAAGGTGATTGAATATTTCATGAGTTTTCCATTTCATATTAAGTATGATTCCCGATATTCAAGTGATTTCCAAAAAAATATGAAAAAAATAAAAGAAAAGAGGGTATAAAAAATAAATAAAAAAGGAAAAAGAAAAAAATAAAAAGAAAGAAAAACCCCAAAATAAATAATATTGAAAGTGTTGCAAATCAAAATGCCACTGCTAATTAGATAGATTTGTTCAATCATATAGTTTAAGCATGATTGTATAATTTTAAATTTTTGTTGATAGGTTAGAAAATAAAGATTTTCCAAACTGTTTAATCTTGGCATATCAGTAGATAGGTAGAAATGAAATTGACTCAACAGTTTAATTTGAGTCCATGGAAGAAATAAGGATAGATGCAGGTTAGAGTTTTAAAGAAAAGATGATTTAGGGTCTGCAAGTCCAAATGCACCCTGAAAAAGAATAAAAATATTATATTAGTCACATGGGTAGGTAGGAATGAAGAGAAGGAATAATGGAGGAAATATGAAATATATTCTAAAGGCTTATCCTAAAATCTTTCATGTGTTCTTTATCAAAATAGAAAAATCAAAAGATAAAGCATTATTTGTTCCAAGGTTTTGCAAATTAAAAGTTTCATTGAACCTATTGTGACATACTTTATGTCATAATTCATATCCTAAATCCCGAAAACATATATTATCCAATATCCTAAGTATTAAACTATACCCCGGCCACTCATTAACTTTCCCCGAACCCACTATCTAATCATCTATCCCATCGTTGCTAAACATCCCCACACTGATATATTCATCTGACGGTCCACAATATTTTTTGGCACCCCTTAGCCTCCGAATGTTAACGATAGGGGGGGTGTCCGAAATAGGTGGTTTATGAAACTACCTCCACCGCTACATGTCACGCCCGAATTTTTTCGTACCCGACCCCCCCCCCCTCCCCCCACTCCTTACAACTTACCACTCATAACCCCCTGTGAAAAGCGGATTTCAGTGTGCCTAAACCATGCCATATACCAACGCACCTCTAACTATTTCATAATCGTTGCACAATTACCGTTGTGCCACATAAGCTCCTGCATGTCCCCTCCATCCAATCAAATGCACTCTTGCCAAAGACCCGTTAGAAAATTAATGGCTCGGGTCGTTACCCAACGGGCCCGTGCCATGTCAACAGTCGCCCAATCACTCTATAGAACCAAAATTCATCATCAGTGGCAAGTTTTACCATTTTTATTGCATTCAATTGTTACAGGTGATCAATTTGTGAAGAATTTACAACAAAGAAAAGTGAAAAAAAACATTCAATTATCCGCAGAAGCAATCAGAATCCCTTTTCTTCTTCCCATTCCCCCGTTATAATATACAACAACTCCCTTTCTATATTCCATACTTATTTTTAATCACATTCCTCTCTGCAACAGTGAAATTACAATAAGATTAGTTACAGAAGACAGAATTCCTCCAAAGAAGGATCAACAACCCTTTAATCCTATGGTTTACCCTCAGGTAGACCTGGATCACATGGCTCTAGCTGAAAAAGATTGCAAGATCTATGAGACAGAGTCAAACTTTGATTTATTCGATGTCTACTGCTGGCTAGAGGATAAATTGTTAGATGAGGTTGATGACATAGGATTATGGGAAACCAAATTTCCATATTATATTTTCCCAAAGACCCATAGTTGTCCTGAATTCATTAGGAAATTACATGCATGTTATGACATTAATCAAAGAGTTGTAGTAGCCCCAACAGGAGAAGCCCTTTTCACTATTAGTGCTCATTCAATCCAGCAGATGATTCAAGCACCCACTGCTGAAGAAACCATCCCTTTTTCCTATGAAGCCCTTAGAGAATGTATCAAAAGCTAGACTTTTCTAGCAGAGCTAAAAAATTAGATATTTTCATGGCCACTGATTCTCCAATGCCCAAAAATAATCCTCCATATCCCTCATCCACTTTCCCTGATATAACTCAACAAATTTTCACTATCTTGTCATATTTTCTAGGGTATCATACAGATCAGTGGGTAGATGAGGCCATAATTGGTTTTTTGTCTATTATTTCCTCAGATTCTAAGCCCTCAATCATGTTCAATTTTAGCCAATTCTTGGCTAATGCCATCCATGATCAATTCCTGAAGTTTCACATAGAGGAAGTGTTCAAATACAGTTCATTTTTTTACTATACATTTGTTTATTTTTAGGCCAGCAAATTCTAGTTTGAAATGACAAAGATTAATTATGATTATTAGCCTCAATCAGTCATATTTTAGACAACTATGCTAATGAAGGAGCAGAAGAATTATACATAAAATAATTTTTTAGATTCATTTGTACATCCAGCAATGAATATACTCAACAGTACAACATAGCCAAGGCTAAATGAGGAAATCAAGAAGATTATGCAGTTGTCAAATCAAGTGAGAACATGAGATTGGTACTTGTGCCAAAATTATACTAAGATCAGAATCTATGGATGTGATTTGGACCCCTACAAGCTGCCAAAGTTCTTTCCCATGAGGATCTTTGAATTGGAATACATAAGACAAATGATCAATGCAGATGAGGTTCATTTTGTCTCTGCAAAGAAGAAATCCCAATTTAGGATCAAATCCAAAATTGTTCCTTTTATTTGTAATAGCAGAGCAACAGGAGAATATGTTGATAAGATGTTGAGGGGCACAAAATTAAGTCACAATTTCACTTGGTCATATGACCCATTGGGGTTTATTTCCAAGAAAAAGGTGGTGTTATGCAGAATTATGATCTACGGATAAATCAAATTCCCTAAGTGTGGTGCTAGGCACTTAGAACAATAGATGAAATACTTTTCTAACACTTTCTCTAAAATAACCAAACACACATAATGATAGAAGAACCTACTTGCAATCCAAGTGCTTCTCCTTCTCCTTCTGTCTCTTTTGTTGTCACCTTCAATCCAACTCAGATCACCAGATTGATTCCTGCAAGCATAAACAGAGAACAACAAACATATTGCAATATATAGATACCTTCTTATCTTAATCACTCAAATTTATTAGATGTGAAGCATATATATCATTCAAGAATCCATTGAAAGTGAAATAGAAACACAAACAGATACATTATGGGAAAATAAACAGAAATATTTACTAAAGAGTAGAAGGGGGAGGTTACAACAGATGATAAATTTGATGCCACTAGCTCCAGCTTCATCCCAGCTTCATCCCAGCCTCATCACATCCAACATCACACCAACATAATATCAGTACTTTCACTCTCTCAAATGAGAATCCAAAAACATATCTTTACCAAAATTATTTCTTCCGTAGCACTAGGATTTGTGCTCAATTTATAGGGAAACTAATGGTAGTTTCTCAATGAATGACTTTCTAATAATAGGAAAGACATTTTCCCAAGTTAAAAGGTGTTATATGGACACTTGGATTCGAAGTTTGATGCATATGGACTCTTCTAAAAATAATTGGCCATGTGGATATTCCCGGAACAATGATAATTCCACTCCCAGGTGACCAACGCACTCTTGAAAGTAGGGAAGTGCATTGCAGTGCACCCTTGAATGGAGGATGTTGCATATGCAACAAAATTAGTCCCTTTAGAGGCTACGTTGGTGAGTCAATAAGTGATATAACATATACTTAAAACCTTGGAAATCTCACAATATAGTCCATGAATGAATTTTTCTTCTCTTAGGGCATATAGAAACTGAAATGTAAGGGGATGATAGACCCTATTTCATTGGTCCTAGGGATGATGTCTAGTTTGACTAGGTCATGGGGGATGGTGCCCAAATTGACCTATAACAGCTGTCCCCTAAAGCATGAAGTCGAAATAATAATAATATTTTTGAATGAGATTCTTTGCGATGTGATGAGCTGGAACTGAAGCGGAGTGGAAAATTGCCTCAATATTACAATACATTACATCATGATATTTTCATATTGATCACGAATTGCTGAGGGAGGAATTCCCATGCTCAACACATAAACTATCTAATGACATGTACATAGTTCATAAATTTGTCTACATTGGAATTTTGCCCAATACAGACATGCCTACAAGTATAGGCCCATGTTCGGATGACGATCTATATGTAAGGTCATCGTACAGATGATGTGTACAACAATCCTGAAATCGTAGCCTAGATAGCTAAAACTACATCCGGGGTCTTCTTATCTCATTCACTCGATCGTTCAGGTACAAGTCTAGCCATGTGAATATATGATTTGTAGTCAAACATGGTAAGACATCGTTTGATTACCAGCCGATGATGTGAGATGTTAACAAACGCAAGAGAACCACCATTGATGTTAATGGATCTCAAGGTACTGCAATACATTTTGCAAGGTGTGAATAGATGATTTGATGTCGAATGCCAAACAAAATATTTTGGTCAAAATTATGGAAGAGAGGATCTTGTCGATGTTGTAACAAGCCTCATGGTACTGGAAGATGATGTTTCTAAGTAAACTTCCTGGATAATTATTTGATGTCAACAAGAAGCCACTTCATCTCCAAATGGGAGTTACTAATTTTGGAGACAAAATGTGACTTGATATAGCAATGTTCAGGGATGAATGTCATGAAAATGAAGGTTTATGATTATTTCAGAAGGATGAGTATTCACTGGATGACTTCTCTTGAACATATCAGCAATACTGATATGAGTTGGAAGCATTGACCCAAAACTGAATTTAAGGTATGATGAATCATAAGTATGAATGAAATATCAAGAAAATTACCCAACCCAAAGAGTCACGATATTAAAGAAAGCCATTAGAACAATGATGAACATAAACTCCTTATGAATCTTGAGTTGTCAAAACAAATCGTTGTTTTAAGTTAAGAAGAAACAGTGACATACAATAACACACAGTATTTACTAATAAAAATGCCCAACCTCTTGGATTTCTACCTTATGCTCTTTATAGAACATTTACATGATAGGATTCTCTTATCCTCCACTAGATACATCAAACTCATAGTGTTTGACACCTTCCCTAATCTGAAACATGTTATTAATTACAAAATTACAGCTATACTACTTTTAAAAAGTCCTGATTCTAATAGGACACAAACTCTTAAATATCCTTCTAACAACCTTAGCTAGTCTTTAATTCATGCTTTGACACCTGCAATCCTATGAATTTAAATTTATATGCTGACCATTCACTTGAAGTAACCCTACTGTGAGTAGTAATGTTTTCCTATAAATTAGGAAACATGTCTCTTGCTTTTCAGCCCTTTGATTTCATTATCAATTTCGAGCACTTTGATCAATGATAGATCAGGTTTACATGTGTCATGTTTGCCAAATATTCCCATAATTATTTAGTCTTCTTGCTGTGCAAAAAACCAAATCTGAAATGATGCAAAAAGGTAAAGGATAAGTCTACGCTACGAAAGTAGCTTGTTTTCGTAGCGCTTTTTGTAGCTCGATGTTAAACTTCCTTTTTCAATAATTTTTTACCGGTTATCTTCAAAGGAGCCTTCTCATGCTATATCCACACTTCCACCAGCAATTTCAAATCCAAATTCATCATATTTATCCCAAAATTTTTATGAAATTTGTGCAAAAAGACTGCTTCAGCGGTTTCGTAGTGCATTTCATCAAATTTGCACTATTTTCACTACGAAACTGGTGTGAAAGTAGTTTTTTGAAAACATTATTCAAAATTTATAACTTGGAGATGTTTAAACCTTATGAGGGTTGTTAATATCTCAAAAACATAGTAACCTGACCTCGAAAACACGATCTTCATCAAAATTTGTCTTCACCTTAATGAGAAACTGACTTATAAATTTATTACTTTATTGCACTATTCAATTACTCTGTTTCAATGTTCCTTTAGCTTTTCTTGAGATTTTGTTAGTTGAATCTCAAAATCTTCAACTTGTCTTCTTAACTTCCTATTGCTAGCTCTCAAATGAGTATTCATGACTCTCACAAACTTTGCTTCTTTTATGGCTGGGACTATCTAGGTGAAGAACTGTTCCTCACTGCTAGGTATTTTTGGTTTAGAAACCTTTTCACCTTCCCAAACAACTTTCATCCTCTTGAACCTTGTTTTCACAATGGCATGTTTTCAAGTTCTTTTCTTCAACCTGGAAACTTCATGGTTTGCTGATTTTAATTTCTCCTCCATTCTTTCATAACTGATTTTTTCTGTTTGTGTTGAAGATACTCTGTTTTTGGTATGTTCTAATATAGGTGAAGAAAGGTCTATTATCTCTTCATAAACAGTAGGTTTTTTAGTTTTTTCTCAACCTTTGTATTAAGCTCCTATATCCTCTTTGATCGTCTAGTTGCAGGCTTCCTAGCCTTGAAAACAAATGCTGCATCTTTATCTTTAAACTCTAGCTTCTTCGAAGATTTCACCCTTTTCTCTTTTCTTTCATCAACTCCTATGAATTCATCTTGAACTAAAGGAGACTCTTCTATGTCTATTGCATGAAAAATATCATCTAAGTTCCCTTTCAAACATGGGCTATCACTTGTTTCTAAAAGTAATGTTTTCCCTTTTGACTTTGCATCTTGACTTCTAGTAATTCTCTGTGGAATTTGCTTACCACATATCTATTTGTGTATAGCTTCTTTGATTTCTTGTAACCCTTTTTTTACAGGTGAACGGGTTTCTGCAATGAACACTGGTAACCTTTCTACTTTGTCCTTTACTTGTTTCCTAGGCTTCAATTTCACAAACCTTTTTGTCCTTCTAACTATAGGTTTGCTGGATTCTGCTGGTAGAGATTCTTTTGCCTTAGGGTTATTGACTGGAGTTTGAGCTTCTATTCCAAATCCACATATAAATAGAAAAGATGACCAATCTCTATTAATATTTTGGTGCTCATTCAAGACCAACAGTTTGATTAAAGCATGGTGAAACAGAGATGTTTCACAATCTTCAGATTTCACTTGAACCTTATCAGTCATTTTAACAATTCTTCTATACAGGAAAAATGGTAAGTCTAGATATATCATAATTGTGAAGTGTAATAGAAGTTTGAAATGGTAGGAGAAAACTTTGTGGTACATGCCCTCGCATGTGAAATATCTCTGGATATTGAAGAGTAGTTTAGCATAGCTATCTTTAATGCAGTTTCTGAAAATTGCATTATTTAAATCCATATCTGTATATTCTGGCTTTAAAATCACCTTGCATGCCTCCATATCAAATCTGAAACCCTTAAACCATGTTTCCTATCCTCTAGGTATCTCAGTCACTAGAGCTCTAGTTTCAGGAGTTACTAACATGTTCAACATTCCCACCTTTTTATTTGTACCATTGAAATGCAAAGAAAATTCTTTTGATACCTAATTGTGTCCACCTTGCAACTTTTCACAGAAATTTAAACATCCTGCCTTTCTGAAAGCATCTAACACTATTTCTTCTTTAGCTAGAACTCTTGTGCTTTCAGGTTTAGACCTTAAACAATGTCCTAACCTATGATTCTTTTTCTCCTCTATCATTCTTGCCTTCAGAAATTTCTGTTTGCTTCCTTCAGAATTTAATGATCAGCCTCGCTTGATAGTAGAAGAGAATAGCTTTGGTGTAAGATGACCATAAGCTTAAACTCAAAACAAATATGTTTCACTGCTTGTTATGAAAACTGGAACGAGGAACACATATCAACCTTTTCAAAATTGAAACCTTTTTTCACAAATGACACCTCTACGGTAGTAATGATAGAGATGAATTGTTAAATATTTTGGAAATGACCCCTAACTGACTCGCTGTGATGTCATTGTATGATAACCTAACGGATTCTGACATTTTTTATGTTTTGACATGGAATTTCTAAGAATCTGCGCTTTCGTAGCGCATCTAGTGTAATTTTGGTGAAATGAGCTACAAAATTAGCAGCGCTTTCATAGTGCACAACTGGTTTTTTGAACTGACCGCGCTACGAAACTGCAGTTTTGTGGCTAATTGCAAAGGATTTTTCCAAAAGTTTAAAACATAATTTCTAGATGAATGATGAGACATTTCAACCATGGGATGAGACTTAAAGACCTTATCTGGAAATGAAAACTAACTTATTTAAGACTTCTAAACCTATCACCTACCTTTATCAAGAATGAAATGAGTCAAGACCTATTTGACATTATGACTAAAACAAGGTAAAATTTCAAAGTTTAGAAAAAAAAAATTAGGGTGATAATAATGGCTCCACTTGGGATAGTGTGCCCCTGTGGTGCACTAAGAACCCGTAGCTCCAGTGCTACTATCCCTTTTTTGACAAAAACAAATTTTTTTTTTGAGTTTCCAAGCTTCTTTTTCAAACTCTAATGGCCTTCACCTCGGGCTCAAGCTATCTTATTCAGCTTGTCATTATTAGCAATGAAACTGACAAAGATGAAATATGTACAATGTCATAAGTGATTGATCAAACTTCAGCAAGTATAATGCTTTAGGAACCTGCCATTAACAGGCCCTCTAGCATATGATCCTTGATCGATTTCCTCCAATATATCAGTGTTGTTCCCATGAAAAGTAGATATCTTGAAAGAACCCTTCCATAAATGCTCAAACTTACCATGTTTTCCTTTCTCCTCGATTTTGGCTTCCTATTTCAGCACTTTGTCTTGTATTTCAAAACTTTCTTCTTTTATCTTCTTGTAAAATGTATTTTTGATTCTGTTTTGAGAATGCTGATGGCTTTCATAAACTTCATTTCTCTTCTCTTGTAAATCTATCAGCTAATTAATCCTCCTCTGAATGGCATTTGGTTCCTCTTCAAGTCCTTGAATTAGTTTCATGATAGGTAACCCTAGTGATGTTGGGAAAATAGTTTCGGCACCATATACTAATTCATATGGTGAAGTGCCAATTTACCTCTTGTGCATATTCTATCAGCCCATAAGGAATGCTTCATCTTCAGATGCCAAGCTTTCTTGTTCTCCTACAATACCTTTTTAATGATCCTTACAATGCTCTTACTTGATGATTCAGCCAGACAATTTCCTTGTGGATAGTATGTTGTAGAATGCCCAAGATTGATATGGTATTGATGAAAAAAATTGATCATTTTCCTATACTTGAATGCTTGAGAATTATCTGTTATAATCTTCATGGGGCAACCAAATATAGACAAGATATTATTCTCTAGAAAAGAAATAATTACATAATCATTAGCTTGCCTTGTTGGGATTGTCTCTATCTATTTGGTGAAGTAATCTGTTGTTGTGAGAATCCACCAATCTTGTCCTGGTGATGATGGATGTATCTCTCCAATAAATTCTAATCCCCACTGTTGAAAAGGTGCTTCCACATAGATAGGAACCAAAGGTAAAGGCACAAGCTTTCTTCTTCCTTCAAAAATTTGGCATTCATGGCATGCAACAATTCTTTTGTAAATGTCTTTAAAAATTGTAGGCCAAAAATATCCTGCTCTTAGAATCTTATTTGTTGTAGCCTTCCAATAATGGTTACCTCCGCAATCCCCTTTATGGAATTCTTCAATTACTTTATCAGCTTCTTCTTCTAGCAAATAGTTTAGCAAAATTTCACCGGTGTCCTTCCAAAACAAATTTCTGTCAAATATAAAATATCTCAAAGATTTCAGTTTAACAAACCTTACTTTGGACTTTGTTAGATCAGCGAGAGCTTTATGATGTTGTAGAACAAAAACCACCTCCTTATACCAATCTGAAGTAATGTACTTCTCTTCAATAGGGACTAATTCCTCCTCATCATAAAAAATTTCTGATATTTCTGCGTTCAGATTTATATCAAGACAGACCAAGTTTGATTGTGTCATTAACTTTTCCAAGCCTTGTCCCTTCACTAATTTAGTTGGTTTAATATCTATGTCATATTCGAACAATTTAGAAATCAATTTTCCCCTCTTACCATCGGGGTCGGCTTGAGTTAGGATGTCTTTTACTACAATACTTGGAACAAATGCCATAATGTGAGAATGTAGAATGTAAATTATGAAATATTTGATAACCTTCACCAAAGCATAGGCCTGCTTTTCTAGAATATTATACTTCAGCTCAGCATTTGCTAATATTCTAATAAATAAATAAATAGGTTTTTCAGTACCTTTCTGTCCTTTTTGTAGCAAAACTCCGACAATAGTATTTTTTGAAGAAAAAGTAAAAACCGGAAATTCTTTGGAAAAATCTGGACTGATGAGTACCAGTGCTTGTGTGAGTGCTTTCTTGATTTCTTCGAAACAATTTTTTTCTTCTGTTGTCCATTTAATATCAAATCCTTTCTTTAACATCCTTGTTATATCTTTGACAATCTCAGCAAAGTTAGGAATAAATCGCCTAACAAAATTCACTTTTCTAAGAAATGATTAGATCTCTTTCCTACTCCTAGGTAGATCTACTTTTTGAATTGCATTAAATCTATTAGGATCAATCCTAATTCCATCTTCAAAAATAATATGACCAATTAATTTTCATGTAGTTAAATCAAAAATTATTTTGGTAGGATTAAGAGAGATACCAAACCTTCTACATTTCAGCAAAAAAAATTCTAGGTGTTTCAAATGATCTTCTTCTTTCTTTGAAAAGACTGTTATATCATCAAGATAAAAAACCACCATCTTGTCCTTTTATTCAGAAAAAGAAATGTCCATTTCTCTTTGAAAAGTGGCTCCTGCATTCATGAGACCAAAAGGCATCTTGGCGTACATGAATGTACCCCATGGTGTTGTGAAGGTTGTTTTTTCCTGATCATCCGGATGTACAAGAATCTGATTATAACCTGAAAAACCATCAAGCATAGACATTCTTTGAGAACCAACAATATTTTGCAGAATTGAATCCATCTTTGGAAGGCGATAGTTGTCCTTTAACAAACTTTTGAAGTCAATACAAATTCTGATTTCTCCACTCTTCTTTCTAACCGGTACCAAATTTGCAAGCCAATTAGAGAATCTAATTGGGACAATTATTTTAGCATCAAAGAGCTTCTTAATCTCTTTTTAAATCAATGGAATAAGAAGGGGATTAATCCTCCTCAATTTCTGCTTGAAAGGTCTTTCATTTTCTTTGATAGGTATAGTATGTTGAATAATGAAAGGATCATAATTTTCTAAATCAGCATAACTCAAAGAAAAAACATAAATAAACTTATTCATCATCTCAATATATTTTTATTTCATATCAACTGAAAGAAACTTTGAAATTTTGATCATTTTAGGAAAATCTATTGTACCAAGAATACAGCTCTCTACTTCCTCTTCGTCATCTTGTATCTTTGGTGATTTGAAAACATCATTTTAATAAAAAAAATTCTCAAGGGGAATAATATCTTTTGGTATTGAATTATTCTTTAGTTTCAAAACTTCAGAATTTCCTTTAGATTCAACAAGCATGTTTTTTTGGTCTACTTGTGTACTTTCAAATTCTTCTTTTAGCTCAATAAAATTCTTTACATATTGATCATCTTCAAAAACTTTCCAATTGGTGATATTATCTGGTATAGTTGGTCTATGACGAACTTAAATCTCATATTTTTTAGTATAATGTATAGGAATGTTGAAAAGACTTGCAGAGACAGCAAGAGAATCAGCAATGGAGTTTTGGTCTCTAGTTTTGACAATGAAAGAATAGGCTTGAAAATTCTCTGACATGTCTAAAACTAGATTTCTGTATGCTCTCATTATTACATCATTCATTTGATAAACACCCTCAAATTGTCTAATAACTAATTTTGAATCTCCAAAAACATAAATATTTTGAGCCTTCATTCTTTCGAAACATCTAGACCCAAAATCAAAGATTCATATTCAACCATGTTGTTTGTGCAATCAAAGTTCAGATTATAGGAGTAAAACTTACTCTCATCACTTGGAATTGTAATCCAAATCCCTGATTTTTCTCCCTCTTTTCCTGCTGATCCATAAAATTACAATGACCACCATCCTTTTATCTCTTTATCATTTACTTGCTGATTTTCTATTTGCTAATTTTCGGGCTGCTGAATTTCAGAGTGCTGATTTTCTGCTTTTATTCCTTGCTCAACACTATCAGATGACTCATTGAAAAGAATAGCAGATCCAAGTTCAGTATCAAAGGCATAAATTGGAAATTTTTGAGGTTTGTCTTTACTACACACCATGTAAGCCATTCTAGTCTCTCGATAGAATCTCCTTTGCTCACCAAAAACAGGAATAGTAGCATAGGTAAGGTCCATCTGCATTGTGCCTTTGATTTTTGTTTTCCATGATCTTGAAAATAACATACCAAACTTTGGTGGTATTTCAACGACTACAATGTCCATGACAACTGTCTTAGCAGGGATTTGTGTTAGACCAACAACAACATCCTTAATTAAACCAATGCATTAAACTCTTTTTGAATCAAAAGAAAAAAAATCATTATATGGTCTTGTTATTTCTAACCCCATCCTTTCCATGATTAATTTGGGCATAACATTATGAGAAGCCCATGAATCTAACATAGCATTATGTAAATTCATGTCAAGAATGCTAATTCTCACATAGAAAGGAGGAACTTCTTTATTTTTTTCATCTTCTAGCCTTGGACCCAAATATATCGTGGGATTGTCTTATTAAATACTCAAAATATCAGCAGCTCCTAGTTGTGAATTTAACATCTTAAAAATCTTGCTTCTATATTAATTTACCTTGAGAATCTCATTAAATGGGACTGATATTTTAATCTTTGAAATTTCATTCTCAAGGTTGAAAACAGAAACAGATTTTTCAGCTTCTTTGATAGGCGGAGGAAGTGGAGTGTCTTTCTTACCAAGTGAAGTGTCTTTCTTACCTTCAGCAATCTTTGCAGTATCCTTTTTTACTTCAGCAGCCTTTGGAATATCTTTGTTGGGATGTGTTTTGTTTGCAATAATAGGTACATTTATGTTTATGAGATTGTATTGCTTTTGCATTTAAAAAATAGCATGTTGATACCCCTTAAAATAGTCTAATGGTTCTTCTCCTTGATTGACAAAATATAACTCATCATGCTCTTCTTTAGTCAAGAAAATTCCTGACATTTCTTCATCAATACAATGGATAGATTCTTCAGGAATTTCAAGCTCATCTTCTTCATCTACCAAATTCTTCTGAATAGGAGGTCTCACTGGAGGATCAGCCTGCTGATTTCTATTTTCTCTTGGCCTTTGTTGGATTTGAGGTCTCTTGAATTGAGGATTTCTAAATTGAGGTTCTTGTTGCACTTGAGGAGCATAAGTGTTTCCAAGAGCTAACCTATCCATTAACTTCTCCATAGTTTTCATCATTGAATCAAATTTATCATCAGAAGTTGAAGAGGAAGGTTTCTCTTCTTCTTTCAATTTAGTTTTTCCCATTTTTGAATTTTTAGCAGCTATCATGTTTACCTCTACCTTTACTGCATCATTTTTCATTTCAACAAGTGTAGGTGATTCTCTTTCTCTCAACAAGATAGAAAATTCATAGTCAAATGCTTCAGCATATTTCATTTGTGCAAAGGGTTCTGGAGGTTTCAAATGAGCTGGAATTGAATCAAAAAAATTATTAAATATTTTTGAAAAGTTTTGGACAGATTCATCAACTTCCCTTCTAAGACTGTTATATTCAGTAAGTGCTTGAACTGGATTTGTTATGTTTCCCCATTTTCTCAAAAATTTATCTTCAAACTCATCCCAAGTTCGAATACTTCCCGGTGTGAGAGCTTTAAACCATTTTCTAACTTCACCGGTAAAACTTTGTGCAAATAATATTAACTTCACATCTTCATCATCAACCTCTTCTCTGTCTATAAAATCATTAAATTGATCTATATTTTTCTCTTCTGTGAGTTCTTCATCGCTTCTCCAAGACCGAATCCTAGCATCATATTTACTGGGGAGATCATGTAAAATAGCAGGAAGGACAAGTGGAGCATACCTAGCAGGACCAACCATGTTTAAAGGATGAAAAATAGCTTTAGGAATGGCAGAAATAGAAGATGAAGAACCGACATGAGAAGGACTATTTGGTTTTTTTAAGCCACTAACAATTGAGCTCCAATTTGGAAGGGGTAAAACAGATTTAGATTTTAGCAAGACTTCAAAAGGGTCAAGTTCTTTCAGTTTATCTAAAGACTCTTTTTCTAACAATAGCTCAGAGGTAATAGCTTCCCAAAATTCTTCTTTGTCTTCTTGTGTTACTAGGGCTGAAGTGTCAATTCCTCTTTTATATAACTCTAAGATAATATCAATGAGTTCCTTTTCATTTTCTGACCTAAACAACACTTCATGAATTTTGTCATCAACCCTTTTGTCTTCGGGACTTCTTGATATTTTAGAGGACAAAGATTTCGAATGAGATGGAGTACCTAATGTTTCTGAAATTCTTTGACTACCTCTTGAAATAGTGTTTGGATTGTCCATGATGGTTGGTGGATTGGGATCAAGATTTGTCCGTGTGTATCTCCTTCTTGAAGCCACCTAATTTTGAAATTGTATGGAGTCACAAAGGTAGATGCAACCTCAAAAAGCTTCCTGAGCTCATACTACCTTCAGAAGTTCAACTTCTTGATTTCAGGAATAAATAATCTTCAGGCTCCCGGCAGATGCACCAAAATGTTATTACAAAATCTGACCTAATAGGCTGCTCATCAAGTGGAAATTGTGTAACTGTTTCGGACCAATCTTTTGGCTGAAGCTTAGCCTCCTCAACCTGAGAGGGCTCTCTCAAAGGTTTATGATTTTTAATTAATGGATAGATGGCTAAATCTAAGGTAAAAAGATAAAATGATATAACTGGTTGTATCACAGATTAGCAAACATTCATTGGGCCATGGAGTCAAGATAATCTTCAACAAAACATCACAATATATTAAGCATGGAAGTCAAGGCATTTGGAGTCTAAGTCAATGAATAAAATAGTAACTGAGTGAAACGCATAGTCCATTTTCATATGAAGGAAGTTATAGCATTGTTAAATGAATTCTAAGTATCACATACAAATACCACTGCAAATATAGATATTGAAGAAATCCATTAGAACAATGATAAACATAAACTCCTTATGAATCTTGAGTCGTCAAAACAGATCTTTGGATTAAGTTAAGAAGAAACAGTGACATACAATAACACACAGTATTTGCTAATAAAAATGCCTAACCTCCTGGATTTCGACCTTATGCTCTTTATAGAACATTTACAAGATAGGATTCTCTTATCCTCCACTAGAGACATCGAATTCATAGTGTTTGACACCTTTCCTAATCTGAAACATGCTATTAATTACAAAATGACAACTATACTGATTTTGAAAAGTCTTGATTCTAATAGGACTGAAACTCTTAAATATCCTTCTAACAACCTTATCTATTCTTTAATTCATGCTTCGACACCTAAAATCCCATTAATACGAATTTAGATGCTGACCATTCACTTGAAGTAACCCTGCTGTGAGTAGTAATGTTTTCCTATCAATTAGGAAACATGTCTCCAGCTTTTCAACCCTTTAATTTCATTATCAGTTTCAAGCACTTTGATCATTGATGGATCAAGTTTACATGTGTCATGTTTGCCAAATATTCCCATAATTCTTTATTCTTCCAGCTATGTAGAAAACCAAATCCAAAATGATGCAAAAAGGTAAAGGATAAGCCTGCGCTACAAAAGTAGCTTGTTTTCGTAGCGCTTTTTGTAGCTCGGTGTTAAAATTCCTTTTTCAATCATTTTTTACCTGTTATCTTCAAAGGAGCCTTCTCATTCTATATCCACACTTCCAACAGCAATTTCAAATCCAAATTCATCAGAGTTATCCCAAAAGTTTTATGAAATATGTGCAAAAAGAGTGCTTCAGCAGTTTCGTAGCGCATTTCAACAGATTTGCACTATCTGCGCTATGAAACTACTGTGAAATCATTTTTCTCAAAACAATCTTCAAAATTTATAACTTGGAGATGTTTAAACCTTATGAGGGTTGTTAATATCTCAAAAACATAGTAACCTGACCTCAAAAACATGATCTTCATCAAAATTTGTCTTTACCTTAATGAGAAACTGAATTATAAATTTATTACTTTATTGCACTGTTCAATTACTCTGTTTCACTGTTCCTTTAGCTTTTCTTGAGATTTTGTTAGCTGAATCTCCAAATCTTCAACTTGTCTTCTTAACTTCCCGTTGCTAGCTCTCAAATGAGTATTCATGACTCTCACAAACTTTGTTTCTTTTATGGCTGGGACTGTCCAGGTGAAGAACTGTTCCTCACTGCTAGGTAGTTTTGGTTTAGAAACCTTTTCACCTTCCCAAACAGCTTTCATCCTCTTGAACCGTGTTTTCTCAATGGCATGTTTTCTAGCTCTTTTCTTCAACCTGGCAATTTCATGGTTTGCTGATTTTAATTTCTCCTCCATTCTTTCATAACTGATTTTTTCTGTTTGCATTGAAGATACTTTGTTTTTGGTATGTTATAATATAGGTAAAGAAAGGTCTATTGTCTCTTCATAAAAAATAGGTGTTTTAGTTGTTTTCTCAACCTTTGCATTAAGCGCCTGTATCCTCTTTGACTGTCTAGTTGTAGGCTTCCTAGCCTTGAAAAAAAATGCTGCATCTTTATCTTTAAACTCCAGTTTCTTTGATGATTTCACCCTTTTTTGTTTTCCTTCATCAAATCCTATGAATTCAGCTTGAACTAAAGGAGACTCTTCTATTTCTATTGCTTGAAAAATATCATCTAAGTTCCCTTTCAAACCTGGGCTATCACTTGTTTCTGAAAGTATTGTTTTCCCTTTTTACTTTGCAGCTTGACTTCTAGTAATTCTCTGTGGAATTTTCTTACCAGCTGTTTGTTTGTGTGTAGCTTCTTTTATTTCTTGTAACCCTTGTTTTACAAGTGAATGGGTTTCTGCAATGACCACTGGTATCCTTTCTACTTTGTCCTTTACTTGTTTCCTAGGCTTAAATTTCACAAACCTTTTTGTCCTTGTAACTACAAGTTTGCTGGATTATGCTGGTAGAGATTCTTTTGCCTTAGGGTTATTGACTGGAGTTTGAGCTTCTATTCCAAATCCACATATAAATAGAAAAGATGACCAATATCTATTAATATTTTGGAGCTCATTCAAGACCAACAGTTTGATTAAACCATGGTGAAACAGAGATGTTTCACACTCTTCAGATTTCACTTGAACCTTATCAGCCATTTTAGCAATGCTTCTATATAGGAAAAATGGTAAGTCTAGAGATATCATACCTGTGAAGTGTAATAGAAGTTTGAAATGGTAGGAGTAAAATTTGTGGTACCTTCCCTCGCATGTGAAATATCTCTGGATATTGAAGAGTAGTTTAGCATAGCTATCTTTAATGCAGTTTCTGGGAATTGCATTATTTAAATCCATCTCTGTATATTTTGTCTTTAAAAACACCTTGCATGCCTCCATATCAAATCTAAAACCCTTAAACCATGTTTCCTGTCCTCTAGGTATCTCAGTCACTAGAGCTAGAGCTTCAGGAGTTACTAACATTTTCAACATTCCCACCTTTGTATTTGTACCATTGAAATGCAAAGAAAATTCTTTTGATACCTGATTGTGTCCACCTTGTAGCTTTTCATAGAACTTTAAACATCATGCCTTTCTGAAAGCATCTAACACTATTTTGTCTTCAGCTAGAACTCTTGTGCTTTCAGGTTCAGACCTTAAACAATGTCCTGACCTATGATTCTTTTTCTCCTCTCTCATTCTTGCCTTCAGAAAATTATGTTTTCTTCCTTCAAAATTTAATGATCAGGCTCGCTTGATAGTAGATGAGAATAGCTTTGGTGTAAGATGACCATAAGCTTAAACTCGAAACAAATATGTTTCACTGCAAGTTATGAAAACCAGAACGAGTAACGCATATCATCCTTTTCAAACTTGAAACTTCTTTTCACAAATAACACCTCTATTGTAGTAATGATTGATATGAATGGTTAAACATTTTGGAAATGACCCCTAACTGACTCACTATGATGTCATTGTATGATAACCTAACGGATTCTGACATTTTTTATGTTATGACATGACATTTCTAATAATATGCGCTTTCGTAGCGCACCTAGTGCAATTTTGGTGAAATGTGCTATGAAAGTAGCAGTGCTTTCGTAGCGCACAACTGGTTTTTTGAACTGACCGCACTACAAAACTGCATTTTGTGGCTAATTGCGGAGGATTTTTCCAAAATTTTAAAACATGATTTATAGATGAATGATGAGACTTTTCAACCATGGGATGAGACTTAAAGACATTATTTGGAAATTGTAATATTCATAAATTTGCATGCAGTAAATTGGAATATTAATTTTTGCTGATTTCACTTAAGCGGTGAATAAAATGGGTAAAAGGCCCATGAGTAGGAATAATATCCTTCATAGTGTGAAAATGATCAATGTAGCAGATTTATTTTTCACCTTCCAGTGTGAAAAGGGGTAATTGCATGAGGACAAGGTCAAGTTTGATTAAGTCAACAGCACTGCCTAAGAGGTGTAGCTTGCATGAGAAGACAACGCAGTTTTGGAGGGAGAAAGATTCTTTGTGGAAGAAACCCTATGGGGTCTAGGGAAAAGAGGCATTCACTTGTAAAAAAGGAGGAAGGGGCAGCCATAGTGGGACATCTTGGAGCATTTGATCATTTGTCTGCTTAGACAATTTGCAGTTCCGACTATTCAGTTGAGTTGCAGTGCTGCTTAGCACGAGGGATTACTGCTTAAGATTTCCTCTCCTTCTTGAGAGGCCTCTTGAAGGATTGAACTTCATTTAATCCAAATATTGGCTCAAGGCCAAAGCTATTATTCAGTCACGGCATTATTTTTGTTGAATTATAATGTAGTGCTACCGGGTGTTGCAGTGGAGGGGTTCCACAACACCATTCCTTATCTCATCTTTCATAGGAGGGAGTCTCTATTCCTCGGGAAGGCTAGTAAGAAAGGTTGTTAAGCTTATTTTAATATCTTGGTATCAATGCCAAGCATCTCCCATCATAGACAGCATAGTCCAGCCTCCATACTGTGTTATTTTAGCGCACACTTGCAGTGAGGGGTTGCACCAGCTTCTTGGAGGGCAAGATCTTCAGTGTCGGGATTAGCCTTGCATTGAGAGATCCATTGGAGGAGGTTTATTTCATATTGAGAATCATATTCATCCATCTCCATGTATTTCCAGTATTGAGTTGCAGCTGTTGTCCAGCAACTCTGCCATTTCTGTAGATTTTCCATTTTGAAGTATATTGTAGCCAATCCTTCCGAGGATTGTGTATTTTTGATGTATTAGTGTTTTTAGGGGTTGAGAGCTTTCTCCCCCTCATTTATTTTAGCTATCATTGTCATATGATGTATTTTGTTGCAATATCTCCTATAAACTGCGTTATTTTAGCCAGGGTTTTTCTCATGTAGCAGTGTTGATTCATTTCTTTGTACATGTTCTATTGAGGCTTCCATTGCCTAGTTGGAGTGATTTATTCCTCCACACATTGTATACATTTTCTGCTATATCATATATTTATTGGCTATATATCTTTGTGTGCTCACAGCTATAAGAATATCATTGTCATTCCATCATATGTGTTTATATTTGTTGCAGTCCCTCATCGGGCACTTTTAGAGGACATCTAGGAGTGGGAGATATGTTTAACCACTCTAGAAGGATTTATTTGGAGCCTCCTCTTGGATTAAGAACTTGGACACATTTTTCTAAGGGATCCAGGTCTTTTTTTTAATTCTTGTGGCAGCCATTACTGGAAAATACGTTTTCTAGTCATGCCTTGCTAGTTGTTCCAGATTTGGAATATTACAATGGTATCAAAGATGCTTTCTTGGCTCAGATTGTGAGTCTAAGCCTAAGAAGATGAGAATATTGAAGAGGATGGGTTTTATCTCATCATATTTTAGATCCATGAAGAACCTCCCCAAGGAGGATAAGCAGAAAGAAGAGGAAGAACCCTGCACTTCCTATTCTCATCGAGAAGGAGACAAAGAAATAAGCAAGAAAAAGACTCCATATTTTGGAGAAGAAAAAGAGGATAAGCTTACAAAGCTTCTTCCTAGATCTGTATATATTATTCATGAGGATTTCAAGAATATTTGGAGGGAGATGCATGAAGAATATCCAAGAGAGTTTGAATCTAAAGAAAACTCTAGATTGTCACATGAGGAGTGTGAGCAAGCAGCTACACACTTGCATACAGAGCGGAGTCACATGCCTAGGATTTCTAGAAGAGAGATGGAAAGGAGATAAGAAGTTGCTGGGAGGGAAATCCTTAGTGATTTCATGAAAGAGTATGAGTTTCAAACTCAGAAATTCAGAGATCATCTCAATTTTTTAGAGTTTTGCAAGATGAAGGTGAAGGAAAAGGAGCAGCAAGATAGATTTTTTATATCTACCTTTGAAGGTTCACCTACATGTTTAACCAAAGCTTGGTTGGAGGAGTTAGAGACCTTCTTGCAGTAGCACAACATTTCTGAAGATGAAGCCATCAAAGTTGCAGTGCTGCATTTGAGAGGTAAGGCCTATGCCTGGTGGATATTTGAATCATTTTCTTTGAGAAATGTAAACATTGCATCCTATGCTAGTTTCACTAAGGCATTAGTGAAAATATTTGATAGAAGAATTCATGAAACACACATGGTGGAGCCAAACAAGATAACTCAAACAAAAACCTTGCATGAGAATGCAATACCATTTCAGAAAACCATGGGGAAGGTTGAAAAATTGCACCATACTTTGCCGGATGAAATATTTTCATCTCATACCTTTGAGAAAGGGAGCATAGATATCTCTTTTTCAAGAAGGGATCCAATCACTGGAGGGTTGCTCATGCATGTTGCAGAGATGGAGGGTAATAGCACTGTTCCATCTATAGATTATCTAGTGCTTCATGCAGAGGAAGGAGGAGCTCTTGCTCCAAGTAGAGGGATGCTTTCATCTTTGCAAGGAAGTCCCCAGGATCTCATAAGTAGAGATCAAGGCACAAATCATGTGCCATTGTTGAGGAGGTGTAGAACCATGGAGACACAAGCAGGAGGTAGGGAGAAGACCCAACATCATGAGATGAGGAGTATACATCCCTATTCATTTCTGGAGGTTGATGCACCTAAGAAGGTGATTTTATTGCATAGTGGAAGCATGGAGAGTTTTCTCCATTCATATATTCAGTCATCTCTTGTTGAGGATGTCTCATTTCATGGAGACATTTTGACGGGGAGACCACTGGATCAGCAGAGGAGGATGGATGCTTCATATTTTAGGGCACCACTCATTGATTTCAAGAGGGTGGAAACCTTGGGAGAGTTTGATACAACGCTGGGAGTCTTGGGTAGACTCAAGGAGAGAGGGAGCATTCCCTCAACATCATCAGTACCCACTTCCATTTCAGATTCTGCACTATGGCAAGAGCAGCAAGGGAAGGATAACAGCCTTCCAAATTTCATCTTTGACATGGAAGATGTCAAAGTAGATGGTGACCATATGACAAGTGCTCTTCATGAGAGATCATCAACGCTGTCACTATGGAGGTTAGATCCATATTGGAGCTCCCAGATGTTGGTGGAGTATTCCAAGGATTTTTTTTACTTGCATGATCTTGGATGGCCAGTTTCATGAGGAGGGATACTCAATCAGAGATGAGGTCATCTACTATCATGGTAGGATCTTCTTTCCTAGAGCGTCCAAGCTCAAGGAGAAGTTGCTACAAGCAGCACATATGTATTTCCTTTTCAGCCACACACATTCTATGAGAGCATACCACACCATCATGGAGGAGTTAGCATAGCCACTTATATTCTCTTTGAGGATGGGAGGGGAATCATTTATGAGCCACTCCATTTGTATGAGCAGAAGTATGGTAATGGTATTAATTTTTGTTTACATGAGCATTTATATGATGTATGTATATGTCCCTTAACCATACATGTGCAGGATGATGCTCCAAGGAGGAGCATTCTTTTTTCTAGGCCACATGGTTTAGATGAGGCCATAAGCATGATTGATGGCCATTCCCTAGGAGGAATTGGGGAAGATAGGTATTATGGAGGACATTCTCTTTGTACACCTTACATTATTCACTTCCTCCATACTTATGAGGAGATTGGAGCATCAAGAAAGTGGTTGAGAAGCCACTTATTTTATCAGTCTTTATTGCAGTTGAGGGTCAAGCTGCGCTGGTTGCACTTGAGGGACCATTTTCCTTCTCATTTGTTTCATATGGCAGCAAGTATGATTCTCATTTTTTCTCCCTATGGCTCTATTGTTTCTATTTTTATGAGGAGCATGTCTGGGAGAGAGACACATGGGATGGATGTGTCCTTTGAGGGAGAAATTCCTCACACTATTTGCACTACATGTTATAAGGGGAGCATGGGTTATGATATGGTCACCTTGATAACACCTTTGTCTCTTTATGAGGTGATCCATATGATGGGGAGATGCCATATGATTATTACTTCCAACTCATCATATATGGAGATACTTGGGCCAGCTTGATTTGTAGCATTGGGGGAGAGATCTTTGGAGGTCTAGTCCTCATTTTTCCACTTGAGGGAAAATGTATTATAGACCATGGACAGCAAACACTCTACACTTATCATAAGTGGAGAGATGGACAATGTGGGGTAGGCTACATAGTCTACTATATGCAGATTATCATCCCACCAACTTTTCCGGAGCCAAAGGTGGAGGACAACTTCCAGGAGTTGCCTAGATGGAGGGTGACTCATTTTGCATGGCTCATAGATTGGAGATGGAGGATAAATATGGGAAAGATAGTTCCCATTATATTTCAGATCCCATTCTTCAAAGGGGCCTCTAGACATCACTTTTCTATCCTCTTGAGTATTTCACCTTTACATGATGATGGCTTGATAGCTAACTTGCATGCTGAGGAGGGGAAATGTGGAGGCTTGATTGATGAGATAACATCACTTTCCTTGGAGGAGATCATCATACATGGATGCTATAGGGAGAGGAGGAGAAAATAAGTCGGTCTATCCTTGCACTTGCTTGAGGACAAGCAATCTTTGAGAGGGGAGGACTGTAATATTCCAAAATTTGCATGCAACAAATTGGAATATTAATTTTTTCTGATTTTACTTAGGAGGTGAATAAAATGGGTAAAAGGCCCATGAGTAGGAATAAGATCCTTCATAGTGTGAAAAGGATCAATGGAGCAGCTTTATTTTACACCTTCCAGTGTGAAAAGGGGCAATTGCATGAGGACAAGGTCAAGTTTGACCAAGTCAACAGCGCTGCCTAAGAGGTGTAGCTTGCATGAGAAGACAACATAGTTTTGGAGGGAGAAAGATTCTTTGTGGAAGAAACCCTAATGTGTGGGGTCCAGGGCAAAGAGGCATTCACTTGTATAAAAGGAGGAAGGGGCAGCCATAGTGGGACATCTTGGAGCATTTGATCATTTGTCTACTTAAACATATTTGCAGTCCCGGTTGTTCAGCTAAGTTGCAGTGCTACTTAGCACGAGGGATTCCTGCTTAGGATTTCCTCTCCTTATTGAGAGGCCTCTTGAAGGATTTCACTTCATTTTCTCCACATCTGGGCTCAAGGCCAAAGCCATTATTCAGTCACTGTGTTATTTCTGCTGAAGTATAACATAGTGCTGCTGGGTGTTGCAATGGAGGGGTTCCACAACACCATTCCTTATCTCATCTTTTAGAGGAGGGAGTCTCTATTCCTCAGGAAGGTTAGTAAGGAAGGTTTCTGAGCTGATTTGCATATCTTGGCATCAAGGCCAAGCATATCCCATCATAGACAGCGCATTCCATCCTCTATACTGCGTTATTTTAGTGCACACTTGCAGTGAGGGGTTGCACCAGCTTCTTAGAGGGAAAGATCTTCAGTGCCGGGATCATCCTTCCATTGAGAGATCCATTGGAGGAGGTTTATTTCATATTGAGCATCATCTTCAGCCATCTCCATTTATTTCCAGTATTGAGTTGCAACTGATGCCCAGCAACTCCGACATTTCTATAGATTTGACATTTTGATGTATATTCTAGCCAATCCTTCCCAGGATTGTGTATTATTGATTTATTAGTGTTTTTAGGGGTTGAGAGCTTGCTACCCCTCATTTATTTGAGCTATCATTATCATATCATGTATTTTGTTGCAGTATCTCTTATAAACTGTGTTATTTTAGCTAGGGCTTTTCTCATGTAGCAGTGTTGATTCATTTCTTTGTACATGTTCTATT
Organism: Pinus albicaulis; assembly: GCA_034641835.2. Classification (NCBI taxonomy): domain Eukaryota; kingdom Viridiplantae; phylum Streptophyta; class Pinopsida; order Pinales; family Pinaceae; genus Pinus; species Pinus albicaulis. Next base: position 83,312,285 of record MU968359.1, on the reverse strand, counting down.
GAGGCTTCCATTGCCTCGTTGGAGTGATTGATTCCTCCACACATTGTATACATTTTTTTCTATATCATATATTTATTGGCTATATATATCTTCATGTTCTCACAGCTATGAGAATAACGTTGTCATTCCATCATATGTGATTACATTTGTTGCAGTCCCTCATCGGGCACTTTTAGAGGACATCTAGGAGTGGGAGATATGTTTAACCACTCTAGAAGGATTTATTTGGAGCCTCCCTTTGGATTTAGCACTTAGACACATTTTTCTAAGGGATCCAAGTCTTGGTTTCAATTCCTGTAGCAGCCATTACTGGAAAATGCATTTTCCAATCATGCCTTGCTATTTTTCCAAATTTGGAATATTACATAAATGAAAAATAACTTTTTTAAGACTTCTAAACCTATCACCTACCTTTATCAAGAATGAAATGACTCAAGACCTATTTGACATTATGACTAAAACAAGGTAAACTTTCAAATTTTAGAAAAAAAAAATTAGGGTGATAACATTACCATTCATTTTTACCATTTGAAAGCTACCATTTGAGAAAGAGGAGCTCTAAACCAGTTTTTTTCCCCTGAACTTCAGCAGTTGATTGGGTGCAATAGGTAAGAATGTTTTGACCATGTTTTTTTATTTCTCTATCTATCTATTTGTTTTCAATTTTTTCCTACGTTTATTGTGCAATCCTATTCAGTTATGTTATTTGAATTGAAAACATGTCTTTACATGTGTTGCAAATGTCTGTTTATAACATAATTCGCTAAAGAATCATTTAATGTGTTCAAGTTTCTGGGAATCTGTTGATATTTAATGAAATCAAAAATTCTTTCCAAAAATCCAACTCTTATGAACATATGATGCAGTGTTGGATTTTTGGCAATATAAACTCTAGTAAGTTGCAGTACCACAAGTTGTGAGTCTAACCTAATAATGATGCGATTAATACCAAATGAAATTGCATCAGAGAGAATTTTGATCAATGCATTATACTCAATGATATTGTTTATAGATCGACCGATACAAATCCCTTGAAAACTCACTAACTCGTTGTTCGGAGAAAAAATGGCCCACGCTGCAGAGGATATATTCTGTGTACTTCGACTAGCACCATCATCATACCCAACGAATGGTTCCAAAGATTCAAACATGTGTGATGAAATGCAAAGCGAATTACTAACTTCAAGAAAAATCTAGAAAAACAAACTAAGACAGTAAATGCAAAATCAACAACATATATACAATATAATACAACAGTTTACTACACTCATGTTTAAGCATAGTAACGTTTGAGATACAACCCATTTCGGGGCTGCGCTAATGGAATTCCATCGTAATCTACCAACTCGTAGGCACCCTTAGCAAGAAATATTTTGACAATATAGGGGCCATGCCATAATGGCTCAAATTTCCCTATACCTATTACATCAACTTATTGATCATAAATAAGGACTAGGTCACCCTCTGAGAATTTGTGAGGTCATACATGCTTGTCGTATTTCACCTTTATACATCTCTTATCCACTTTGTTGGCTAATGCGTCTTCACGAAAAATTTCATCAAGATGGATGAGGTTAAAAAGATGTGCTTCTTCAATAGAGGTGTCAGGTAATAAGTCCATTTCCAGTTTTAACGGTGGTATTTCACATTGGATTGGCAAGATAGCTTCCAGACCATACACCAATTGAAAGGGGTTAAATCCAGTTCCATTTCTCACAGTGGTTCGGTACACCCACAAAGTCGAGTATGGGATTAAATTCCAATTTAGTTTATTAACTCCTATCATTCGTTGAAGCATTCGTTTAATAATCTTGTTAATAGAATCAACTTGTCCATTTGATTGTGGATAATAAGGAGTAGAAATATAATGCGACAATCCTAATTTGGCCGTCAACTCATTCATCATATGATCACGAAAATGTGAACCATGATCTGTGACTATAGCCTGTGGGACCCCAAACCATGAAATGACATGATTAAAGAAAAACAATGCAACTATTTGTCCTATGTTGTTGAATGTAGGCATCGCTTCGGCTCAATTGGTAAAGTAGTCCACTGTGAAAATAATATAACCATGCCCCCCAGACAAATGAGGGTTACAGGTCATGAAGTAAATGCCCCATTTTTCAAATGGTCCCACAGAGACAATAGGATGCATTAGAACTGGTGGTTTGCGAATTTTACGATCAAATATCTATCACGCATGACAAATTTTAACCACGACAATGCAGTCACGAAATATGGTAGGCCAAAATTAACCGGCGTGGAGTATATTATGAGTGGTAGCCTATCTAGACAAGTTCCCACCACAAGCCCTAGCATGACAATCATTTAAAACCTTTTCGACCTCCTCATGAGTGAGGCACCTCCTTAAAATTGTATCGACACCATGAAGATAAAGTGTATCTCTGACTATCATATAATGTTTGGCTTCGTATCGAATACGTCGTTGGTCAGAGAGAGAGGTATTAGGCCGAAAAGTCCGTATCTGGAGATAAATGAGAAAATTCCTATACCAAGGATTTGATCATCCGATCAAAAAAATAGACTCATCAGGAATAGATGATTTTGATGTAGTGGCAGTACTATAGGAGGGAAGGTCACAGAGAAGCTCAACCAAAACTAAAGACTTCTTTGACTTGGATTTAACGAATTCCAAATCAAATTCTTGAAAATGACAATCCATTTTTAATACTTTCCCCCCCAGAAATTGACGTGATAAGATGTAATTCATGGGGCTGCAATCCGAAATGACAATGGTCTTTGGGAACAGGATATAGTGGCGAAATCTTGTATGGCTTGAACATCCGCAAGGCAAGATTTTCTACATATGAGTACTTCACTTCTATCACATTTTCTACTTAGACCAATACCATAACAATGGTCGTATCAGCCATGACAATATATAAGAAATAATCACTCTAACAATTGGGGGGATACATCAATGACTCCTGGACAAGAGTATCCTTGACAGCATCAAAATAAGCTTGCGCAACCTTATCCCAATGGAAGGGAATCCCCTTTTTCCAGAGCCGAGTAAATCCTTTAGCCATTTTTTTATAGTTGGGTATGAACCTCCTTAGGAAGTTAGCCTTTCCTTGAAGTTTCTATAACTGAAGAAAATTTGATGGCGTAGGCAAATCAAGAATGGCCTGGAACTTTAGTGGGTCGATTTGAATTCCTTATTTTGAGACGACGAATCCTAGAAAATGACTAGAACCAACACAAAACACACATTTATGTGGATTGAGGCATATCTTATAGTGTCAATAGCGTAGAAAGATAGCTCTCAAATGAATTAGTTGATTAGTCTGGTTTCATGAATGTGCAGGTAAATCGGCTAGATAGGGTTGAACAATGTGCTTGGTGTCATTGAAAGCATAATCCAATGCTCTCTAAAAAGTTTCCCTAGTGTTATTTAAACAAAATGGGAGTTTCCAATATGAGAATGTGCCCCAGGGATAGATGAATGTTGTCTTATATTGGTCCTCTAAGCAGATATTTATTTGATTGTAGCCAGAAAATCCATCCATGAGCAAAAAGATTTCGCATCCATCATAATCGTCAATAATTTGGTCGATAAAGGGAGTAGGATAGTTGTCTTTTGGAAAAGCAATATTGACATCCTGATAATTGACACACACTTTGATGGTTCCTTGTTTTTTCATAACAGGAACAATTTTGGAAACCTATTCAGTTAGCGGAACAGGGTATATGAAACCAACATGAAATTTTTTTCAACTTTTGCTTTAATAGCAGCGACCTTCTTCGGATGAACAGGATGAAGGTGTTGACATACCAGTTTCACATTAGGGTACATATTAATAGTGTTTTCAATGATAATAGTATCTATGCCTAGCATTTCCTCGTAAGACCAAGCAAATACATCACAAAATTCATGAAAGATAGAGCGATATGTTTCGAGTTCTGATGGTGAGCAAGACAAGCCAATATGAATGTTTTCTACAACACCAGGTTTGGTCGAAATATCAATAGAAATGGTTTCTTCAATATTTGATAAGTTTTGCTAGGATTTGATTTCATTAATGGGAAAATAATTCGGAAAGAATATTTTGATAATTGGGTGATATAGTTTAATAATATTATCTTCTTCGTAATCCTGAAGATGGGAGAAATGATGATGATATTCCCATGGTTCTCCTTCTGGCATCATGGATTCCACAATATTCTCATCTATTCAGAAAGTTGAAGAAAAAGGATCAGATGGAGTACCAAGATCTAATGAATGATCAACCCAAATGATCAGAGATGATGATTTCGTATTCACTACCCAAGCCATGTATATTGATTGCTATGCCAACTCAATTGGGCTAGGCGCTAGAAATTCATCCAATGTAACAACTTCAGAATCATTCGTAATATTCCTTAAGCCAAATGGAGTGTAAGATATCATGTAGCAGGTCTCTATGCTTGCAATTTCTGCCGACGTCATAGGTGGCAATAATGCAAAGTTTCCCATGAGAATGGAATCCTTTAACAGCCCTACACCAATGTTCTGAAGTCTAAGTTGGGGTGCATGAACTAACAGAATGCTTCCGGTTACCTGGGAACTGGAGGAAAATAAGGATATATCGTTGATGACTGTGATAACACCTTTATGTGGAAAGGTGATCATTCTAAAATATGTAGAGACGATCGGAGTCATAACATATACCCATGGCCTTCTGAGTAAAATGTTGTAATCAAGGGGTCCGTCAATGACCTCAACTTCAAAATTTACTATTTTTACCCCTAGTACAACATGTAGGTTATTGATAATACCGCAAGGCTTATATGTACGTCCGTCAAAAGATTTCAATGTCATAGGCGATTGAGATAGGCGCCGTGAGCCAAGTAACTTCCAGCAGTTTAGAGACATAATTCATGTAGATGTTCTCTCATCAATAATAGTATGATGAACAAGGTGATTGAGAACATTTACTTGGATGGAGAATAATAATTCTTCTGGTAATTGCGACAAATAGCCCGTATGATTAAAGACTACAAGATTGGAATCTGTCGATTCAATTCCACCAATTACTGACAATGAAGCCTACTTCTGGGAGGGAAAATTTTGAAGCACCTCAAGTGCTGACATAGCTGAAGGGGATTGAGCCAAATATTCAACTATATTATAAGTATGAGTAGCTCAGGCTCAAGGATTAAATGTCAATTTATGAACGACTCCCTTCAATGGCTTAATTGTCAATCCAGGAATAGCAGTTGGCAGTATCAATTCTGTAGAGGGATTCATGGTTGAGGTAGTAGGTTGATCAGTAGCATAAATACCATAATATTTATTACGTGTTGACACCAAAACATCAGTCGATGGCTTCGTGACAGACATCATAAGCACTTAGGAACTGGAAGCTGGATCTGTAGCAACCAAATTTGTGTCTGTATTTGGAAATGGATCTATCAACATTACGGATGCACGTGAAGTCTTAACCAATTTTGAGACTTTAGCATGGTGATGAAAGTCTCGAACAAGATTTTCCTCATTACATATTATGCAAGGGTAACGATATTTCTGATTTCCAGTCGATTTATCAGATGATCTTTCCTGCGGGGTAGAATTTTTCTTTTTCTTTGATTTCCCCTTTTTCTTGCTTCTGGGTTGTTTGTCACTTTTTCCCTTGTCAAATGACATGACATGGATTTTTGAAGAAGGTGTAGGATAAGATGTAGTAGAGTGATGTGTGTTTTCAGTACCGATCATACTGTCTCTGACATGAGAGTCCTTAGATGGAGGAGGAACAATAAAATTAGATCGTGGCGTGTTGGGAATTTTCTCATAGAGCGTGTCAGAATGAGTATAAATCAAGTCTAAATATTGGGCATGAGAAATGACGTGCTCTTCAGTGATGACGCCACCCTTAGCCACATCCTCAGTTATATATGGTAACATGGACTTAATGAACCACTTAACAAGGAGTTGATCAGGAACAAATTTCTTAACCATTCTATGATGATGACACCACTCATGAATATGATCAGAAATGTGAGTAGCATTAGTTTGTTTAAAATTATTCAAGAGTTCCATTCCAGTTTCATATCATATGGGTAACTAGAAGTGGGTCAAAAATACAGTAGCTAAAGCAGTGAAATTATCAAAAGAAGCTCTTGGTAACTCAATGTACCATTTCGCGGCTGGACTAGTGAGCATACACTGGAAAATACGTGGTTGAACGAAGTCATTATTTATGGAGTTAGATGAACACCACAAATTATAAGTCATAACATCCGTCGACGAGTCTTCCCCAAGGTTTCCATTTAACTTAGGAATATTCGAGGGTAATTTCTGAGGTATCACCGACCACCAAGGAGCATAGTTGTTCGGATCATTGGTGAGTCAGCTTAAATATGGTAACTATAAATTTGCAAAAAAGGGCAACTGTGGATTTAAGTCAGGTTGAGCATAGCCAAGGTATGATGGAATTTCTTTGGCAATAGGGCTTTAAGCACCAGCATAAGTAATCTATTGCTAGTAACCCAGATAGGGGTTGTTTTGATAAGAAAACACTTAACGATTCCGTTGACAAAAACCTGGGTACACTACTTGTTGAAATGAAGGTTGTGGCGTTTGTGCTTGTGGCTGCCAAGGGGTCTATCCACCAATATTATAACCCAAAATAGGATGTCTTTTATTCAGTTGTGGATAGGTATAACATGGTTTCACCTGCGACATCCCACAATTTAGTAATCCAACTTACGAATAAATGATTATGGATAAAAATGGTTGTTGTAAACCAACCGAAGGAGTTGGAGTCTGAGGGCCCAATACTTAAGGGTATTAGGTTGAAGGACCCACCAGATATGGTTGAGGTACAATAGTTTGAGCCTGTAACAGGGGTAAGGATGTATTAACAAGTGGATTTGATGTGGGTGCAGCAGGTTGAACCAATTGATACGAGTGTACAACCATTTGTGGTTGGATGGGTAGAGTGGGCTGCCACTGAAAAAAAATCATTCTGACATTAGGATGACCAAATAATGATGGATTACTATCAATATGGGTGACCATATGTTGCCCCCCGGCATGAGAAGTATAATAAGATGGAAAATATTATTCTCCAAATGCAGGGAGTCCAGTGGAAATTTTACTAGATGGAATATACCCAAATGGACCAGCTTGATATTTCCTTGATGATGTATATAAAGGATCAAACTGTTCAGTACTCACTATATATTTACTAGTTAGAATACCAGATGATGACATTGGTAAAGTCCATGGGTTTGAGGATGCACCATAGAAGTTTTCAGATAAATATTGGAAACCAGGTGGGACGAAAGGGTCGCCATATAAATGTGACTCTAGTGAAGTTGTGACATCAATGGGGTAGCAAGAGTAGGTGTTTTTTCAACTAGAATATATGGTCCAACCGAATATTTTGGCTCAGCCATGGTTATTCAACCATATGTATACTGTATTGGATCTATGGGAACTCTAATAGACACAGGATCGAAAAAGGTAGAGGAAGGTGATTGAGGAAAAGACTCGTAGAGGTAAAGTTCCATCCCAAAATGAGTAGGAGTTAAAGGTGTTTCATTTTGTGGTATTTCTTCAATCAAAATTGAACCAGGTGGAAGGATTTCACCGTCGAGCCCGAAGTATATTTCAGGAGGCTGACTGCGTGATATGGGAGACTCAATGGCTACAATATATTGTGGGGCGACCGATATAGGAACAAATTCCAGTCATTTGACTTCAGAATTCAGATGTTATGGCAAAAAAGTGACAAGATCTAAATCAACTTCCAGTTGAACAACGTCAGGTTTGGGAGGTATGGTCTCACTAATTGGATGGGTCGTGACCATGGGTAGCTATGAGACTCTGTCTCGACAACATTAGATGAACCAGGATTTGTAGAAACACCTCTAAACAACTCTGGTATATGTGAGGATGATGTCGCACCATAGGTACTGATAATACTAGTTTTGGTAGAACGATGTCGCCTTCTTCGACCAGAAATGGCTTCCAGTGGTAAAGGTGGTTTCAGTGTTATTTTATGCGAATGACAGGGAAAGGGATGTTCTTCTTCCACGATGACTGATTTATTTTATGACCAAAAAAAAAGTAAACAAAACAAAAGGGTAATTCTAGGCAAAAGGTCTACCAATTAATTGTGAACTATAGAATACCTCCTGGCGAACCAAGAATTACGGGTAGGCAGTCTCCCCAAACTTTGTGTTCGGTGTATCACAAGTTATAAGGTGGTCGACTCGGTTCACTATGGATGGGATAGCAACCTAAATTTGTCCTCCCAAATATACCTGAGGGTACGTGGAGGCCCAAGTCTATATTTGTGTTGTCTAATGCGAAACCACATAGTGAGAGCAGCCCCTTCTACTTTTCATACTAGAACACCACCCTATATACCCAAAGGTACGCGGAAAAGCTCTGATATACTTACGTATGTGGAGTGAGGTATCACACTTGGAATGTATTGTAGACAAGTTAAATACAGCTGCTATGTTTAACGACGCCAAAACACGTCTTTAGCCTAGACCTTCTAAATGTTATCGTTATGGTTCCAATGCTTTCTTCAGTAAATTGATGTAAATTTTATGTTCATCTTGTTTAGAAATTTTGTCTTTGAAGTTTACCACGTGATGTGATGGAAATTCCTAAAAATGAAAACTAAAATGATAAGAAAACTTTTCAATTTTAGCTTTTTCAATGAAAATCCTAGCTACTAAGGGAAATAGAAATGAGTTTTAGAGCAAACAACAAAGAGCACAAACTAAAATGCAACTTTCCGAACTTGTTCCTATGCAACACACACAATTCACTATATGCACATGCATGTTTTTCTTTTCAACTCCTTTAATGTGAATGCAAGAAAGGAAACTATATGCATCAAATCAATAAAAACAAATGTTTTCTTCTTTGAGAAATGGGGAATTTAACAACAATTTCTCTTTTAGGAAAAACGAAAAATGGAACTACAATTTTTCCTACAGGAAACAAAGAATGAAAAACAATTTCCTTTACGAAAACAAATGGATCTAACGCAGAAATAAAATTCTTTGAATTTTATTTTTCAATGATAAATAAAAACACTTAAAGAGACATTGAACAAATTTACTTTTCAAAGGCGGAAGAATCAGGTAATTTCACTAGTCTCTGAGAGATATCAAATAGTTTAGAATACAAAAAAAAAATGGTTGAGAATGATAGCAATGACAAATTTGACTAGAATTTGGTTGGCTAAGGGGGCAACGCAGTCTCTAAGGGGAGGTAGTGTGTTGCAGTGCAACCCTGAGTGGGAGACAATTCACTGTAGTGCACTGTGTCTTGACCAACAGTGCATTGGACGCAACGATGATTGAAAATTCAAGCTACAAAACACACTACTAATGCAATTATTTCATTTAAAATTATAATAACTCAAAGTAGATGCTACTTATAAGGATTATCAAAGGAAAAAACACCAGGAATGATAGGAAACTCCCCAGTGGAGTCTCCAATTTGTTATGCAGAATTATGATCTATGGATAAATCAAATTCCCTAAGTGTGGTGCTAGGCACTTAGAACAACAGATGAAATACTTTGCTAACACTTTCTATAATATAAGCAGACACACAGAATGATAGAAGAACCTACTTGCAATCCAAGCACTTCTCCTTATCCTTATGTGGCTTTTGCTGTCACCTTCAATCCAACTCAGATCACCAGATTGATTCTTGCAAGCATAAACAGAGAACAACAAACAGATTGAAATATACATATGCCTACTTATATTAATCACTAAAATTGATTATATGTGAAACATATATATCATTCAAGAATGCATTGCATGAGAAATAGAAACATAAATAGATACATATGTGGGAAAATGAACAACAATCTTTATTAAATAGTAGAAGGGGGAGGTTACAACCAATGATCGATTTGATGCCACCAGCTCCAACTTCATCCCAACCTCATCACATCCAACATCACATCAGCAGCATATTATTAATTTCACTCTATCAAATGAGAATCTAAAAGAATTTCTTTACCAAAATTCTTCCTCCCCTAGCACTAG